>OX382194.1:10000-12500 GCA_947507515.1 Eulithis testata
AAAAAAAAAAAAAATGGATCAAGTAAATCACAGTGGGATAGTGGGTAAAGTAAGTCTATAGAATTAGTAAAGTAAAAATTAAATAGCCCTAAAGTTAATAGTGAAAAATATTTTTATTTACATTGTGTGCGTAACGTGAAGAAAATTGTCAGTCAGGTTTAGAAAAACAGTAGTCGTTGAAATAAGAAATGTAATAAAATAAATAAATAAACGAAAATATAATAGTAGATAGCAATGTCCACAACCGAATAAAGTAAAATTGAAGTAGGTGTACGATCCCTAGTGAAATTTAAAATTATTATTAAACAGTACAGGCGACAGGTAAAGAAAGGAAACAATTGCAATTTAATAAAGATAAAATGAGATGTATAAAAATCTGGTCAAAAAGTAAGTATGATAGAAATAAAATAAATTTAGGAAAACTTCAGATATTTTTGGCAATATAAGTAAGAAACAGTTATTGGAACATAAATTGAATTTTTTTTTAGAAAAAGCAATGTCGACAATAATATGAAAGTAATAAAAAAGTCTCGGATCAACATGTCTGAGGAACACAGGAGAAAAAAAAAAAAAAAAAAAAAAAAAAAAAAAAAAAAACCTAACCTAACCTAACCTAACCTAACCTAACCTAACCGTAACTTCAAAACTAAAGGAGATTTTTGGCCAGGCTTTTCATATCCCATATCTAGTGCACACAGGCCTTCTGCCTGATATAAAAACAATTTGGCAAATTGTGTCCCTTGCATTTTGATCATTATTTTGTGTGAGTTATTTAAATTTGACACATCACTTTCATTTTGAACGGTGATTCTCTTTGTCGTAGGCGGATCCGACATCGCAGATTCCAGTTTTGTACTGAGCACAGTTTTTGTTTAGACTAGTTAGCATTAAGTTAGATAATAAAAATTTTATATTTACAAATTGACTTAGAAATTATTCATTATACAACTTTTACAAATTTACATTAGATTTTACTTATACACGTGTCCCTCAAATTTTAACCAAAATGTTTGGTTTCCGCACCCCTGCTAAGAGCAGCAAATCTACAAACGAGTTCCCCAGAAGAACCTCAACCACACCACCAGCTGTGCACGAAAACGACAGGCCTTCAACTTCAAGCGTCCGCCGAAGTATCGGGGAGTGGGAAGCTGGTAAAGCAGACCCACTTACCCCAACCACCCCGAAGAAAGTTGCGCCGGTGGACCCCTCAAAGACGAAAAAGGTGCTTTCGCAAGGAAGTAGACCGGGTGCGAAAGTACCGATAGAGGCTTTGAGAAGCCCACCGGCACAGCCCAAGTACACCAGCCGGCTTGCGGAAGCGAAGGCCTGTCTTACAAAAGCCAAGGTTAATCTGGGGAACTCAAAAAATATGAAGACTGAGATAAAGACAGAGGTCCTCCGAGCGATAGAAAGGTTGTACCAGTTGGTGAAGGAGTTGGAAAGTGATAAGGAACAAGGAGAAAAGAAAGTGAAAGAGCCGGAGAAAGGAAAAGAGCTAGAGGAAGAGAAAAAGCTAGAGAAGGAGGTGAGAAAGCAAGAAAAAGATCTCATTGAGAAAATGGAAGAACATTCAAGGCTAATAAGAGAAAACAGTACTAAGATGGAAAAACTACAGGAAAAGATAGAGTTACAGCAGGAGAGGATAGAAAAACAGACATACGCGAGTGTAGCAGCGGCGCAACATGGGAGGCAGTTCCCCGAGCGCGCCGCGCTATACTCGGTAGTTGTTACATCAAAGGATGAGGTAGATACGGGCGACGAGGTAATGAAAAAGATAAGAGATACAATTAAGGCAAAGGAAGGAGGAATAGCTATAGAAAAGATCAGGAAAGCAAAAGACCAAAAAGTTATTGTAGGGTGTAGAACAGAGGAGGAAAGACAGAAAGTTAAGGAAAGATTAAGGGGGGCGGAAGAGTACCTAAATGTGGAAGAAGTTAAAAATAAAAATCCATTAGTTATTTTAAAAAATGTTTTCACCTACAATAGCGACACAGACATCCTGGAATCAATTTGGAAACAAAACGAAAAAATTTTAAAAGACATAGACAAACAAGAAAACAAAATTGAAATAGTTTATAAGAAAAAAACACGAAACAACCAAACGCATCACGTCGTCCTGAGGGTGTCTCCCGCAGTTTGGCGGCGTCTGGTCCATGCAGGAACCGTCGTCATAGACCTCCAGCGAGTAAAAGTGGCTGACCAGTCACCACTTGTGCAATGCTCGCTGTGTCTCGGCTATGGCCATGGACGACGGTTCTGCACGGAGACCATTGTAAAATGCAGCCACTGTGGGGGACCCCACATGAGGACGGAATGCGCAGATTGGCTCGCTGGTGCGACCCCTTCCTGCTGCAACTGCGTGCACGCCAAGGCCGAAAAGGTGGACCACAGTGCCTTCAGCCCGGAGTGCGCGATCAGGAGGAAGTGGGACGCACTAGCGAGGTCAACTATAGCGTACCGCCAATGCTGAGGTGGCTCCAGATAAACGAGAAGCAATAAA
>OX382194.1:15000-62500 GCA_947507515.1 Eulithis testata
ACCTAACCTAACCTAACCTAACCTAACCTAACCTAACCTAACCTAACCTAACCTAACCTAACCTAACCTAACCTAACCTAACCTAACCTAACCTAACCTAACCTAACCTAACCTAACCTAGAGGCACTAGAGACGGTGACCAATCCAGGCTCCACCCATCCATTGGCCATCGAAGCCCGAAGAAATCTCCGTGGGGCTTTGGTCCAAAATAAGGAGGTATCCTTATTTTGGATTAAAGCCCACGCCGGACTGGAAGGAAACGAACGTGCAGACCAACTAGCGAAGGATGCGGCACTCAAGAGCAAAAAGAAAGCCGATTACGAATACTGTCCAAAATCGTACATTAAAAGGCAGATTAGACTTGAGACGCTTGACAAATGGAACGACCGTTACAGGACAGGCGACACAGCTTCGGTTACAAAAATATTTTACCCCGACGCAATACTTGCATACAAGACAGTACGACAACTAGAGCCGACAATGACCATGACACAAATTATGACGGGGCATGGTGGGTTCTCTGAATATTTGGTTCGGTTCAAATGTAAAGAGAACCCATCATGCATCTGCGAGCCAGGTGTGAGCGAGACAGTTCCGCACGTCTTGTTCGAATGCCCAGTAGATGGATTAATGAGGTATGAGGTGGAGCAAGTGCTAGACTGTAAACTCACAGCAGAAAATGTAAACACGCTTATTGTAGACAAAAACAAAAGAGATAAATTCCTAGATTATTGTATTAAAGTAGCAGAACCAGTAATAAAGAGAAATAAAGATAAATAAAATATGGTGAATATATATTATAAACGATATATATAAACAGCATATAAAATAAGTAGCTTAAGCAAACCATAGTACGTAAGATAGTACAATAAACAGTAGAAATTTAAGATTGTAGTAAAATAAGATTAAAATTTGTAAACCAGATATATTATAAAAATAAGCTAAATATGTAATAAAACTGTTAATTAAGAAACCCTGAACCCCTAGGAGAAAAGGCTAAATAAAATGTATAACTGTAATAATGTAAAATGTAAGAATAGAAAATAAGTTACCGTAGACTCTCTGTTGGGCATATTTGCCCATATGTAATAAAAAGTAAAGCAAGATGTAAAAATTTGTAAAATAAGTAACCAAAATGTGATAGGAACCCTGTAGCCCAAAAAAGAGGCAATAACAAACAGGATGACGTAACACGTATCTGTTAGGATGAAATTTCAATGTATAAAGTAGTTTAATTAGAATATAAGATCCCCCTAGACCCCATGAGGGTATGCTATTAATGTACTCCCACCCGTAGATAGAAATAAAGAAAACACAGTCTTTGATAACGTCAAAGGAACGAGAAAAAAAAAAAAAAAAAAAAAAAAAAAAAAAAAAAAAAAAAAAAAAAAAAACCATACAAAAACTGAAAATTTTTTGGTGACTTACGATCGCGTGCGATACATCAAATTAAGCGTCTCGGCACCCATTGTGCGAATAAATTATAATAGGACCCACGTTCTATACAAAAAACGTGAATTTTTGACATTTTTCGCATAATTTTATAGGGACTTAGCAAAATTTCAACAATTTTATTTTCTAAATTTTAATTTTACAAGTAAATAAATTACTTTAGTAGCTTATAAATCGTAGTTCGACGCATTGGTTGCGCCCACAGTGGCAAAGTTTCGTTTTTGATAGCGAAAAGCTATTAACTTAGCGTTTTTACGCTCAAAAACGCAATTTTGTCTAAGGTGAAAGCCGAAAATATTTTTCTCGACTCCAACTTTGAGTGACCATAGCCGTGCGCTACATCATTAGAAGCGGCTCGACACGCTCTATCCGTGGAGCGAGTCCATTTGGGCACTTGTCGTAGAAAAATATTCGAAAAACTGCGATTTTCCGAAAATTTTGGTACATTTGGGTCTTTTTTGAGCGTTTTTGAATTTTGTCGCGTCCATCTTGCGTGTTTCTGCACATCCCGTGGCTGGTTCACCTCTGCCCGACGTCTCCGCACGTACCTGCAAAAGAAAAAACACGATTATCGACAAAAATCAAGAAAAACGCCCGACCCATCAAAATCGAGATTATTCAAAATCCACCTAAGTGAGACGAATTCCTCATACTTCATACAAAAACTGAAAATTTTTTGGTGACTTACGATCGCGTGCGATACATCAAATTAAGCGTCTCGGCACCCATTGTGCGAATAAATTATAATAGGACCCACGTTCTATACAAAAAACGTGAATTTTTGACATTTTTCGCATAATTTTATAGGGACTTAGCAAAATTTCAACAATTTTATTTTCTAAATTTTAATTTTACAAGTAAATAAATTATTTTAGTAGCTTATAAATCGTAGTTCGACGCATTGGTTGCGCCCACAGTGGCAAAGTTTCGTTTTTGATAGCGAAAAGCTATTAACTTAGCGTTTTTACGCTCAAAAACGCAATTTTGTCTAAGGTGAAAGCCGAAAATATTTTTCTCGACTCCAACTTTGAGTGACCATAGCCGTGCGCTACATCATTAGAAGCGGCTCGACACGCTCTATCCGTGGAGCGAGTCCATTTGGGCACTTGTCGTAGAAAAATATTCGAAAAACTGCGATTTTCCGAAAATTTTGGTACATTTGGGTCTTTTTTGAGCGTTTTTGAATTTTGTCGCGTCCATCTTGCGTGTTTCTGCACATCCCGTGGCTGGTTCACCTCTGCCCGACGTCTCCGCACGTACCTGCAAAAGAAAAAACACGATTATCGACAAAAATCAAGAAAAACGCCCGACCCATCAAAATCGAGATTATTCAAAATCCACCTAAGTGAGACGAATTCCTCATACTTCATACAAAAACTGAAAATTTTTTGGTGACTTACGATCGCGTGCGATACATCAAATTAAGCGTCTCGGCACCCATTGTGCGAATAAATTATAATAGGACCCACGTTCTATACAAAAAACGTGAATTTTTGACATTTTTCGCATAATTTTATAGGGACTTAGCAAAATTTCAACAATTTTATTTTCTAAATTTTAATTTTACAAGTAAATAAATTATTTTAGTAGCTTATAAATCGTAGTTCGACGCATTGGTTGCGCCCACAGTGGCAAAGTTTCGTTTTTGATAGCGAAAAGCTATTAACTTAGCGTTTTTACGCTCAAAAACGCAATTTTGTCTAAGGTGAAAGCCGAAAATATTTTTCTCGACTCCAACTTTGAGTGACCATAGCCGTGCGCTACATCATTAGAAGCGGCTCGACACGCTCTATCCGTGGAGCGAGTCCATTTGGGCACTTGTCGTAGAAAAATATTCGAAAAACTGCGATTTTCCGAAAATTTTGGTACATTTGGGTCTTTTTTGAGCGTTTTTGAATTTTGTCGCGTCCATCTTGCGTGTTTCTGCACATCCCGTGGCTGGTTCACCTCTGCCCGACGTCTCCGCACGTACCTGCAAAAGAAAAAACACGATTATCGACAAAAATCAAGAAAAACGCCCGACCCATCAAAATCGAGATTATTCAAAATCCACCTAAGTGAGACGAATTCCTCATACTTCATACAAAAACTGAAAATTTTTTGGTGACTTACGATCGCGTGCGATACATCAAATTAAGCGTCTCGGCACCCATTGTGCGAATAAATTATAATAGGACCCACGTTCTATACAAAAAACGTGAATTTTTGACATTTTTCGCATAATTTTATAGGGACTTAGCAAAATTTCAACAATTTTATTTTCTAAATTTTAATTTTACAAGTAAATAAATTATTTTAGTAGCTTATAAATCGTAGTTCGACGCATTGGTTGCGCCCACAGTGGCAAAGTTTCGTTTTTGATAGCGAAAAGCTATTAACTTAGCGTTTTTACGCTCAAAAACGCAATTTTGTCTAAGGTGAAAGCCGAAAATATTTTTCTCGACTCCAACTTTGAGTGACCATAGCCGTGCGCTACATCATTAGAAGCGGCTCGACACGCTCTATCCGTGGAGCGAGTCCATTTGGGCACTTGTCGTAGAAAAATATTCGAAAAACTGCGATTTTCCGAAAATTTTGGTACATTTGGGTCTTTTTTGAGCGTTTTTGAATTTTGTCGCGTCCATCTTGCGTGTTTCTGCACATCCCGTGGCTGGTTCACCTCTGCCCGACGTCTCCGCACGTACCTGCAAAAGAAAAAACACGATTATCGACAAAAATCAAGAAAAACGCCCGACCCATCAAAATCGAGATTATTCAAAATCCACCTAAGTGAGACGAATTCCTCATACTTCATACAAAAACTGAAAATTTTTTGGTGACTTACGATCGCGTGCGATACATCAAATTAAGCGTCTCGGCACCCATTGTGCGAATAAATTATAATAGGACCCACGTTCTATACAAAAAACGTGAATTTTTGACATTTTTCGCATAATTTTATAGGGACTTAGCAAAATTTCAACAATTTTATTTTCTAAATTTTAATTTTACAAGTAAATAAATTATTTTAGTAGCTTATAAATCGTAGTTCGACGCATTGGTTGCGCCCACAGTGGCAAAGTTTCGTTTTTGATAGCGAAAAGCTATTAACTTAGCGTTTTTACGCTCAAAAACGCAATTTTGTCTAAGGTGAAAGCCGAAAATATTTTTCTCGACTCCAACTTTGAGTGACCATAGCCGTGCGCTACATCATTAGAAGCGGCTCGACACGCTCTATCCGTGGAGCGAGTCCATTTGGGCACTTGTCGTAGAAAAATATTCGAAAAACTGCGATTTTCCGAAAATTTTGGTACATTTGGGTCTTTTTTGAGCGTTTTTGAATTTTGTCGCGTCCATCTTGCGTGTTTCTGCACATCCCGTGGCTGGTTCACCTCTGCCCGACGTCTCCGCACGTACCTGCAAAAGAAAAAACACGATTATCGACAAAAATCAAGAAAAACGCCCGACCCATCAAAATCGAGATTATTCAAAATCCACCTAAGTGAGACGAATTCCTCATACTTCATACAAAAACTGAAAATTTTTTGGTGACTTACGATCGCGTGCGATACATCAAATTAAGCGTCTCGGCACCCATTGTGCGAATAAATTATAATAGGACCCACGTTCTATACAAAAAACGTGAATTTTTGACATTTTTCGCATAATTTTATAGGGACTTAGCAAAATTTCAACAATTTTATTTTCTAAATTTTAATTTTACAAGTAAATAAATTATTTTAGTAGCTTATAAATCGTAGTTCGACGCATTGGTTGCGCCCACAGTGGCAAAGTTTCGTTTTTGATAGCGAAAAGCTATTAACTTAGCGTTTTTACGCTCAAAAACGCAATTTTGTCTAAGGTGAAAGCCGAAAATATTTTTCTCGACTCCAACTTTGAGTGACCATAGCCGTGCGCTACATCATTAGAAGCGGCTCGACACGCTCTATCCGTGGAGCGAGTCCATTTGGGCACTTGTCGTAGAAAAATATTCGAAAAACTGCGATTTTCCGAAAATTTTGGTACATTTGGGTCTTTTTTGAGCGTTTTTGAATTTTGTCGCGTCCATCTTGCGTGTTTCTGCACATCCCGTGGCTGGTTCACCTCTGCCCGACGTCTCCGCACGTACCTGCAAAAGAAAAAACACGATTATCGACAAAAATCAAGAAAAACGCCCGACCCATCAAAATCGAGATTATTCAAAATCCACCTAAGTGAGACGAATTCCTCATACTTCATACAAAAACTGAAAATTTTTTGGTGACTTACGATCGCGTGCGATACATCAAATTAAGCGTCTCGGCACCCATTGTGCGAATAAATTATAATAGGACCCACGTTCTATACAAAAAACGTGAATTTTTGACATTTTTCGCATAATTTTATAGGGACTTAGCAAAATTTCAACAATTTTATTTTCTAAATTTTAATTTTACAAGTAAATAAATTATTTTAGTAGCTTATAAATCGTAGTTCGACGCATTGGTTGCGCCCACAGTGGCAAAGTTTCGTTTTTGATAGCGAAAAGCTATTAACTTAGCGTTTTTACGCTCAAAAACGCAATTTTGTCTAAGGTGAAAGCCGAAAATATTTTTCTCGACTCCAACTTTGAGTGACCATAGCCGTGCGCTACATCATTAGAAGCGGCTCGACACGCTCTATCCGTGGAGCGAGTCCATTTGGGCACTTGTCGTAGAAAAATATTCGAAAAACTGCGATTTTCCGAAAATTTTGGTACATTTGGGTCTTTTTTGAGCGTTTTTGAATTTTGTCGCGTCCATCTTGCGTGTTTCTGCACATCCCGTGGCTGGTTCACCTCTGCCCGACGTCTCCGCACGTACCTGCAAAAGAAAAAACACGATTATCGACAAAAATCAAGAAAAACGCCCGACCCATCAAAATCGAGATTATTCAAAATCCACCTAAGTGAGACGAATTCCTCATACTTCATACAAAAACTGAAAATTTTTTGGTGACTTACGATCGCGTGCGATACATCAAATTAAGCGTCTCGGCACCCATTGTGCGAATAAATTATAATAGGACCCACGTTCTATACAAAAAACGTGAATTTTTGACATTTTTCGCATAATTTTATAGGGACTTAGCAAAATTTCAACAATTTTATTTTCTAAATTTTAATTTTACAAGTAAATAAATTATTTTAGTAGCTTATAAATCGTAGTTCGACGCATTGGTTGCGCCCACAGTGGCAAAGTTTCGTTTTTGATAGCGAAAAGCTATTAACTTAGCGTTTTTACGCTCAAAAACGCAATTTTGTCTAAGGTGAAAGCCGAAAATATTTTTCTCGACTCCAACTTTGAGTGACCATAGCCGTGCGCTACATCATTAGAAGCGGCTCGACACGCTCTATCCGTGGAGCGAGTCCATTTGGGCACTTGTCGTAGAAAAATATTCGAAAAACTGCGATTTTCCGAAAATTTTGGTACATTTGGGTCTTTTTTGAGCGTTTTTGAATTTTGTCGCGTCCATCTTGCGTGTTTCTGCACATCCCGTGGCTGGTTCACCTCTGCCCGACGTCTCCGCACGTACCTGCAAAAGAAAAAACACGATTATCGACAAAAATCAAGAAAAACGCCCGACCCATCAAAATCGAGATTATTCAAAATCCACCTAAGTGAGACGAATTCCTCATACTTCATACAAAAACTGAAAATTTTTTGGTGACTTACGATCGCGTGCGATACATCAAATTAAGCGTCTCGGCACCCATTGTGCGAATAAATTATAATAGGACCCACGTTCTATACAAAAAACGTGAATTTTTGACATTTTTCGCATAATTTTATAGGGACTTAGCAAAATTTCAACAATTTTATTTTCTAAATTTTAATTTTACAAGTAAATAAATTATTTTAGTAGCTTATAAATCGTAGTTCGACGCATTGGTTGCGCCCACAGTGGCAAAGTTTCGTTTTTGATAGCGAAAAGCTATTAACTTAGCGTTTTTACGCTCAAAAACGCAATTTTGTCTAAGGTGAAAGCCGAAAATATTTTTCTCGACTCCAACTTTGAGTGACCATAGCCGTGCGCTACATCATTAGAAGCGGCTCGACACGCTCTATCCGTGGAGCGAGTCCATTTGGGCACTTGTCGTAGAAAAATATTCGAAAAACTGCGATTTTCCGAAAATTTTGGTACATTTGGGTCTTTTTTGAGCGTTTTTGAATTTTGTCGCGTCCATCTTGCGTGTTTCTGCACATCCCGTGGCTGGTTCACCTCTGCCCGACGTCTCCGCACGTACCTGCAAAAGAAAAAACACGATTATCGACAAAAATCAAGAAAAACGCCCGACCCATCAAAATCGAGATTATTCAAAATCCACCTAAGTGAGACGAATTCCTCATACTTCATACAAAAACTGAAAATTTTTTGGTGACTTACGATCGCGTGCGATACATCAAATTAAGCGTCTCGGCACCCATTGTGCGAATAAATTATAATAGGACCCACGTTCTATACAAAAAACGTGAATTTTTGACATTTTTCGCATAATTTTATAGGGACTTAGCAAAATTTCAACAATTTTATTTTCTAAATTTTAATTTTACAAGTAAATAAATTATTTTAGTAGCTTATAAATCGTAGTTCGACGCATTGGTTGCGCCCACAGTGGCAAAGTTTCGTTTTTGATAGCGAAAAGCTATTAACTTAGCGTTTTTACGCTCAAAAACGCAATTTTGTCTAAGGTGAAAGCCGAAAATATTTTTCTCGACTCCAACTTTGAGTGACCATAGCCGTGCGCTACATCATTAGAAGCGGCTCGACACGCTCTATCCGTGGAGCGAGTCCATTTGGGCACTTGTCGTAGAAAAATATTCGAAAAACTGCGATTTTCCGAAAATTTTGGTACATTTGGGTCTTTTTTGAGCGTTTTTGAATTTTGTCGCGTCCATCTTGCGTGTTTCTGCACATCCCGTGGCTGGTTCACCTCTGCCCGACGTCTCCGCACGTACCTGCAAAAGAAAAAACACGATTATCGACAAAAATCAAGAAAAACGCCCGACCCATCAAAATCGAGATTATTCAAAATCCACCTAAGTGAGACGAATTCCTCATACTTCATACAAAAACTGAAAATTTTTTGGTGACTTACGATCGCGTGCGATACATCAAATTAAGCGTCTCGGCACCCATTGTGCGAATAAATTATAATAGGACCCACGTTCTATACAAAAAACGTGAATTTTTGACATTTTTCGCATAATTTTATAGGGACTTAGCAAAATTTCAACAATTTTATTTTCTAAATTTTAATTTTACAAGTAAATAAATTATTTTAGTAGCTTATAAATCGTAGTTCGACGCATTGGTTGCGCCCACAGTGGCAAAGTTTCGTTTTTGATAGCGAAAAGCTATTAACTTAGCGTTTTTACGCTCAAAAACGCAATTTTGTCTAAGGTGAAAGCCGAAAATATTTTTCTCGACTCCAACTTTGAGTGACCATAGCCGTGCGCTACATCATTAGAAGCGGCTCGACACGCTCTATCCGTGGAGCGAGTCCATTTGGGCACTTGTCGTAGAAAAATATTCGAAAAACTGCGATTTTCCGAAAATTTTGGTACATTTGGGTCTTTTTTGAGCGTTTTTGAATTTTGTCGCGTCCATCTTGCGTGTTTCTGCACATCCCGTGGCTGGTTCACCTCTGCCCGACGTCTCCGCACGTACCTGCAAAAGAAAAAACACGATTATCGACAAAAATCAAGAAAAACGCCCGACCCATCAAAATCGAGATTATTCAAAATCCACCTAAGTGAGACGAATTCCTCATACTTCATACAAAAACTGAAAATTTTTTGGTGACTTACGATCGCGTGCGATACATCAAATTAAGCGTCTCGGCACCCATTGTGCGAATAAATTATAATAGGACCCACGTTCTATACAAAAAACGTGAATTTTTGACATTTTTCGCATAATTTTATAGGGACTTAGCAAAATTTCAACAATTTTATTTTCTAAATTTTAATTTTACAAGTAAATAAATTATTTTAGTAGCTTATAAATCGTAGTTCGACGCATTGGTTGCGCCCACAGTGGCAAAGTTTCGTTTTTGATAGCGAAAAGCTATTAACTTAGCGTTTTTACGCTCAAAAACGCAATTTTGTCTAAGGTGAAAGCCGAAAATATTTTTCTCGACTCCAACTTTGAGTGACCATAGCCGTGCGCTACATCATTAGAAGCGGCTCGACACGCTCTATCCGTGGAGCGAGTCCATTTGGGCACTTGTCGTAGAAAAATATTCGAAAAACTGCGATTTTCCGAAAATTTTGGTACATTTGGGTCTTTTTTGAGCGTTTTTGAATTTTGTCGCGTCCATCTTGCGTGTTTCTGCACATCCCGTGGCTGGTTCACCTCTGCCCGACGTCTCCGCACGTACCTGCAAAAGAAAAAACACGATTATCGACAAAAATCAAGAAAAACGCCCGACCCATCAAAATCGAGATTATTCAAAATCCACCTAAGTGAGACGAATTCCTCATACTTCATACAAAAACTGAAAATTTTTTGGTGACTTACGATCGCGTGCGATACATCAAATTAAGCGTCTCGGCACCCATTGTGCGAATAAATTATAATAGGACCCACGTTCTATACAAAAAACGTGAATTTTTGACATTTTTCGCATAATTTTATAGGGACTTAGCAAAATTTCAACAATTTTATTTTCTAAATTTTAATTTTACAAGTAAATAAATTATTTTAGTAGCTTATAAATCGTAGTTCGACGCATTGGTTGCGCCCACAGTGGCAAAGTTTCGTTTTTGATAGCGAAAAGCTATTAACTTAGCGTTTTTACGCTCAAAAACGCAATTTTGTCTAAGGTGAAAGCCGAAAATATTTTTCTCGACTCCAACTTTGAGTGACCATAGCCGTGCGCTACATCATTAGAAGCGGCTCGACACGCTCTATCCGTGGAGCGAGTCCATTTGGGCACTTGTCGTAGAAAAATATTCGAAAAACTGCGATTTTCCGAAAATTTTGGTACATTTGGGTCTTTTTTGAGCGTTTTTGAATTTTGTCGCGTCCATCTTGCGTGTTTCTGCACATCCCGTGGCTGGTTCACCTCTGCCCGACGTCTCCGCACGTACCTGCAAAAGAAAAAACACGATTATCGACAAAAATCAAGAAAAACGCCCGACCCATCAAAATCGAGATTATTCAAAATCCACCTAAGTGAGACGAATTCCTCATACTTCATACAAAAACTGAAAATTTTTTGGTGACTTACGATCGCGTGCGATACATCAAATTAAGCGTCTCGGCACCCATTGTGCGAATAAATTATAATAGGACCCACGTTCTATACAAAAAACGTGAATTTTTGACATTTTTCGCATAATTTTATAGGGACTTAGCAAAATTTCAACAATTTTATTTTCTAAATTTTAATTTTACAAGTAAATAAATTATTTTAGTAGCTTATAAATCGTAGTTCGACGCATTGGTTGCGCCCACAGTGGCAAAGTTTCGTTTTTGATAGCGAAAAGCTATTAACTTAGCGTTTTTACGCTCAAAAACGCAATTTTGTCTAAGGTGAAAGCCGAAAATATTTTTCTCGACTCCAACTTTGAGTGACCATAGCCGTGCGCTACATCATTAGAAGCGGCTCGACACGCTCTATCCGTGGAGCGAGTCCATTTGGGCACTTGTCGTAGAAAAATATTCGAAAAACTGCGATTTTCCGAAAATTTTGGTACATTTGGGTCTTTTTTGAGCGTTTTTGAATTTTGTCGCGTCCATCTTGCGTGTTTCTGCACATCCCGTGGCTGGTTCACCTCTGCCCGACGTCTCCGCACGTACCTGCAAAAGAAAAAACACGATTATCGACAAAAATCAAGAAAAACGCCCGACCCATCAAAATCGAGATTATTCAAAATCCACCTAAGTGAGACGAATTCCTCATACTTCATACAAAAACTGAAAATTTTTTGGTGACTTACGATCGCGTGCGATACATCAAATTAAGCGTCTCGGCACCCATTGTGCGAATAAATTATAATAGGACCCACGTTCTATACAAAAAACGTGAATTTTTGACATTTTTCGCATAATTTTATAGGGACTTAGCAAAATTTCAACAATTTTATTTTCTAAATTTTAATTTTACAAGTAAATAAATTATTTTAGTAGCTTATAAATCGTAGTTCGACGCATTGGTTGCGCCCACAGTGGCAAAGTTTCGTTTTTGATAGCGAAAAGCTATTAACTTAGCGTTTTTACGCTCAAAAACGCAATTTTGTCTAAGGTGAAAGCCGAAAATATTTTTCTCGACTCCAACTTTGAGTGACCATAGCCGTGCGCTACATCATTAGAAGCGGCTCGACACGCTCTATCCGTGGAGCGAGTCCATTTGGGCACTTGTCGTAGAAAAATATTCGAAAAACTGCGATTTTCCGAAAATTTTGGTACATTTGGGTCTTTTTTGAGCGTTTTTGAATTTTGTCGCGTCCATCTTGCGTGTTTCTGCACATCCCGTGGCTGGTTCACCTCTGCCCGACGTCTCCGCACGTACCTGCAAAAGAAAAAACACGATTATCGACAAAAATCAAGAAAAACGCCCGACCCATCAAAATCGAGATTATTCAAAATCCACCTAAGTGAGACGAATTCCTCATACTTCATACAAAAACTGAAAATTTTTTGGTGACTTACGATCGCGTGCGATACATCAAATTAAGCGTCTCGGCACCCATTGTGCGAATAAATTATAATAGGACCCACGTTCTATACAAAAAACGTGAATTTTTGACATTTTTCGCATAATTTTATAGGGACTTAGCAAAATTTCAACAATTTTATTTTCTAAATTTTAATTTTACAAGTAAATAAATTATTTTAGTAGCTTATAAATCGTAGTTCGACGCATTGGTTGCGCCCACAGTGGCAAAGTTTCGTTTTTGATAGCGAAAAGCTATTAACTTAGCGTTTTTACGCTCAAAAACGCAATTTTGTCTAAGGTGAAAGCCGAAAATATTTTTCTCGACTCCAACTTTGAGTGACCATAGCCGTGCGCTACATCATTAGAAGCGGCTCGACACGCTCTATCCGTGGAGCGAGTCCATTTGGGCACTTGTCGTAGAAAAATATTCGAAAAACTGCGATTTTCCGAAAATTTTGGTACATTTGGGTCTTTTTTGAGCGTTTTTGAATTTTGTCGCGTCCATCTTGCGTGTTTCTGCACATCCCGTGGCTGGTTCACCTCTGCCCGACGTCTCCGCACGTACCTGCAAAAGAAAAAACACGATTATCGACAAAAATCAAGAAAAACGCCCGACCCATCAAAATCGAGATTATTCAAAATCCACCTAAGTGAGACGAATTCCTCATACTTCATACAAAAACTGAAAATTTTTTGGTGACTTACGATCGCGTGCGATACATCAAATTAAGCGTCTCGGCACCCATTGTGCGAATAAATTATAATAGGACCCACGTTCTATACAAAAAACGTGAATTTTTGACATTTTTCGCATAATTTTATAGGGACTTAGCAAAATTTCAACAATTTTATTTTCTAAATTTTAATTTTACAAGTAAATAAATTATTTTAGTAGCTTATAAATCGTAGTTCGACGCATTGGTTGCGCCCACAGTGGCAAAGTTTCGTTTTTGATAGCGAAAAGCTATTAACTTAGCGTTTTTACGCTCAAAAACGCAATTTTGTCTAAGGTGAAAGCCGAAAATATTTTTCTCGACTCCAACTTTGAGTGACCATAGCCGTGCGCTACATCATTAGAAGCGGCTCGACACGCTCTATCCGTGGAGCGAGTCCATTTGGGCACTTGTCGTAGAAAAATATTCGAAAAACTGCGATTTTCCGAAAATTTTGGTACATTTGGGTCTTTTTTGAGCGTTTTTGAATTTTGTCGCGTCCATCTTGCGTGTTTCTGCACATCCCGTGGCTGGTTCACCTCTGCCCGACGTCTCCGCACGTACCTGCAAAAGAAAAAACACGATTATCGACAAAAATCAAGAAAAACGCCCGACCCATCAAAATCGAGATTATTCAAAATCCACCTAAGTGAGACGAATTCCTCATACTTCATACAAAAACTGAAAATTTTTTGGTGACTTACGATCGCGTGCGATACATCAAATTAAGCGTCTCGGCACCCATTGTGCGAATAAATTATAATAGGACCCACGTTCTATACAAAAAACGTGAATTTTTGACATTTTTCGCATAATTTTATAGGGACTTAGCAAAATTTCAACAATTTTATTTTCTAAATTTTAATTTTACAAGTAAATAAATTATTTTAGTAGCTTATAAATCGTAGTTCGACGCATTGGTTGCGCCCACAGTGGCAAAGTTTCGTTTTTGATAGCGAAAAGCTATTAACTTAGCGTTTTTACGCTCAAAAACGCAATTTTGTCTAAGGTGAAAGCCGAAAATATTTTTCTCGACTCCAACTTTGAGTGACCATAGCCGTGCGCTACATCATTAGAAGCGGCTCGACACGCTCTATCCGTGGAGCGAGTCCATTTGGGCACTTGTCGTAGAAAAATATTCGAAAAACTGCGATTTTCCGAAAATTTTGGTACATTTGGGTCTTTTTTGAGCGTTTTTGAATTTTGTCGCGTCCATCTTGCGTGTTTCTGCACATCCCGTGGCTGGTTCACCTCTGCCCGACGTCTCCGCACGTACCTGCAAAAGAAAAAACACGATTATCGACAAAAATCAAGAAAAACGCCCGACCCATCAAAATCGAGATTATTCAAAATCCACCTAAGTGAGACGAATTCCTCATACTTCATACAAAAACTGAAAATTTTTTGGTGACTTACGATCGCGTGCGATACATCAAATTAAGCGTCTCGGCACCCATTGTGCGAATAAATTATAATAGGACCCACGTTCTATACAAAAAACGTGAATTTTTGACATTTTTCGCATAATTTTATAGGGACTTAGCAAAATTTCAACAATTTTATTTTCTAAATTTTAATTTTACAAGTAAATAAATTATTTTAGTAGCTTATAAATCGTAGTTCGACGCATTGGTTGCGCCCACAGTGGCAAAGTTTCGTTTTTGATAGCGAAAAGCTATTAACTTAGCGTTTTTACGCTCAAAAACGCAATTTTGTCTAAGGTGAAAGCCGAAAATATTTTTCTCGACTCCAACTTTGAGTGACCATAGCCGTGCGCTACATCATTAGAAGCGGCTCGACACGCTCTATCCGTGGAGCGAGTCCATTTGGGCACTTGTCGTAGAAAAATATTCGAAAAACTGCGATTTTCCGAAAATTTTGGTACATTTGGGTCTTTTTTGAGCGTTTTTGAATTTTGTCGCGTCCATCTTGCGTGTTTCTGCACATCCCGTGGCTGGTTCACCTCTGCCCGACGTCTCCGCACGTACCTGCAAAAGAAAAAACACGATTATCGACAAAAATCAAGAAAAACGCCCGACCCATCAAAATCGAGATTATTCAAAATCCACCTAAGTGAGACGAATTCCTCATACTTCATACAAAAACTGAAAATTTTTTGGTGACTTACGATCGCGTGCGATACATCAAATTAAGCGTCTCGGCACCCATTGTGCGAATAAATTATAATAGGACCCACGTTCTATACAAAAAACGTGAATTTTTGACATTTTTCGCATAATTTTATAGGGACTTAGCAAAATTTCAACAATTTTATTTTCTAAATTTTAATTTTACAAGTAAATAAATTATTTTAGTAGCTTATAAATCGTAGTTCGACGCATTGGTTGCGCCCACAGTGGCAAAGTTTCGTTTTTGATAGCGAAAAGCTATTAACTTAGCGTTTTTACGCTCAAAAACGCAATTTTGTCTAAGGTGAAAGCCGAAAATATTTTTCTCGACTCCAACTTTGAGTGACCATAGCCGTGCGCTACATCATTAGAAGCGGCTCGACACGCTCTATCCGTGGAGCGAGTCCATTTGGGCACTTGTCGTAGAAAAATATTCGAAAAACTGCGATTTTCCGAAAATTTTGGTACATTTGGGTCTTTTTTGAGCGTTTTTGAATTTTGTCGCGTCCATCTTGCGTGTTTCTGCACATCCCGTGGCTGGTTCACCTCTGCCCGACGTCTCCGCACGTACCTGCAAAAGAAAAAACACGATTATCGACAAAAATCAAGAAAAAATCGCCCGCCCACCCACCCAGATTGCAGTTACTAAGGTAAAGAAAATCGATTCCCACAGGGGAGACCACCTTTAAACCTTAATAACTTTAAAACTACCGCTTAAAAATTGACCCGGTTTTCGAAACCTACATTCTTTAATGACGCGCTTTTTGATTTGTATTATCAAGAAGCTCTAAATTGACCCCATTACGCTTTGACATTTTTACTTTTGGTTTTTACCAAAATCATCCCTTATTTCCTGGTGTAAGGCTTTATTCTTATTACCGAGACTGTTATACAAGTACATAATACTGTTCTTTCAGGGAACTATAAATAGGTTAGTTTTTGTTAATAGTAAGTTAGGAAATAAATATATTTTATACAATTTTATTTAATTATTTTTCTTTTGACCTTATATTTACAACTTATACAAATTTACTTTTAAATCTTATTTATACAACTTATACAATTTTACTTTTAATTTTACTTATACAACTTATACAATTTTACTTTTAATTTTACCTTGACGTGTGTCCCTCTTTCGTCAACCCATAATGTTCGGTTTCCGCACCCCCGCCAAGAACAGCAAGACTTTGAACGAGTTCCCCAGAAGAACCTCAACTACACCACCAGCTGTGCACGACAGGCCTTCAACTTCAAGCGTCCGCCGAAGTATCGGGGAGTGGGAAGCTGGTAAAGCAGACCCACTTACCCCAACCACCCCGAAGAAAGTTGCGCCGGTGGACCCCCCAAAGACAAAAAAGGTGCTTTCACAGGGAAGTAGAGTGGGTGTGAAAGCACCGATAGAGGCTGTGGGAAGCCCACCGGCGCAGCCCAAGTACACCAGCCGGCTTGCGGAAGCGAAGGCCTGTCTTACGAAAGCAAAGGTTAATATGGGGAACTCGAGAAATATAAAAACTGAAATTAAGAACGAGGTACTAATAGCAATCGAAAGGCTGTATCAGCTAGTCAAAGAGTCGGAAAGTGAAAAAGATAAAGGAGTAAGGAAGGTGAAGGAACCGGAGAAAGAAAAAGAGCTAGAGAAAGAAGAAAAGCAAGAGAAGGAGGTGAGAAAGGAAGAAAGAGACCTCATTGAGAAGCTGGAAGAGCATGCAAGGTTGATACGCGAAAACAGTGCAAAGATGGAAAAGCTACAGGAGAAGATAGAAATACAACAAGAGAAAATGGAAAAGCAGACGTACGCGAGTGTAGCGGCGGCGTGCCCTGGGAGGCAGTTCCCGGAGCGCGCCGCGCTATACTCGGTAGTCGTAACATCTAGGGACGATCAGGATACTGGGGATGAGGTCATGAAGAAGATACGAGATACGGTGAAAGCAAAGGAAGGAGGAATAGAAATAGAAAAGATCAGGAAAGCAAAGGACAGGAAGGTTATCATAGGATGTAAAACAGAGGAGGAAAGACAGCAAGTAAAGGAAAGACTGAAGGGGGCGGAAGAGTATTTGACGGTGGAAGAGGTAAAGAACAAGAACCCACTAGTGATCCTCAAAAACGTTTTCGTCTTTAATACAGACCAAGACATACTTAGCTCCATCTGGAAGCAGAACGACAAAATCTTGAAAGACCTGGATCAAACTGTGAATAAAATAGAAATTGTCTATAAAAAGAACACCCGGAATAACCAGACTCAGCACGTAGTCATGAGGGTGTCTCCTGCAGTATGGCAGCATCTGGTCCGTGCTGGAACCGTCGTCATAGACCTCCAGCGAGTAAAAGTGGCTGATCAGTCACCACTCGTGCAATGCTCGCTGTGTCTCGGCTATGGCCATGGGCGACGGTTCTGCACGGAGACCATCATTAAATGCAGTCACTGTGGGGGGCCTCACATGAAGACGGAGTGTCCTGGCTGGCTCGCCGGTGCGACCCCTTCCTGCTGCAACTGCGTGCACGCAAAGGCTGAAAAAGCAGATCACAGCGCCTTCAGTCCTGAGTGTGCAATCAGGAGGAAGTGGGACGCACTGGCTAGGGCTACTATAGCCTACGACTGTTAAGGTGGCCCCAGACGAACGCCGACGAGCACAAAATGAGCTGTCCAAGTAAACGACTGGGCCATGTTGAACATGGTCCATCGCTTACCCCTGAGATGCGAAAAAACATGCAGTCGGTGGCAAATAATAAAAACGTCTCATGTGTGCCCAGTTAGTTACTGAAATAAGCCATATAACAATCTTTTTAAATTTTAGGTAGATAAGACTTGTTGGAATTTATATCATAAGTATATAAATACAACTAGCAAACACTCAAAAATAGTAAAAATAAGCAAGGAACAGAAAATTTGGTAATCACTTCAGTCGAAATAAAACAGTTTAGGATTCCAGGTGGAAAATATTATTATTTACATTAGGCACATAACATAGTAAAGAAGCAATAATAAAAGTAGGAACACAATGATAAAAAACAAGATATAAACAAAACTAAATCAACCCGAAATAAATATGTAGACTAAAAGATTTCAGCACAAATACGCGTATTAGGCTAAAATAAAAACGGATGAATATAATAAAGCTCTTTTTTAATAATACAAACAGAAAATGTCAAAAAACTTATGAAAAGCATTAAAAAAGTCTCGGACCTCCATGTCTGAGGGACACTAGAAAAAAAAAAAAAAAAAAAAAAAAAAAAAAAAAAAAAAAAAAAAAAAAAAAAACCTAACCTAACCTAACCTAACCTAACCTAACCTAACCTAACCTAACCTAACCTAACCTAACCTAACCTAACCTAACCTAACCTAACCTAACCTAACCTAACCTAACCTAACCTTAAATTATAATAGGACCCACGTTCTATACAAAAAACGTGAATTTTTGACATTTTTCGCATAATTTTATAGGGACTTAGCAAAATTTCAACAATTTTATTTTCTAAATTTTAATTTTACAAGTAAATAAATTATTTTAGTAGCTTATAAATCGTAGTTCGACGCACTGGTTGCGCCCACAGTGGCAAAGTTTCGTTTTTGATAGCGAAAAGCTATTAACTTAGCGTTTTTACGCTCAAGAACGCAATTTTGTCTAAGGTGAAAACCGAAAATATTTTTCTCGACTCCAACTTTTAGTGACCATAGCCGTGCGCTACATCATTAGAAGCGGCTCGACACGCTCTATCCGTGGAGCGAGTCCATTTGGGCACTTGTCGTAGAAAAATATTCGAAAAACTGCGATTTTCCGAAAATTTTGGTACATTTGGGTCTTTTTTGAGCGTTTTTGAATTTTGTCGCGTCCATCTTGCGTGTTTCTGCACATCCCGTGGCTGGTTCACCTCTGCCCGACGTCTCCGCACGTACCTGCAAAAGAAAAAACACGATTATCGACAAAAATCAAGAAAAACGCCCGACCCATCAAAATCGAGATTATTCAAAATCCACCTAAGTGAGACGAATTCCTCATACTTCATACAAAAACTGAAAATTTTTTGGTGACTTACGATCGCGTGCGATACATCAAATTAAGCGTCTCGGCACCCATTGTGCGAATAAATTATAATAGGACCCACGTTCTATACAAAAAACGTGAATTTTTGACATTTTTCGCATAATTTTATAGGGACTTAGCAAAATTTCAACAATTTTATTTTCTAAATTTTAATTTTACAAGTAAATAAATTATTTTAGTAGCTTATAAATCGTAGTTCGACGCATTGGTTGCGCCCACAGTGGCAAAGTTTCGTTTTTGATAGCGAAAAGCTATTAACTTAGCGTTTTTACGCTCAAAAACGCAATTTTGTCTAAGGTGAAAGCCGAAAATATTTTTCTCGACTCCAACTTTGAGTGACCATAGCCGTGCGCTACATCATTAGAAGCGGCTCGACACGCTCTATCCGTGGAGCGAGTCCATTTGGGCACTTGTCGTAGAAAAATATTCGAAAAACTGCGATTTTCCGAAAATTTTGGTACATTTGGGTCTTTTTTGAGCGTTTTTGAATTTTGTCGCGTCCATCTTGCGTGTTTCTGCACATCCCGTGGCTGGTTCACCTCTGCCCGACGTCTCCGCACGTACCTGCAAAAGAAAAAACACGATTATCGACAAAAATCAAGAAAAACGCCCGACCCATCAAAATCGAGATTATTCAAAATCCACCTAAGTGAGACGAATTCCTCATACTTCATACAAAAACTGAAAATTTTTTGGTGACTTACGATCGCGTGCGATACATCAAATTAAGCGTCTCGGCACCCATTGTGCGAATAAATTATAATAGGACCCACGTTCTATACAAAAAACGTGAATTTTTGACATTTTTCGCATAATTTTATAGGGACTTAGCAAAATTTCAACAATTTTATTTTCTAAATTTTAATTTTACAAGTAAATAAATTATTTTAGTAGCTTATAAATCGTAGTTCGACGCATTGGTTGCGCCCACAGTGGCAAAGTTTCGTTTTTGATAGCGAAAAGCTATTAACTTAGCGTTTTTACGCTCAAAAACGCAATTTTGTCTAAGGTGAAAGCCGAAAATATTTTTCTCGACTCCAACTTTGAGTGACCATAGCCGTGCGCTACATCATTAGAAGCGGCTCGACACGCTCTATCCGTGGAGCGAGTCCATTTGGGCACTTGTCGTAGAAAAATATTCGAAAAACTGCGATTTTCCGAAAATTTTGGTACATTTGGGTCTTTTTTGAGCGTTTTTGAATTTTGTCGCGTCCATCTTGCGTGTTTCTGCACATCCCGTGGCTGGTTCACCTCTGCCCGACGTCTCCGCACGTACCTGCAAAAGAAAAAACACGATTATCGACAAAAATCAAGAAAAACGCCCGACCCATCAAAATCGAGATTATTCAAAATCCACCTAAGTGAGACGAATTCCTCATACTTCATACAAAAACTGAAAATTTTTTGGTGACTTACGATCGCGTGCGATACATCAAATTAAGCGTCTCGGCACCCATTGTGCGAATAAATTATAATAGGACCCACGTTCTATACAAAAAACGTGAATTTTTGACATTTTTCGCATAATTTTATAGGGACTTAGCAAAATTTCAACAATTTTATTTTCTAAATTTTAATTTTACAAGTAAATAAATTATTTTAGTAGCTTATAAATCGTAGTTCGACGCATTGGTTGCGCCCACAGTGGCAAAGTTTCGTTTTTGATAGCGAAAAGCTATTAACTTAGCGTTTTTACGCTCAAAAACGCAATTTTGTCTAAGGTGAAAGCCGAAAATATTTTTCTCGACTCCAACTTTGAGTGACCATAGCCGTGCGCTACATCATTAGAAGCGGCTCGACACGCTCTATCCGTGGAGCGAGTCCATTTGGGCACTTGTCGTAGAAAAATATTCGAAAAACTGCGATTTTCCGAAAATTTTGGTACATTTGGGTCTTTTTTGAGCGTTTTTGAATTTTGTCGCGTCCATCTTGCGTGTTTCTGCACATCCCGTGGCTGGTTCACCTCTGCCCGACGTCTCCGCACGTACCTGCAAAAGAAAAAACACGATTATCGACAAAAATCAAGAAAAACGCCCGACCCATCAAAATCGAGATTATTCAAAATCCACCTAAGTGAGACGAATTCCTCATACTTCATACAAAAACTGAAAATTTTTTGGTGACTTACGATCGCGTGCGATACATCAAATTAAGCGTCTCGGCACCCATTGTGCGAATAAATTATAATAGGACCCACGTTCTATACAAAAAACGTGAATTTTTGACATTTTTCGCATAATTTTATAGGGACTTAGCAAAATTTCAACAATTTTATTTTCTAAATTTTAATTTTACAAGTAAATAAATTATTTTAGTAGCTTATAAATCGTAGTTCGACGCATTGGTTGCGCCCACAGTGGCAAAGTTTCGTTTTTGATAGCGAAAAGCTATTAACTTAGCGTTTTTACGCTCAAAAACGCAATTTTGTCTAAGGTGAAAGCCGAAAATATTTTTCTCGACTCCAACTTTGAGTGACCATAGCCGTGCGCTACATCATTAGAAGCGGCTCGACACGCTCTATCCGTGGAGCGAGTCCATTTGGGCACTTGTCGTAGAAAAATATTCGAAAAACTGCGATTTTCCGAAAATTTTGGTACATTTGGGTCTTTTTTGAGCGTTTTTGAATTTTGTCGCGTCCATCTTGCGTGTTTCTGCACATCCCGTGGCTGGTTCACCTCTGCCCGACGTCTCCGCACGTACCTGCAAAAGAAAAAACACGATTATCGACAAAAATCAAGAAAAACGCCCGACCCATCAAAATCGAGATTATTCAAAATCCACCTAAGTGAGACGAATTCCTCATACTTCATACAAAAACTGAAAATTTTTTGGTGACTTACGATCGCGTGCGATACATCAAATTAAGCGTCTCGGCACCCATTGTGCGAATAAATTATAATAGGACCCACGTTCTATACAAAAAACGTGAATTTTTGACATTTTTCGCATAATTTTATAGGGACTTAGCAAAATTTCAACAATTTTATTTTCTAAATTTTAATTTTACAAGTAAATAAATTATTTTAGTAGCTTATAAATCGTAGTTCGACGCATTGGTTGCGCCCACAGTGGCAAAGTTTCGTTTTTGATAGCGAAAAGCTATTAACTTAGCGTTTTTACGCTCAAAAACGCAATTTTGTCTAAGGTGAAAGCCGAAAATATTTTTCTCGACTCCAACTTTGAGTGACCATAGCCGTGCGCTACATCATTAGAAGCGGCTCGACACGCTCTATCCGTGGAGCGAGTCCATTTGGGCACTTGTCGTAGAAAAATATTCGAAAAACTGCGATTTTCCGAAAATTTTGGTACATTTGGGTCTTTTTTGAGCGTTTTTGAATTTTGTCGCGTCCATCTTGCGTGTTTCTGCACATCCCGTGGCTGGTTCACCTCTGCCCGACGTCTCCGCACGTACCTGCAAAAGAAAAAACACGATTATCGACAAAAATCAAGAAAAACGCCCGACCCATCAAAATCGAGATTATTCAAAATCCACCTAAGTGAGACGAATTCCTCATACTTCATACAAAAACTGAAAATTTTTTGGTGACTTACGATCGCGTGCGATACATCAAATTAAGCGTCTCGGCACCCATTGTGCGAATAAATTATAATAGGACCCACGTTCTATACAAAAAACGTGAATTTTTGACATTTTTCGCATAATTTTATAGGGACTTAGCAAAATTTCAACAATTTTATTTTCTAAATTTTAATTTTACAAGTAAATAAATTATTTTAGTAGCTTATAAATCGTAGTTCGACGCATTGGTTGCGCCCACAGTGGCAAAGTTTCGTTTTTGATAGCGAAAAGCTATTAACTTAGCGTTTTTACGCTCAAAAACGCAATTTTGTCTAAGGTGAAAGCCGAAAATATTTTTCTCGACTCCAACTTTGAGTGACCATAGCCGTGCGCTACATCATTAGAAGCGGCTCGACACGCTCTATCCGTGGAGCGAGTCCATTTGGGCACTTGTCGTAGAAAAATATTCGAAAAACTGCGATTTTCCGAAAATTTTGGTACATTTGGGTCTTTTTTGAGCGTTTTTGAATTTTGTCGCGTCCATCTTGCGTGTTTCTGCACATCCCGTGGCTGGTTCACCTCTGCCCGACGTCTCCGCACGTACCTGCAAAAGAAAAAACACGATTATCGACAAAAATCAAGAAAAACGCCCGACCCATCAAAATCGAGATTATTCAAAATCCACCTAAGTGAGACGAATTCCTCATACTTCATACAAAAACTGAAAATTTTTTGGTGACTTACGATCGCGTGCGATACATCAAATTAAGCGTCTCGGCACCCATTGTGCGAATAAATTATAATAGGACCCACGTTCTATACAAAAAACGTGAATTTTTGACATTTTTCGCATAATTTTATAGGGACTTAGCAAAATTTCAACAATTTTATTTTCTAAATTTTAATTTTACAAGTAAATAAATTATTTTAGTAGCTTATAAATCGTAGTTCGACGCATTGGTTGCGCCCACAGTGGCAAAGTTTCGTTTTTGATAGCGAAAAGCTATTAACTTAGCGTTTTTACGCTCAAAAACGCAATTTTGTCTAAGGTGAAAGCCGAAAATATTTTTCTCGACTCCAACTTTGAGTGACCATAGCCGTGCGCTACATCATTAGAAGCGGCTCGACACGCTCTATCCGTGGAGCGAGTCCATTTGGGCACTTGTCGTAGAAAAATATTCGAAAAACTGCGATTTTCCGAAAATTTTGGTACATTTGGGTCTTTTTTGAGCGTTTTTGAATTTTGTCGCGTCCATCTTGCGTGTTTCTGCACATCCCGTGGCTGGTTCACCTCTGCCCGACGTCTCCGCACGTACCTGCAAAAGAAAAAACACGATTATCGACAAAAATCAAGAAAAACGCCCGACCCATCAAAATCGAGATTATTCAAAATCCACCTAAGTGAGACGAATTCCTCATACTTCATACAAAAACTGAAAATTTTTTGGTGACTTACGATCGCGTGCGATACATCAAATTAAGCGTCTCGGCACCCATTGTGCGAATAAATTATAATAGGACCCACGTTCTATACAAAAAACGTGAATTTTTGACATTTTTCGCATAATTTTATAGGGACTTAGCAAAATTTCAACAATTTTATTTTCTAAATTTTAATTTTACAAGTAAATAAATTATTTTAGTAGCTTATAAATCGTAGTTCGACGCATTGGTTGCGCCCACAGTGGCAAAGTTTCGTTTTTGATAGCGAAAAGCTATTAACTTAGCGTTTTTACGCTCAAAAACGCAATTTTGTCTAAGGTGAAAGCCGAAAATATTTTTCTCGACTCCAACTTTGAGTGACCATAGCCGTGCGCTACATCATTAGAAGCGGCTCGACACGCTCTATCCGTGGAGCGAGTCCATTTGGGCACTTGTCGTAGAAAAATATTCGAAAAACTGCGATTTTCCGAAAATTTTGGTACATTTGGGTCTTTTTTGAGCGTTTTTGAATTTTGTCGCGTCCATCTTGCGTGTTTCTGCACATCCCGTGGCTGGTTCACCTCTGCCCGACGTCTCCGCACGTACCTGCAAAAGAAAAAACACGATTATCGACAAAAATCAAGAAAAACGCCCGACCCATCAAAATCGAGATTATTCAAAATCCACCTAAGTGAGACGAATTCCTCATACTTCATACAAAAACTGAAAATTTTTTGGTGACTTACGATCGCGTGCGATACATCAAATTAAGCGTCTCGGCACCCATTGTGCGAATAAATTATAATAGGACCCACGTTCTATACAAAAAACGTGAATTTTTGACATTTTTCGCATAATTTTATAGGGACTTAGCAAAATTTCAACAATTTTATTTTCTAAATTTTAATTTTACAAGTAAATAAATTATTTTAGTAGCTTATAAATCGTAGTTCGACGCATTGGTTGCGCCCACAGTGGCAAAGTTTCGTTTTTGATAGCGAAAAGCTATTAACTTAGCGTTTTTACGCTCAAAAACGCAATTTTGTCTAAGGTGAAAGCCGAAAATATTTTTCTCGACTCCAACTTTGAGTGACCATAGCCGTGCGCTACATCATTAGAAGCGGCTCGACACGCTCTATCCGTGGAGCGAGTCCATTTGGGCACTTGTCGTAGAAAAATATTCGAAAAACTGCGATTTTCCGAAAATTTTGGTACATTTGGGTCTTTTTTGAGCGTTTTTGAATTTTGTCGCGTCCATCTTGCGTGTTTCTGCACATCCCGTGGCTGGTTCACCTCTGCCCGACGTCTCCGCACGTACCTGCAAAAGAAAAAACACGATTATCGACAAAAATCAAGAAAAACGCCCGACCCATCAAAATCGAGATTATTCAAAATCCACCTAAGTGAGACGAATTCCTCATACTTCATACAAAAACTGAAAATTTTTTGGTGACTTACGATCGCGTGCGATACATCAAATTAAGCGTCTCGGCACCCATTGTGCGAATAAATTATAATAGGACCCACGTTCTATACAAAAAACGTGAATTTTTGACATTTTTCGCATAATTTTATAGGGACTTAGCAAAATTTCAACAATTTTATTTTCTAAATTTTAATTTTACAAGTAAATAAATTATTTTAGTAGCTTATAAATCGTAGTTCGACGCATTGGTTGCGCCCACAGTGGCAAAGTTTCGTTTTTGATAGCGAAAAGCTATTAACTTAGCGTTTTTACGCTCAAAAACGCAATTTTGTCTAAGGTGAAAGCCGAAAATATTTTTCTCGACTCCAACTTTGAGTGACCATAGCCGTGCGCTACATCATTAGAAGCGGCTCGACACGCTCTATCCGTGGAGCGAGTCCATTTGGGCACTTGTCGTAGAAAAATATTCGAAAAACTGCGATTTTCCGAAAATTTTGGTACATTTGGGTCTTTTTTGAGCGTTTTTGAATTTTGTCGCGTCCATCTTGCGTGTTTCTGCACATCCCGTGGCTGGTTCACCTCTGCCCGACGTCTCCGCACGTACCTGCAAAAGAAAAAACACGATTATCGACAAAAATCAAGAAAAACGCCCGACCCATCAAAATCGAGATTATTCAAAATCCACCTAAGTGAGACGAATTCCTCATACTTCATACAAAAACTGAAAATTTTTTGGTGACTTACGATCGCGTGCGATACATCAAATTAAGCGTCTCGGCACCCATTGTGCGAATAAATTATAATAGGACCCACGTTCTATACAAAAAACGTGAATTTTTGACATTTTTCGCATAATTTTATAGGGACTTAGCAAAATTTCAACAATTTTATTTTCTAAATTTTAATTTTACAAGTAAATAAATTATTTTAGTAGCTTATAAATCGTAGTTCGACGCATTGGTTGCGCCCACAGTGGCAAAGTTTCGTTTTTGATAGCGAAAAGCTATTAACTTAGCGTTTTTACGCTCAAAAACGCAATTTTGTCTAAGGTGAAAGCCGAAAATATTTTTCTCGACTCCAACTTTGAGTGACCATAGCCGTGCGCTACATCATTAGAAGCGGCTCGACACGCTCTATCCGTGGAGCGAGTCCATTTGGGCACTTGTCGTAGAAAAATATTCGAAAAACTGCGATTTTCCGAAAATTTTGGTACATTTGGGTCTTTTTTGAGCGTTTTTGAATTTTGTCGCGTCCATCTTGCGTGTTTCTGCACATCCCGTGGCTGGTTCACCTCTGCCCGACGTCTCCGCACGTACCTGCAAAAGAAAAAACACGATTATCGACAAAAATCAAGAAAAACGCCCGACCCATCAAAATCGAGATTATTCAAAATCCACCTAAGTGAGACGAATTCCTCATACTTCATACAAAAACTGAAAATTTTTTGGTGACTTACGATCGCGTGCGATACATCAAATTAAGCGTCTCGGCACCCATTGTGCGAATAAATTATAATAGGACCCACGTTCTATACAAAAAACGTGAATTTTTGACATTTTTCGCATAATTTTATAGGGACTTAGCAAAATTTCAACAATTTTATTTTCTAAATTTTAATTTTACAAGTAAATAAATTATTTTAGTAGCTTATAAATCGTAGTTCGACGCATTGGTTGCGCCCACAGTGGCAAAGTTTCGTTTTTGATAGCGAAAAGCTATTAACTTAGCGTTTTTACGCTCAAAAACGCAATTTTGTCTAAGGTGAAAGCCGAAAATATTTTTCTCGACTCCAACTTTGAGTGACCATAGCCGTGCGCTACATCATTAGAAGCGGCTCGACACGCTCTATCCGTGGAGCGAGTCCATTTGGGCACTTGTCGTAGAAAAATATTCGAAAAACTGCGATTTTCCGAAAATTTTGGTACATTTGGGTCTTTTTTGAGCGTTTTTGAATTTTGTCGCGTCCATCTTGCGTGTTTCTGCACATCCCGTGGCTGGTTCACCTCTGCCCGACGTCTCCGCACGTACCTGCAAAAGAAAAAACACGATTATCGACAAAAATCAAGAAAAACGCCCGACCCATCAAAATCGAGATTATTCAAAATCCACCTAAGTGAGACGAATTCCTCATACTTCATACAAAAACTGAAAATTTTTTGGTGACTTACGATCGCGTGCGATACATCAAATTAAGCGTCTCGGCACCCATTGTGCGAATAAATTATAATAGGACCCACGTTCTATACAAAAAACGTGAATTTTTGACATTTTTCGCATAATTTTATAGGGACTTAGCAAAATTTCAACAATTTTATTTTCTAAATTTTAATTTTACAAGTAAATAAATTATTTTAGTAGCTTATAAATCGTAGTTCGACGCATTGGTTGCGCCCACAGTGGCAAAGTTTCGTTTTTGATAGCGAAAAGCTATTAACTTAGCGTTTTTACGCTCAAAAACGCAATTTTGTCTAAGGTGAAAGCCGAAAATATTTTTCTCGACTCCAACTTTGAGTGACCATAGCCGTGCGCTACATCATTAGAAGCGGCTCGACACGCTCTATCCGTGGAGCGAGTCCATTTGGGCACTTGTCGTAGAAAAATATTCGAAAAACTGCGATTTTCCGAAAATTTTGGTACATTTGGGTCTTTTTTGAGCGTTTTTGAATTTTGTCGCGTCCATCTTGCGTGTTTCTGCACATCCCGTGGCTGGTTCACCTCTGCCCGACGTCTCCGCACGTACCTGCAAAAGAAAAAACACGATTATCGACAAAAATCAAGAAAAACGCCCGACCCATCAAAATCGAGATTATTCAAAATCCACCTAAGTGAGACGAATTCCTCATACTTCATACAAAAACTGAAAATTTTTTGGTGACTTACGATCGCGTGCGATACATCAAATTAAGCGTCTCGGCACCCATTGTGCGAATAAATTATAATAGGACCCACGTTCTATACAAAAAACGTGAATTTTTGACATTTTTCGCATAATTTTATAGGGACTTAGCAAAATTTCAACAATTTTATTTTCTAAATTTTAATTTTACAAGTAAATAAATTATTTTAGTAGCTTATAAATCGTAGTTCGACGCATTGGTTGCGCCCACAGTGGCAAAGTTTCGTTTTTGATAGCGAAAAGCTATTAACTTAGCGTTTTTACGCTCAAAAACGCAATTTTGTCTAAGGTGAAAGCCGAAAATATTTTTCTCGACTCCAACTTTGAGTGACCATAGCCGTGCGCTACATCATTAGAAGCGGCTCGACACGCTCTATCCGTGGAGCGAGTCCATTTGGGCACTTGTCGTAGAAAAATATTCGAAAAACTGCGATTTTCCGAAAATTTTGGTACATTTGGGTCTTTTTTGAGCGTTTTTGAATTTTGTCGCGTCCATCTTGCGTGTTTCTGCACATCCCGTGGCTGGTTCACCTCTGCCCGACGTCTCCGCACGTACCTGCAAAAGAAAAAACACGATTATCGACAAAAATCAAGAAAAACGCCCGACCCATCAAAATCGAGATTATTCAAAATCCACCTAAGTGAGACGAATTCCTCATACTTCATACAAAAACTGAAAATTTTTTGGTGACTTACGATCGCGTGCGATACATCAAATTAAGCGTCTCGGCACCCATTGTGCGAATAAATTATAATAGGACCCACGTTCTATACAAAAAACGTGAATTTTTGACATTTTTCGCATAATTTTATAGGGACTTAGCAAAATTTCAACAATTTTATTTTCTAAATTTTAATTTTACAAGTAAATAAATTATTTTAGTAGCTTATAAATCGTAGTTCGACGCATTGGTTGCGCCCACAGTGGCAAAGTTTCGTTTTTGATAGCGAAAAGCTATTAACTTAGCGTTTTTACGCTCAAAAACGCAATTTTGTCTAAGGTGAAAGCCGAAAATATTTTTCTCGACTCCAACTTTGAGTGACCATAGCCGTGCGCTACATCATTAGAAGCGGCTCAACACGCTCTATCCGTGGAGCGAGTCCATTTGGGCACTTGTCGTAGAAAAATATTCGAAAAACTGCGATTTTCCGAAAATTTTGGTACATTTGGGTCTTTTTTGAGCGTTTTTGAATTTTGTCGCGTCCATCTTGCGTGTTTCTGCACATCCCGTGGCTGGTTCACCTCTGCCCGACGTCTCCGCACGTACCTGCAAAAGAAAAAACACGATTATCGACAAAAATCAAGAAAAACGCCCGACCCATCAAAATCGAGATTATTCAAAATCCACCTAAGTGAGACGAATTCCTCATACTTCATACAAAAACTGAAAATTTTTTGGTGACTTACGATCGCGTGCGATACATCAAATTAAGCGTCTCGGCACCCATTGTGCGAATAAATTATAATAGGACCCACGTTCTATACAAAAAACGTGAATTTTTGACATTTTTCGCATAATTTTATAGGGACTTAGCAAAATTTCAACAATTTTATTTTCTAAATTTTAATTTTACAAGTAAATAAATTATTTTAGTAGCTTATAAATCGTAGTTCGACGCATTGGTTGCGCCCACAGTGGCAAAGTTTCGTTTTTGATAGCGAAAAGCTATTAACTTAGCGTTTTTACGCTCAAAAACGCAATTTTGTCTAAGGTGAAAGCCGAAAATATTTTTCTCGACTCCAACTTTGAGTGACCATAGCCGTGCGCTACATCATTAGAAGCGGCTCGACACGCTCTATCCGTGGAGCGAGTCCATTTGGGCACTTGTCGTAGAAAAATATTCGAAAAACTGCGATTTTCCGAAAATTTTGGTACATTTGGGTCTTTTTTGAGCGTTTTTGAATTTTGTCGCGTCCATCTTGCGTGTTTCTGCACATCCCGTGGCTGGTTCACCTCTGCCCGACGTCTCCGCACGTACCTGCAAAAGAAAAAACACGATTATCGACAAAAATCAAGAAAAACGCCCGACCCATCAAAATCGAGATTATTCAAAATCCACCTAAGTGAGACGAATTCCTCATACTTCATACAAAAACTGAAAATTTTTTGGTGACTTACGATCGCGTGCGATACATCAAATTAAGCGTCTCGGCACCCATTGTGCGAATAAATTATAATAGGACCCACGTTCTATACAAAAAACGTGAATTTTTGACATTTTTCGCATAATTTTATAGGGACTTAGCAAAATTTCAACAATTTTATTTTCTAAATTTTAATTTTACAAGTAAATAAATTATTTTAGTAGCTTATAAATCGTAGTTCGACGCATTGGTTGCGCCCACAGTGGCAAAGTTTCGTTTTTGATAGCGAAAAGCTATTAACTTAGCGTTTTTACGCTCAAAAACGCAATTTTGTCTAAGGTGAAAGCCGAAAATATTTTTCTCGACTCCAACTTTGAGTGACCATAGCCGTGCGCTACATCATTAGAAGCGGCTCGACACGCTCTATCCGTGGAGCGAGTCCATTTGGGCACTTGTCGTAGAAAAATATTCGAAAAACTGCGATTTTCCGAAAATTTTGGTACATTTGGGTCTTTTTTGAGCGTTTTTGAATTTTGTCGCGTCCATCTTGCGTGTTTCTGCACATCCCGTGGCTGGTTCACCTCTGCCCGACGTCTCCGCACGTACCTGCAAAAGAAAAAACACGATTATCGACAAAAATCAAGAAAAACGCCCGACCCATCAAAATCGAGATTATTCAAAATCCACCTAAGTGAGACGAATTCCTCATACTTCATACAAAAACTGAAAATTTTTTGGTGACTTACGATCGCGTGCGATACATCAAATTAAGCGTCTCGGCACCCATTGTGCGAATAAATTATAATAGGACCCACGTTCTATACAAAAAACGTGAATTTTTGACATTTTTCGCATAATTTTATAGGGACTTAGCAAAATTTCAACAATTTTATTTTCTAAATTTTAATTTTACAAGTAAATAAATTATTTTAGTAGCTTATAAATCGTAGTTCGACGCATTGGTTGCGCCCACAGTGGCAAAGTTTCGTTTTTGATAGCGAAAAGCTATTAACTTAGCGTTTTTACGCTCAAAAACGCAATTTTGTCTAAGGTGAAAGCCGAAAATATTTTTCTCGACTCCAACTTTGAGTGACCATAGCCGTGCGCTACATCATTAGAAGCGGCTCGACACGCTCTATCCGTGGAGCGAGTCCATTTGGGCACTTGTCGTAGAAAAATATTCGAAAAACTGCGATTTTCCGAAAATTTTGGTACATTTGGGTCTTTTTTGAGCGTTTTTGAATTTTGTCGCGTCCATCTTGCGTGTTTCTGCACATCCCGTGGCTGGTTCACCTCTGCCCGACGTCTCCGCACGTACCTGCAAAAGAAAAAACACGATTATCGACAAAAATCAAGAAAAACGCCCGACCCATCAAAATCGAGATTATTCAAAATCCACCTAAGTGAGACGAATTCCTCATACTTCATACAAAAACTGAAAATTTTTTGGTGACTTACGATCGCGTGCGATACATCAAATTAAGCGTCTCGGCACCCATTGTGCGAATAAATTATAATAGGACCCACGTTCTATACAAAAAACGTGAATTTTTGACATTTTTCGCATAATTTTATAGGGACTTAGCAAAATTTCAACAATTTTATTTTCTAAATTTTAATTTTACAAGTAAATAAATTATTTTAGTAGCTTATAAATCGTAGTTCGACGCATTGGTTGCGCCCACAGTGGCAAAGTTTCGTTTTTGATAGCGAAAAGCTATTAACTTAGCGTTTTTACGCTCAAAAACGCAATTTTGTCTAAGGTGAAAGCCGAAAATATTTTTCTCGACTCCAACTTTGAGTGACCATAGCCGTGCGCTACATCATTAGAAGCGGCTCGACACGCTCTATCCGTGGAGCGAGTCCATTTGGGCACTTGTCGTAGAAAAATATTCGAAAAACTGCGATTTTCCGAAAATTTTGGTACATTTGGGTCTTTTTTGAGCGTTTTTGAATTTTGTCGCGTCCATCTTGCGTGTTTCTGCACATCCCGTGGCTGGTTCACCTCTGCCCGACGTCTCCGCACGTACCTGCAAAAGAAAAAACACGATTATCGACAAAAATCAAGAAAAACGCCCGACCCATCAAAATCGAGATTATTCAAAATCCACCTAAGTGAGACGAATTCCTCATACTTCATACAAAAACTGAAAATTTTTTGGTGACTTACGATCGCGTGCGATACATCAAATTAAGCGTCTCGGCACCCATTGTGCGAATAAATTATAATAGGACCCACGTTCTATACAAAAAACGTGAATTTTTGACATTTTTCGCATAATTTTATAGGGACTTAGCAAAATTTCAACAATTTTATTTTCTAAATTTTAATTTTACAAGTAAATAAATTATTTTAGTAGCTTATAAATCGTAGTTCGACGCATTGGTTGCGCCCACAGTGGCAAAGTTTCGTTTTTGATAGCGAAAAGCTATTAACTTAGCGTTTTTACGCTCAAAAACGCAATTTTGTCTAAGGTGAAAGCCGAAAATATTTTTCTCGACTCCAACTTTGAGTGACCATAGCCGTGCGCTACATCATTAGAAGCGGCTCGACACGCTCTATCCGTGGAGCGAGTCCATTTGGGCACTTGTCGTAGAAAAATATTCGAAAAACTGCGATTTTCCGAAAATTTTGGTACATTTGGGTCTTTTTTGAGCGTTTTTGAATTTTGTCGCGTCCATCTTGCGTGTTTCTGCACATCCCGTGGCTGGTTCACCTCTGCCCGACGTCTCCGCACGTACCTGCAAAAGAAAAAACACGATTATCGACAAAAATCAAGAAAAACGCCCGACCCATCAAAATCGAGATTATTCAAAATCCACCTAAGTGAGACGAATTCCTCATACTTCATACAAAAACTGAAAATTTTTTGGTGACTTACGATCGCGTGCGATACATCAAATTAAGCGTCTCGGCACCCATTGTGCGAATAAATTATAATAGGACCCACGTTCTATACAAAAAACGTGAATTTTTGACATTTTTCGCATAATTTTATAGGGACTTAGCAAAATTTCAACAATTTTATTTTCTAAATTTTAATTTTACAAGTAAATAAATTATTTTAGTAGCTTATAAATCGTAGTTCGACGCATTGGTTGCGCCCACAGTGGCAAAGTTTCGTTTTTGATAGCGAAAAGCTATTAACTTAGCGTTTTTACGCTCAAAAACGCAATTTTGTCTAAGGTGAAAGCCGAAAATATTTTTCTCGACTCCAACTTTGAGTGACCATAGCCGTGCGCTACATCATTAGAAGCGGCTCGACACGCTCTATCCGTGGAGCGAGTCCATTTGGGCACTTGTCGTAGAAAAATATTCGAAAAACTGCGATTTTCCGAAAATTTTGGTACATTTGGGTCTTTTTTGAGCGTTTTTGAATTTTGTCGCGTCCATCTTGCGTGTTTCTGCACATCCCGTGGCTGGTTCACCTCTGCCCGACGTCTCCGCACGTACCTGCAAAAGAAAAAACACGATTATCGACAAAAATCAAGAAAAACGCCCGACCCATCAAAATCGAGATTATTCAAAATCCACCTAAGTGAGACGAATTCCTCATACTTCATACAAAAACTGAAAATTTTTTGGTGACTTACGATCGCGTGCGATACATCAAATTAAGCGTCTCGGCACCCATTGTGCGAATAAATTATAATAGGACCCACGTTCTATACAAAAAACGTGAATTTTTGACATTTTTCGCATAATTTTATAGGGACTTAGCAAAATTTCAACAATTTTATTTTCTAAATTTTAATTTTACAAGTAAATAAATTATTTTAGTAGCTTATAAATCGTAGTTCGACGCATTGGTTGCGCCCACAGTGGCAAAGTTTCGTTTTTGATAGCGAAAAGCTATTAACTTAGCGTTTTTACGCTCAAAAACGCAATTTTGTCTAAGGTGAAAGCCGAAAATATTTTTCTCGACTCCAACTTTGAGTGACCATAGCCGTGCGCTACATCATTAGAAGCGGCTCGACACGCTCTATCCGTGGAGCGAGTCCATTTGGGCACTTGTCGTAGAAAAATATTCGAAAAACTGCGATTTTCCGAAAATTTTGGTACATTTGGGTCTTTTTTGAGCGTTTTTGAATTTTGTCGCGTCCATCTTGCGTGTTTCTGCACATCCCGTGGCTGGTTCACCTCTGCCCGACGTCTCCGCACGTACCTGCAAAAGAAAAAACACGATTATCGACAAAAATCAAGAAAAAATCGCCCGCCCACCCACCCAGATTGCAGTTACTAAGGTAAAGAAAATCGATTCCCACAGGGGAGACCACCTTTAAACCTTAATAACTTTAAAACTACCGCTTAAAAATTGACCCGGTTTTCGAAACCTACATTCTTTAATGACGCGCTTTTTGATTTGTATTATCAAGAAGCTCTAAATTGACCCCATTACGCTTTGACATTTTTACTTTTGGTTTTTACCAAAATCATCCCTTATTTCCTGGTGTAAGGCTTTATTCTTATTACCGAGACTGTTATACAAGTACATAATACTGTTCTTTCAGGGAACTATAAATAGGTTAGTTTTTGTTAATAGTAAGTTAGGAAATAAATATATTTTATACAATTTTATTTAATTATTTTTCTTTTGACCTTATATTTACAACTTATACAAATTTACTTTTAAATCTTATTTATACAACTTATACAATTTTACTTTTAATTTTACTTATACAACTTATACAATTTTACTTTTAATTTTACCTTGACGTGTGTCCCTCTTTCGTCAACCCATAATGTTCGGTTTCCGCACCCCCGCCAAGAACAGCAAGACTTTGAACGAGTTCCCCAGAAGAACCTCAACTACACCACCAGCTGTGCACGACAGGCCTTCAACTTCAAGCGTCCGCCGAAGTATCGGGGAGTGGGAAGCTGGTAAAGCAGACCCACTTACCCCAACCACCCCGAAGAAAGTTGCGCCGGTGGACCCCCCAAAGACAAAAAAGGTGCTTTCACAGGGAAGTAGAGTGGGTGTGAAAGCACCGATAGAGGCTGTGGGAAGCCCACCGGCGCAGCCCAAGTACACCAGCCGGCTTGCGGAAGCGAAGGCCTGTCTTACGAAAGCAAAGGTTAATATGGGGAACTCGAGAAATATAAAAACTGAAATTAAGAACGAGGTACTAATAGCAATCGAAAGGCTGTATCAGCTAGTCAAAGAGTCGGAAAGTGAAAAAGATAAAGGAGTAAGGAAGGTGAAGGAACCGGAGAAAGAAAAAGAGCTAGAGAAAGAAGAAAAGCAAGAGAAGGAGGTGAGAAAGGAAGAAAGAGACCTCATTGAGAAGCTGGAAGAGCATGCAAGGTTGATACGCGAAAACAGTGCAAAGATGGAAAAGCTACAGGAGAAGATAGAAATACAACAAGAGAAAATGGAAAAGCAGACGTACGCGAGTGTAGCGGCGGCGTGCCCTGGGAGGCAGTTCCCGGAGCGCGCCGCGCTATACTCGGTAGTCGTAACATCTAGGGACGATCAGGATACTGGGGATGAGGTCATGAAGAAGATACGAGATACGGTGAAAGCAAAGGAAGGAGGAATAGAAATAGAAAAGATCAGGAAAGCAAAGGACAGGAAGGTTATCATAGGATGTAAAACAGAGGAGGAAAGACAGCAAGTAAAGGAAAGACTGAAGGGGGCGGAAGAGTATTTGACGGTGGAAGAGGTAAAGAACAAGAACCCACTAGTGATCCTCAAAAACGTTTTCGTCTTTAATACAGACCAAGACATACTTAGCTCCATCTGGAAGCAGAACGACAAAATCTTGAAAGACCTGGATCAAACTGTGAATAAAATAGAAATTGTCTATAAAAAGAACACCCGGAATAACCAGACTCAGCACGTAGTCATGAGGGTGTCTCCTGCAGTATGGCAGCATCTGGTCCGTGCTGGAACCGTCGTCATAGACCTCCAGCGAGTAAAAGTGGCTGATCAGTCACCACTCGTGCAATGCTCGCTGTGTCTCGGCTATGGCCATGGGCGACGGTTCTGCACGGAGACCATCATTAAATGCAGTCACTGTGGGGGGCCTCACATGAAGACGGAGTGTCCTGGCTGGCTCGCCGGTGCGACCCCTTCCTGCTGCAACTGCGTGCACGCAAAGGCTGAAAAAGCAGATCACAGCGCCTTCAGTCCTGAGTGTGCAATCAGGAGGAAGTGGGACGCACTGGCTAGGGCTACTATAGCCTACGACTGTTAAGGTGGCCCCAGACGAACGCCGACGAGCACAAAATGAGCTGTCCAAGTAAACGACTGGGCCATGTTGAACATGGTCCATCGCTTACCCCTGAGATGCGAAAAAACATGCAGTCGGTGGCAAATAATAAAAACGTCTCATGTGTGCCCAGTTAGTTACTGAAATAAGCCATATAACAATCTTTTTAAATTTTAGGTAGATAAGACTTGTTGGAATTTATATCATAAGTATATAAATACAACTAGCAAACACTCAAAAATAGTAAAAATAAGCAAGGAACAGAAAATTTGGTAATCACTTCAGTCGAAATAAAACAGTTTAGGATTCCAGGTGGAAAATATTATTATTTACATTAGGCACATAACATAGTAAAGAAGCAATAATAAAAGTAGGAACACAATGATAAAAAACAAGATATAAACAAAACTAAATCAACCCGAAATAAATATGTAGACTAAAAGATTTCAGCACAAATACGCGTATTAGGCTAAAATAAAAACGGATGAATATAATAAAGCTCTTTTTTAATAATACAAACAGAAAATGTCAAAAAACTTATGAAAAGCATTAAAAAAGTCTCGGACCTCCATGTCTGAGGGACACTAGAAAAAAAAAAAAAAAAAAAAAAAAAAAAAAAAAAAAAAAAAAAAAAAAAAAAACCTAACCTAACCTAACCTAACCTAACCTAACCTAACCTAACCTAACCTAACCTAACCTAACCTAACCTAACCTAACCTAACCTAACCTAACCTAACCTAACCTAACCTAACCTTAAATTATAATAGGACCCACGTTCTATACAAAAAACGTGAATTTTTGACATTTTTCGCATAATTTTATAGGGACTTAGCAAAATTTCAACAATTTTATTTTCTAAATTTTAATTTTACAAGTAAATAAATTATTTTAGTAGCTTATAAATCGTAGTTCGACGCACTGGTTGCGCCCACAGTGGCAAAGTTTCGTTTTTGATAGCGAAAAGCTATTAACTTAGCGTTTTTACGCTCAAGAACGCAATTTTGTCTAAGGTGAAAACCGAAAATATTTTTCTCGACTCCAACTTTTAGTGACCATAGCCGTGCGCTACATCATTAGAAGCGGCTCGACACGCTCTATCCGTGGAGCGAGTCCATTTGGGCACTTGTCGTAGAAAAATATTCGAAAAACTGCGATTTTCCGAAAATTTTGGTACATTTGGGTCTTTTTTGAGCGTTTTTGAATTTTGTCGCGTCCATCTTGCGTGTTTCTGCACATCCCGTGGCTGGTTCACCTCTGCCCGACGTCTCCGCACGTACCTGCAAAAGAAAAAACACGATTATCGACAAAAATCAAGAAAAACGCCCGACCCATCAAAATCGAGATTATTCAAAATCCACCTAAGTGAGACGAATTCCTCATACTTCATACAAAAACTGAAAATTTTTTGGTGACTTACGATCGCGTGCGATACATCAAATTAAGCGTCTCGGCACCCATTGTGCGAATAAATTATAATAGGACCCACGTTCTATACAAAAAACGTGAATTTTTGACATTTTTCGCATAATTTTATAGGGACTTAGCAAAATTTCAACAATTTTATTTTCTAAATTTTAATTTTACAAGTAAATAAATTATTTTAGTAGCTTATAAATCGTAGTTCGACGCATTGGTTGCGCCCACAGTGGCAAAGTTTCGTTTTTGATAGCGAAAAGCTATTAACTTAGCGTTTTTACGCTCAAAAACGCAATTTTGTCTAAGGTGAAAGCCGAAAATATTTTTCTCGACTCCAACTTTGAGTGACCATAGCCGTGCGCTACATCATTAGAAGCGGCTCGACACGCTCTATCCGTGGAGCGAGTCCATTTGGGCACTTGTCGTAGAAAAATATTCGAAAAACTGCGATTTTCCGAAAATTTTGGTACATTTGGGTCTTTTTTGAGCGTTTTTGAATTTTGTCGCGTCCATCTTGCGTGTTTCTGCACATCCCGTGGCTGGTTCACCTCTGCCCGACGTCTCCGCACGTACCTGCAAAAGAAAAAACACGATTATCGACAAAAATCAAGAAAAACGCCCGACCCATCAAAATCGAGATTATTCAAAATCCACCTAAGTGAGACGAATTCCTCATACTTCATACAAAAACTGAAAATTTTTTGGTGACTTACGATCGCGTGCGATACATCAAATTAAGCGTCTCGGCACCCATTGTGCGAATAAATTATAATAGGACCCACGTTCTATACAAAAAACGTGAATTTTTGACATTTTTCGCATAATTTTATAGGGACTTAGCAAAATTTCAACAATTTTATTTTCTAAATTTTAATTTTACAAGTAAATAAATTATTTTAGTAGCTTATAAATCGTAGTTCGACGCATTGGTTGCGCCCACAGTGGCAAAGTTTCGTTTTTGATAGCGAAAAGCTATTAACTTAGCGTTTTTACGCTCAAAAACGCAATTTTGTCTAAGGTGAAAGCCGAAAATATTTTTCTCGACTCCAACTTTGAGTGACCATAGCCGTGCGCTACATCATTAGAAGCGGCTCGACACGCTCTATCCGTGGAGCGAGTCCATTTGGGCACTTGTCGTAGAAAAATATTCGAAAAACTGCGATTTTCCGAAAATTTTGGTACATTTGGGTCTTTTTTGAGCGTTTTTGAATTTTGTCGCGTCCATCTTGCGTGTTTCTGCACATCCCGTGGCTGGTTCACCTCTGCCCGACGTCTCCGCACGTACCTGCAAAAGAAAAAACACGATTATCGACAAAAATCAAGAAAAACGCCCGACCCATCAAAATCGAGATTATTCAAAATCCACCTAAGTGAGACGAATTCCTCATACTTCATACAAAAACTGAAAATTTTTTGGTGACTTACGATCGCGTGCGATACATCAAATTAAGCGTCTCGGCACCCATTGTGCGAATAAATTATAATAGGACCCACGTTCTATACAAAAAACGTGAATTTTTGACATTTTTCGCATAATTTTATAGGGACTTAGCAAAATTTCAACAATTTTATTTTCTAAATTTTAATTTTACAAGTAAATAAATTATTTTAGTAGCTTATAAATCGTAGTTCGACGCATTGGTTGCGCCCACAGTGGCAAAGTTTCGTTTTTGATAGCGAAAAGCTATTAACTTAGCGTTTTTACGCTCAAAAACGCAATTTTGTCTAAGGTGAAAGCCGAAAATATTTTTCTCGACTCCAACTTTGAGTGACCATAGCCGTGCGCTACATCATTAGAAGCGGCTCGACACGCTCTATCCGTGGAGCGAGTCCATTTGGGCACTTGTCGTAGAAAAATATTCGAAAAACTGCGATTTTCCGAAAATTTTGGTACATTTGGGTCTTTTTTGAGCGTTTTTGAATTTTGTCGCGTCCATCTTGCGTGTTTCTGCACATCCCGTGGCTGGTTCACCTCTGCCCGACGTCTCCGCACGTACCTGCAAAAGAAAAAACACGATTATCGACAAAAATCAAGAAAAACGCCCGACCCATCAAAATCGAGATTATTCAAAATCCACCTAAGTGAGACGAATTCCTCATACTTCATACAAAAACTGAAAATTTTTTGGTGACTTACGATCGCGTGCGATACATCAAATTAAGCGTCTCGGCACCCATTGTGCGAATAAATTATAATAGGACCCACGTTCTATACAAAAAACGTGAATTTTTGACATTTTTCGCATAATTTTATAGGGACTTAGCAAAATTTCAACAATTTTATTTTCTAAATTTTAATTTTACAAGTAAATAAATTATTTTAGTAGCTTATAAATCGTAGTTCGACGCATTGGTTGCGCCCACAGTGGCAAAGTTTCGTTTTTGATAGCGAAAAGCTATTAACTTAGCGTTTTTACGCTCAAAAACGCAATTTTGTCTAAGGTGAAAGCCGAAAATATTTTTCTCGACTCCAACTTTGAGTGACCATAGCCGTGCGCTACATCATTAGAAGCGGCTCGACACGCTCTATCCGTGGAGCGAGTCCATTTGGGCACTTGTCGTAGAAAAATATTCGAAAAACTGCGATTTTCCGAAAATTTTGGTACATTTGGGTCTTTTTTGAGCGTTTTTGAATTTTGTCGCGTCCATCTTGCGTGTTTCTGCACATCCCGTGGCTGGTTCACCTCTGCCCGACGTCTCCGCACGTACCTGCAAAAGAAAAAACACGATTATCGACAAAAATCAAGAAAAACGCCCGACCCATCAAAATCGAGATTATTCAAAATCCACCTAAGTGAGACGAATTCCTCATACTTCATACAAAAACTGAAAATTTTTTGGTGACTTACGATCGCGTGCGATACATCAAATTAAGCGTCTCGGCACCCATTGTGCGAATAAATTATAATAGGACCCACGTTCTATACAAAAAACGTGAATTTTTGACATTTTTCGCATAATTTTATAGGGACTTAGCAAAATTTCAACAATTTTATTTTCTAAATTTTAATTTTACAAGTAAATAAATTATTTTAGTAGCTTATAAATCGTAGTTCGACGCATTGGTTGCGCCCACAGTGGCAAAGTTTCGTTTTTGATAGCGAAAAGCTATTAACTTAGCGTTTTTACGCTCAAAAACGCAATTTTGTCTAAGGTGAAAGCCGAAAATATTTTTCTCGACTCCAACTTTGAGTGACCATAGCCGTGCGCTACATCATTAGAAGCGGCTCGACACGCTCTATCCGTGGAGCGAGTCCATTTGGGCACTTGTCGTAGAAAAATATTCGAAAAACTGCGATTTTCCGAAAATTTTGGTACATTTGGGTCTTTTTTGAGCGTTTTTGAATTTTGTCGCGTCCATCTTGCGTGTTTCTGCACATCCCGTGGCTGGTTCACCTCTGCCCGACGTCTCCGCACGTACCTGCAAAAGAAAAAACACGATTATCGACAAAAATCAAGAAAAACGCCCGACCCATCAAAATCGAGATTATTCAAAATCCACCTAAGTGAGACGAATTCCTCATACTTCATACAAAAACTGAAAATTTTTTGGTGACTTACGATCGCGTGCGATACATCAAATTAAGCGTCTCGGCACCCATTGTGCGAATAAATTATAATAGGACCCACGTTCTATACAAAAAACGTGAATTTTTGACATTTTTCGCATAATTTTATAGGGACTTAGCAAAATTTCAACAATTTTATTTTCTAAATTTTAATTTTACAAGTAAATAAATTATTTTAGTAGCTTATAAATCGTAGTTCGACGCATTGGTTGCGCCCACAGTGGCAAAGTTTCGTTTTTGATAGCGAAAAGCTATTAACTTAGCGTTTTTACGCTCAAAAACGCAATTTTGTCTAAGGTGAAAGCCGAAAATATTTTTCTCGACTCCAACTTTGAGTGACCATAGCCGTGCGCTACATCATTAGAAGCGGCTCGACACGCTCTATCCGTGGAGCGAGTCCATTTGGGCACTTGTCGTAGAAAAATATTCGAAAAACTGCGATTTTCCGAAAATTTTGGTACATTTGGGTCTTTTTTGAGCGTTTTTGAATTTTGTCGCGTCCATCTTGCGTGTTTCTGCACATCCCGTGGCTGGTTCACCTCTGCCCGACGTCTCCGCACGTACCTGCAAAAGAAAAAACACGATTATCGACAAAAATCAAGAAAAACGCCCGACCCATCAAAATCGAGATTATTCAAAATCCACCTAAGTGAGACGAATTCCTCATACTTCATACAAAAACTGAAAATTTTTTGGTGACTTACGATCGCGTGCGATACATCAAATTAAGCGTCTCGGCACCCATTGTGCGAATAAATTATAATAGGACCCACGTTCTATACAAAAAACGTGAATTTTTGACATTTTTCGCATAATTTTATAGGGACTTAGCAAAATTTCAACAATTTTATTTTCTAAATTTTAATTTTACAAGTAAATAAATTATTTTAGTAGCTTATAAATCGTAGTTCGACGCATTGGTTGCGCCCACAGTGGCAAAGTTTCGTTTTTGATAGCGAAAAGCTATTAACTTAGCGTTTTTACGCTCAAAAACGCAATTTTGTCTAAGGTGAAAGCCGAAAATATTTTTCTCGACTCCAACTTTGAGTGACCATAGCCGTGCGCTACATCATTAGAAGCGGCTCGACACGCTCTATCCGTGGAGCGAGTCCATTTGGGCACTTGTCGTAGAAAAATATTCGAAAAACTGCGATTTTCCGAAAATTTTGGTACATTTGGGTCTTTTTTGAGCGTTTTTGAATTTTGTCGCGTCCATCTTGCGTGTTTCTGCACATCCCGTGGCTGGTTCACCTCTGCCCGACGTCTCCGCACGTACCTGCAAAAGAAAAAACACGATTATCGACAAAAATCAAGAAAAACGCCCGACCCATCAAAATCGAGATTATTCAAAATCCACCTAAGTGAGACGAATTCCTCATACTTCATACAAAAACTGAAAATTTTTTGGTGACTTACGATCGCGTGCGATACATCAAATTAAGCGTCTCGGCACCCATTGTGCGAATAAATTATAATAGGACCCACGTTCTATACAAAAAACGTGAATTTTTGACATTTTTCGCATAATTTTATAGGGACTTAGCAAAATTTCAACAATTTTATTTTCTAAATTTTAATTTTACAAGTAAATAAATTATTTTAGTAGCTTATAAATCGTAGTTCGACGCATTGGTTGCGCCCACAGTGGCAAAGTTTCGTTTTTGATAGCGAAAAGCTATTAACTTAGCGTTTTTACGCTCAAAAACGCAATTTTGTCTAAGGTGAAAGCCGAAAATATTTTTCTCGACTCCAACTTTGAGTGACCATAGCCGTGCGCTACATCATTAGAAGCGGCTCGACACGCTCTATCCGTGGAGCGAGTCCATTTGGGCACTTGTCGTAGAAAAATATTCGAAAAACTGCGATTTTCCGAAAATTTTGGTACATTTGGGTCTTTTTTGAGCGTTTTTGAATTTTGTCGCGTCCATCTTGCGTGTTTCTGCACATCCCGTGGCTGGTTCACCTCTGCCCGACGTCTCCGCACGTACCTGCAAAAGAAAAAACACGATTATCGACAAAAATCAAGAAAAACGCCCGACCCATCAAAATCGAGATTATTCAAAATCCACCTAAGTGAGACGAATTCCTCATACTTCATACAAAAACTGAAAATTTTTTGGTGACTTACGATCGCGTGCGATACATCAAATTAAGCGTCTCGGCACCCATTGTGCGAATAAATTATAATAGGACCCACGTTCTATACAAAAAACGTGAATTTTTGACATTTTTCGCATAATTTTATAGGGACTTAGCAAAATTTCAACAATTTTATTTTCTAAATTTTAATTTTACAAGTAAATAAATTATTTTAGTAGCTTATAAATCGTAGTTCGACGCATTGGTTGCGCCCACAGTGGCAAAGTTTCGTTTTTGATAGCGAAAAGCTATTAACTTAGCGTTTTTACGCTCAAAAACGCAATTTTGTCTAAGGTGAAAGCCGAAAATATTTTTCTCGACTCCAACTTTGAGTGACCATAGCCGTGCGCTACATCATTAGAAGCGGCTCGACACGCTCTATCCGTGGAGCGAGTCCATTTGGGCACTTGTCGTAGAAAAATATTCGAAAAACTGCGATTTTCCGAAAATTTTGGTACATTTGGGTCTTTTTTGAGCGTTTTTGAATTTTGTCGCGTCCATCTTGCGTGTTTCTGCACATCCCGTGGCTGGTTCACCTCTGCCCGACGTCTCCGCACGTACCTGCAAAAGAAAAAACACGATTATCGACAAAAATCAAGAAAAACGCCCGACCCATCAAAATCGAGATTATTCAAAATCCACCTAAGTGAGACGAATTCCTCATACTTCATACAAAAACTGAAAATTTTTTGGTGACTTACGATCGCGTGCGATACATCAAATTAAGCGTCTCGGCACCCATTGTGCGAATAAATTATAATAGGACCCACGTTCTATACAAAAAACGTGAATTTTTGACATTTTTCGCATAATTTTATAGGGACTTAGCAAAATTTCAACAATTTTATTTTCTAAATTTTAATTTTACAAGTAAATAAATTATTTTAGTAGCTTATAAATCGTAGTTCGACGCATTGGTTGCGCCCACAGTGGCAAAGTTTCGTTTTTGATAGCGAAAAGCTATTAACTTAGCGTTTTTACGCTCAAAAACGCAATTTTGTCTAAGGTGAAAGCCGAAAATATTTTTCTCGACTCCAACTTTGAGTGACCATAGCCGTGCGCTACATCATTAGAAGCGGCTCGACACGCTCTATCCGTGGAGCGAGTCCATTTGGGCACTTGTCGTAGAAAAATATTCGAAAAACTGCGATTTTCCGAAAATTTTGGTACATTTGGGTCTTTTTTGAGCGTTTTTGAATTTTGTCGCGTCCATCTTGCGTGTTTCTGCACATCCCGTGGCTGGTTCACCTCTGCCCGACGTCTCCGCACGTACCTGCAAAAGAAAAAACACGATTATCGACAAAAATCAAGAAAAACGCCCGACCCATCAAAATCGAGATTATTCAAAATCCACCTAAGTGAGACGAATTCCTCATACTTCATACAAAAACTGAAAATTTTTTGGTGACTTACGATCGCGTGCGATACATCAAATTAAGCGTCTCGGCACCCATTGTGCGAATAAATTATAATAGGACCCACGTTCTATACAAAAAACGTGAATTTTTGACATTTTTCGCATAATTTTATAGGGACTTAGCAAAATTTCAACAATTTTATTTTCTAAATTTTAATTTTACAAGTAAATAAATTATTTTAGTAGCTTATAAATCGTAGTTCGACGCATTGGTTGCGCCCACAGTGGCAAAGTTTCGTTTTTGATAGCGAAAAGCTATTAACTTAGCGTTTTTACGCTCAAAAACGCAATTTTGTCTAAGGTGAAAGCCGAAAATATTTTTCTCGACTCCAACTTTGAGTGACCATAGCCGTGCGCTACATCATTAGAAGCGGCTCGACACGCTCTATCCGTGGAGCGAGTCCATTTGGGCACTTGTCGTAGAAAAATATTCGAAAAACTGCGATTTTCCGAAAATTTTGGTACATTTGGGTCTTTTTTGAGCGTTTTTGAATTTTGTCGCGTCCATCTTGCGTGTTTCTGCACATCCCGTGGCTGGTTCACCTCTGCCCGACGTCTCCGCACGTACCTGCAAAAGAAAAAACACGATTATCGACAAAAATCAAGAAAAACGCCCGACCCATCAAAATCGAGATTATTCAAAATCCACCTAAGTGAGACGAATTCCTCATACTTCATACAAAAACTGAAAATTTTTTGGTGACTTACGATCGCGTGCGATACATCAAATTAAGCGTCTCGGCACCCATTGTGCGAATAAATTATAATAGGACCCACGTTCTATACAAAAAACGTGAATTTTTGACATTTTTCGCATAATTTTATAGGGACTTAGCAAAATTTCAACAATTTTATTTTCTAAATTTTAATTTTACAAGTAAATAAATTATTTTAGTAGCTTATAAATCGTAGTTCGACGCATTGGTTGCGCCCACAGTGGCAAAGTTTCGTTTTTGATAGCGAAAAGCTATTAACTTAGCGTTTTTACGCTCAAAAACGCAATTTTGTCTAAGGTGAAAGCCGAAAATATTTTTCTCGACTCCAACTTTGAGTGACCATAGCCGTGCGCTACATCATTAGAAGCGGCTCGACACGCTCTATCCGTGGAGCGAGTCCATTTGGGCACTTGTCGTAGAAAAATATTCGAAAAACTGCGATTTTCCGAAAATTTTGGTACATTTGGGTCTTTTTTGAGCGTTTTTGAATTTTGTCGCGTCCATCTTGCGTGTTTCTGCACATCCCGTGGCTGGTTCACCTCTGCCCGACGTCTCCGCACGTACCTGCAAAAGAAAAAACACGATTATCGACAAAAATCAAGAAAAACGCCCGACCCATCAAAATCGAGATTATTCAAAATCCACCTAAGTGAGACGAATTCCTCATACTTCATACAAAAACTGAAAATTTTTTGGTGACTTACGATCGCGTGCGATACATCAAATTAAGCGTCTCGGCACCCATTGTGCGAATAAATTATAATAGGACCCACGTTCTATACAAAAAACGTGAATTTTTGACATTTTTCGCATAATTTTATAGGGACTTAGCAAAATTTCAACAATTTTATTTTCTAAATTTTAATTTTACAAGTAAATAAATTATTTTAGTAGCTTATAAATCGTAGTTCGACGCATTGGTTGCGCCCACAGTGGCAAAGTTTCGTTTTTGATAGCGAAAAGCTATTAACTTAGCGTTTTTACGCTCAAAAACGCAATTTTGTCTAAGGTGAAAGCCGAAAATATTTTTCTCGACTCCAACTTTGAGTGACCATAGCCGTGCGCTACATCATTAGAAGCGGCTCGACACGCTCTATCCGTGGAGCGAGTCCATTTGGGCACTTGTCGTAGAAAAATATTCGAAAAACTGCGATTTTCCGAAAATTTTGGTACATTTGGGTCTTTTTTGAGCGTTTTTGAATTTTGTCGCGTCCATCTTGCGTGTTTCTGCACATCCCGTGGCTGGTTCACCTCTGCCCGACGTCTCCGCACGTACCTGCAAAAGAAAAAACACGATTATCGACAAAAATCAAGAAAAACGCCCGACCCATCAAAATCGAGATTATTCAAAATCCACCTAAGTGAGACGAATTCCTCATACTTCATACAAAAACTGAAAATTTTTTGGTGACTTACGATCGCGTGCGATACATCAAATTAAGCGTCTCGGCACCCATTGTGCGAATAAATTATAATAGGACCCACGTTCTATACAAAAAACGTGAATTTTTGACATTTTTCGCATAATTTTATAGGGACTTAGCAAAATTTCAACAATTTTATTTTCTAAATTTTAATTTTACAAGTAAATAAATTATTTTAGTAGCTTATAAATCGTAGTTCGACGCATTGGTTGCGCCCACAGTGGCAAAGTTTCGTTTTTGATAGCGAAAAGCTATT
>OX382194.1:65000-77834 GCA_947507515.1 Eulithis testata
GTAGAGAGCCATGCTACGGATTACTCCGGAGTATAGTCGGCGACAGTTGGAACTCGGGCCACCGATATTAGGCAGCAACCTCCCCAAAGCGGCCGCAGCTCCCACAACTCTTGGGGTTAACTTTTCAAAGTGGGCCCCAAAAGCCCATCTCCCATCTAGGATGAGACCCAGGTATTTCATCTGGGTTCCGACCGGGATCACAACCCCGTCCAGCACCAGCCGCGTTCCTGGAGGTGGTCCTCCTCGAGGACCATGGAACAACAGAGCCTCGGTTTTGGAGATGGCCACTTCCAGTCCCAGGGCGCGTATTCTGTCCACAACGAGGGTTGCACCCACCGTTGCTGACCGTACCGCCTCCCCGAGATTTCCTCCTCTGGCTACGACAAGAGTATCGTCTGCGTAGCACGCAACACGAACACTTGTAGGAAGCGTGCAACGGAGCACCCAGTCATAGCCTATGTTCCACAGGAGTGGTCCTAAGACCGAACCCTGTGGAACCCCACAGGAAACACGGCGGTGTCTCAGACCGTCACGTCCCTCGACAAGGACCTCGCGGTCCTGGAGGTAGTCAGCCAACAGCCTCCGCAGATACAATGGGACTCCATGGTAACGGAGTGCTTCTCTTATCGTTCCGTGTGGGAGGCTGTTGAAGGCGTTAGCGATATCGAGCGAGACTGCTAACGCCTTTTGGCCTTCACCAACCGCATCCTGAGTCCACCTTTTAAGCCACAGCAGGGCGTCTATTGTAGACCTAGTAGCCCTGAACCCATATTGAGCATCAGAGAGCCCAGGTCCAGGCCCCTCCAAATGCCAGATGACACGGGTGGCTACTATTCTCTCTAGCAGCTTACCCGTATCATCCAACAAGACTATAGGCCTATACCCGGAAGGTGAGTCGGCAGCTCGACCTTCCTTCCGTAGCAGGCATAGTCGGCCGTCCTTCCATAGTTTCGGAAACCGCCCCGACGCAAGACAGGCATCAAACAGTTCCCGAAGCTGACCACTCATCTTCTTCAGGGCAATCCTGAGGACTCGCCCCGGAATCCCGTCTGGACCTGGTGCAGTCTTTTTGCCTCGTAGGCGGTCGACTACTACTTCCATTTCAACCTCTGAAATAGGTGGAATGGAGGCCGGATCCAGCTCCTCGAGAGAGGACGGAGCCATCGTCGGAGGGATAAAGTGAGAGCTATTGTCGGGGAATAGCCCCTCCAAGACCCTGTCTAGGAGCTCTGGCTCTAGAGACTCCGCAACCGGGGCCGTCTGCCCACGGAACTTTTTCCGAGCGGCCTTGTACGGACGCCCCCAGGGATCCCTGTCAAGGCTCTCCAGAGCCTCGCCCCAAGCTTGAGACTTAGCCCGGCTGATGGCCAGTTGCAGCTCCCGCTTTGCTTCGCGGTACTCGCTATGCAGCTGTCCTTCAGCTGTTAACTCGTCAGTCGACAGCTCATCGTCCGTCCGGCCGTTGCGCCGCCTCCTGCAGCGGGTGTAAGACCGCCGCTTTCCGGAGCATATGGTTCGGAGGTCCGATATCTCCGCGCTCCACCAATACACCTCACGGCGGTCCGGACGGCATCGGGACCGCGGCATGGCCGCATCGCACACAGCCGTCATTGCTTTGCGAAAGTGGCTCGCTGCTGCGTCCACTTCCGGGTGCGCGGGTGCAGCCAACCACGACTGAACTAGCACCGCCTCCTTTGCCAGTTCAACGTCGAGACGGCTAATCGCCCAGCGTGGGAAGGCCGCTCGTGCCGCGCGCCGAGTTGCTCTTTGATTATGAGAGGTGGGAATCACGAACCTTATATATTTATGGTCCGAGAGAGTTTCCTCCTCCGACACCCTCCAGGAACAGACATGCGCCGCTACAGCCGGGGTGGCGAAAGATAAATCCACCACGGACCCCCCGTTATGTCGGACGCATGTGTGGGCCGATCCTCTGTTCAGCAGGATTAGTCCTGTGGCAGTCGCCCACTCCCTGACAATCTCCCCGCGAGAGTCAGTGGAGGGGTTGCCCCAATCCCGAGCTTTGGCATTCAAGTCCCCCATGAGAAGGACCTGACGCGGTGCCTGCCTTCTTACCACTGCGGCCAAGAGGTCCATGAAGGCCTCTAACTCCGCAGCGGTTTTGTTGGGAGAAAAGTAAATGCCGACAACTGCGTACTCTCCCCACTTAGCCACCACATAACCTGAGCCCCTCTCTACAACTGAGAGGACGGGGGCATCACCCGATCGTCCTATAATAGCAACGGCACCGTCCATGTCCCCAGCCCAGCAGGGATGAGGGGGAACATAATACGGCTCCGCAACTACTGCCACATCTATTTTCCACTGCACCAGGGTCTGCATAAGCAGGTCTTGAGCCCCAGCACAGTGGTTTAAATTCGTCTGGAGGAAGTTGTGATGTCGGACTTGATCCATCAATCCGACATTACAACCTCCTCACTCGCCGTTTGGCGTTCACCTCCGGGGGCAGCCTGCTGTGACGCTGTAGGGGTGGCCTGGGTCCTTGCGGCCTTTCCCTTCTTCTTTGGAGGGGTACATTTTCGACCCCCCATTACGTGCCCAGAAGGCCTACCCAGCTCCGCGCAGATTGCGCATCGGAGGTCGACCTTCTCGCAGTTAGCCGCCCGGTGGCCAGTGCCTCCACAGCGGAAACACACGTCTCCTCTATCAGCCGACGACTCGGGACACTGGGGGCGCGTGTGCCCTAGTCCCATGCACCTGTAACAACGCATAGGAAGCGCGTCCAGGGCTACCACTCTTACCGAACTCCACCCTACCAAGAGCCTGCCTTTGGCCAGCACAGCTTTGGCTGCCGAAACTGGGCAGGAGACAAGGATGGAGCCGGCACCGCCCGATTGACGGCGGATCTCCCCAGTCTTTATGTGCGCCACGTCGCAGCCACCCGCTTTGGCAACTGCCACCACCACTTTCTCCTTAGTGGCCGCATCGTCCAAGCCTATGATTCTTAAATCAACCGATTTAATAGGCCTGGCGATAGTGGCTACCTCCGACAGAACCCCGTGGAGCCTCTCCGCGAGTCTATCCGCCTTCTCACCATTTTGAGACCCTGGGATCTCAAACAGCCTAGCTCCTGTGGCCGTTTGGCGGAATCGGAGCTGGTCAATCCCCAGTTCCTGGATGTTGACCTTCTCCTGTGCCTCTTGGATCACGTCATGGTATGTGACCCCTTTCTCCACGGCTTCAGGCTTCAGCGCCAGCACGACAGCTGCGGACTTTGGGGGCCTCATCGTCGTCGACTTGGCTGCCGACTTGCGCTTAGGTTCCGGCTTAGCGCTGGAAGCACGAGCTCCAGTGGGGGGTGCAGGAGCTGCAGGAGACTTTCCTTTACCCTTTCCCTTGTCCTTCTTTTTGCCTTTCCCCACCACTGTAGTCCATTCGGCATCCGACCGATGGACAGCGGAGGGGGTAGCCTCGTTGGTGTTTTGGGTCCCTGTGAGGGGGCCCGCGGCTGGTGCCACTGGAGTTGCAGTGGTAGTCTTTGCGGCCTGCTTGTTAGCCTGCTTGCCTGCTTTAGGGGCGGCGGGCTGAGAAGCCATCTCTGGCTCCGGCTTGCGTGGAGCGGCAGTTTCTGCCGCCCTCTTGGCGTCCGCTCTGAGAGGCGGACGGACCGTCTGGGCAGGTAGGAGCCGGTCTTCAATCCCCGCAAAACGAGCATCCATCATTTGGCCAAGCGTACTGGTTAAGGAGCGCTTCAGCTCCTCTACCAAATCGACCGCTCCCAGCACGGTGGGAAAGGTCTGCGTCTCAGTGGCAGCAGCAGTGGCGGCCGTTGTGGCGGCAGCTGCTTGCGTCTTGGCCTCGGTGAAGCCACGACGCAGTGCCTTCATTTCTGCCTTACAGGCCTCAACTTCCAGAAGCAGGCGGCTGTTTTCTGCTCTGAGCCGCCTCGTCTCTTCCGCCTCGCTCCTGTTTGCCAAGAGCTCGACCATTTCTCTTAGAGTCGAGGCAGAGTTCTTTAGCCTGCCGACAAATTCTCCTTTAAGGTTGCCAGACCTCTTGGCAACCTCTAAGATGCAGTTGAGCTTCTCGCCCGCCTGCACCTTTAACTCCTGAGCGTTAAGCCTACTGAGGTCATCTGTATCGTTGGAGACACTGGACCCAGTTTCAATTTCGGCATGGCTGGCGGCAGCAGCAGCCGGCCCCTTCTTATACTGCCTGCTTTCCAGGACATCCTCCAACAGAACCACGGCTGGCTTCAAGTAGTCCTGTCTAGAAGGGCCAGCCTTCACGGTCCCTCCCTTGTTTTTCCTGACCCGGATAGCAGCCACCTTAGCAGCCGCAGTCCCCTCAGCTTCCGTGTCGTCTGAGTCCAGAGACCCAGGCACTACAAGCAAAGAAGACGGTCGTTTCCGACGACTGCTGGTCCTGCCTCTAGTCTCCATGTCGCTAGTCCCCTCTTGCTCTGAGCAGGAGACCACATCTACGGAAGCGCGGTTTGCTCTCCGGATGTTCCCGTCACTTTCCTGGAAATAGCCCTGAGAAGGGCTTTTTACAAACTTTCCAGTAGCGTCTCGCGGCGATTTAGCCTTCGCTACCGCGACACGTCCTTCTTCCAACACAGGACTTCTGTCCCGCACCTTCTCGGCGCCCTCACGCACAGATGCGCACATCTCCTCCTCTCCACGGCTGAAACAGCCCACGTCATTTAGGTTTTTTATTGTAGTGTCCATATTAGTTCCCACGAGTAGTGAGGAAAGTGGTCGCCCCGGGTAGAGCCTCTTACACCGGGGAAGGTATATACTGCGGAGGTCCCAGGTATCCGCAGGTTTTTACGTGTTTTCTCACGGGTTTTGTATCGAGATTTTCCTTTCTCAGACCGGCCAATGAAGGCAAGCCCTCGTCGGGCCCACACAATAACGACGTACCCTCTTAACGCCCGGAAGAGGGTCTTTGAAGTTAAAGTGTGGACCCGGTTGGAGAGTGACGTAGCTCCCCGGCGACCCTGAGTGATACGGTAAAACCGTACCCCTCAGTCCGCCAAAACCTCCACACGAGCACGTGCCCGTAAGCCCATGCCGGGCTCCACAAAATGCGCTGCACAAAACCCTCCCCTCAAGCCTTTCCGTATGGGTATTCCTGCGGTATAGCCTTGAGGATCATTGGGATGTGCGCGCCCACCGCCGCCTACACCGCGGCGTGTGTCGGGTTATTGGCCACCGCTAACAAGATCCCACGAGTGAGAAGTTATTAGCGGTGTTTACCAGGGTGCACCAATCCGCGAACCTAACCTAACCTAACCTAACCTAACCTAACCTAACCTAACCTAACCATTCGCGCTCCAACCGCCCTCGGAAGCGCCACGAAAAGAGCCCTCTCTCCACGCGAAAAATCTTAAAAATAGTAAAAAGTGCTCCAATTTTGACGTGTGATACACCAAAAGAAGCGGAAAGTGACGGCGCACACGGCGGTGAAAACCGCGTGGGCCTAAGTGCAGTGTGTAAAAAGTTAGAAGTGAAAAACCAGTTTTTTAACACAAAAAGTGAATTTACACGAGTTCTGCAGCGAGGACCTACACTTTTTAAAATACCTCGAGGACCCCCTTTTGAAGCTCTACACGTCGGCATTTTTCGGTTTTTTATTCCGCGCATGGGCGCGGAATTAAAGCCAAAAAAACAACTCCCACGTGGCCACGTGGTCACTGATCCAGAGGCGCGCGGACCCACCTGACACCGCCATCTGCAGCGGAACATTGAGAGGACCCCGGAGGCACCTTCAGATTTCAAAAAAGTTAAGTGGCTGCTTCAGTGCAAGGATTTTTGTTTTGGTGCAGTTGGACTTTCGTTTTAAAAATTTATAACTAAAAATCTACAGCGGTTACCCATATTTTTTATTAGCTTATTTTGTAGACCTTCAGTCATAGTTTATTCAGTAAAAAATTTAGGTAGGGTTTATACTAAAAAATTCTTAGATATTTAATTAATTGATTGTGGGTCAACTGCAATTTCGGAAAAACGCTTGTATCTCCGAAACGGCTGAGAATTTTGCGTTTTTAACGACAGCTTTGGTATCTAACCAAAGGTTAGATACCTTAGAAACCTGTAAACTATCAGCCTAACACATTCCCCCCAAAAAATCATTATCATCATTTTCGTATTTAAAAAATATTTTTTAAAAATTTTTCTAAGTCCAGTAATTTCGGAGAAACGCTTGTATCTCCGAAACGGCTGGAAATTTTGCGTTTTTAACGACAGCTTGGGTATCTAACCAAAGGTTAGATACCTAATAACCTTGTAAATTTTTTGTTCAATATTACCCCCCCATAAACAGCACACCCCCCACCCCCAAAATCTTTAAAATTTGTATCTTGGAAACGAAAGCTCCAAATTGGAAGCGGATTTTTGTGTTAGATATAAGAAAATTAGTTTTAAGCAATTTGACTTTGGATTGTGACTCTACATAGAGTCAAAAATTTTTTTGTACGTTGTACTTTGTTACTTTCTCAACCAAAGCTCAATTTGACGCGGTTTATTTAAACAGTCGGCAGTATTCTGCCACTGCTCTAGGACGGACTCTAGGTAGAGTCAGTATTTTTACTCTGACAAAAATTTTTCTCGTTTCACTTACCTGTGTTAGCGTAGAAAGCTGCGGTTTCTTCTAGAGACATTGTGGACACTCCCTCTATCTTTTGGTAGAGGTCAGCGCTCTATATAGAGCTTGCAGTTTTTTGACAAAAGCAATGTTGAGGTGCTATCACCGGTGACAACCTAAAACCCCTAAGGGTACTCACCTGAACATCGTAGATACAGCCCATCAGTGCCGCGCGCGCGTGGAGTCGATCAGGAACAGGATCTGAAACAAAAGAAAAACATTAGAACAAGACAAATTTACTTTAAACTAATATACATATTTACACTTATACAACTTTTACAAATTTACATTTTAATTTAATTAGCTATATATACACTGTTTTATTGACGTGCCCCTGGCGTAAAAACCGAAAATGTTCGGAATTCGTACCCCCCCTCCCAGCAAAGCCCTTAACGTCACGGTCGATATCGACCGTAAATCCCCGGCCCAGACGCAAAAAGCTAGCCCCTCGATGGCAGGAACATCCGAGACGGCGACCACCTCCAAGGTTAGGCGCAGCATAGGCGAGTGGGAGACCGGAAAAGCTGCAACTGCGTCGACATCCCGCTCTCCCGAAGCAAAGCCAAAGCTAGCAAACTCCCCCAAGAAAGCTCCGGCACCGGCGACCAGCAAGCCGAAGCCAAAGACTGGGCTCGCTTTTGACAGCAAAGCGATGGCACAGAAAAGCTCAGCGGAAGCTGCCGAGAGGTCACCGATGGGGAAAGTGAAGTACGCTGATAGGCTTGCGGAAGCAAAAGCGTGCCTCACAAAAGCCAAGGTCAACCTCGGAAGCGCCAGAAACCTAAAGACGGAAATAAAGACCGAGGTGACCATCGCAATAGACAGGCTCTACCAGCTTGTAAAAGAGGGTGAGAGCGTGAAAGGAAAAGGAAGCAAGGAAGTGACCAAGGAGCCGGAGGAGGAAAAGGAAAAAGAAAAGGGGAAGGAAAACAGAGGAGGGGAAGAGTCCATGCTACTGGAGAAGATGGCGAAGCATGCCCAGCTTATAGAAGAGAGCAATGAGAGGATGGAGAAGCTCAAGGAAGCTATCGAGAGGCATCAGGAGGTCCAAGAGCGGTTGACCTACGCGAGCGTAACCGCGGGCTCTCCGAAACAGCCTCCAGAAAACATCGCCATGCACTCCATCATAATATCCTCAAAGGATGACCACGAGACAGGGGACCAGGTGTATGAAAGGATAAGGAAGGTAGTGAATGCAGCGGAAGAAGGGACGAAGATTGATAAAATCAGGAAAGCTAAAGATAGGAAGATAATAGTAGGTTGCCAAAATGAGGAAGAACTGAGGAAGGTGAAGAAAAGGATAGCGGAAGGGGAAGGACAGCTCAACATAGAGGATATCAAGAACAAAGACCCGCTTGTTATCCTCTACGGAGTCCTACAGTGCCACACGGATGAGGACATCATCAAAGCCATCCGCACACAGAATGGACATCTGTTGAAGGGAGTGAGCGGCGAAGACGACCGCATGGAAGTACGTTTCCGCCGCAAAGCGAGGAACCCGCTCATCTCCCACGTTGTTATCAAGGTGTCGCCCCGACTGTGGCAGTGCCTCACAAACGCGGGGACTGTATACATCGACGTGCAGAGGATCAGAGTCGCCGACCAGTCCCCCCTAGTACAATGTTCGCGCTGTCTAGGGTACGGACATGGGCGGCGGTTCTGCACCGAGGCAGTCGATGTGTGCAGTCACTGCGGTGGAGCGCACCTTAAGCCGGAGTGCCCCGACTGGTTGAGCGAAGCCACCCCCAGCTGCATCAACTGCGTAAAGAACAAGGCTGTAAAAATTGATCATGGCGCCTTTAGCAATGAATGCCCGGTGAGGCGCAAGTGGGAGGCACTTGCGAGATCCACCGTGGCGTATTGCTGAGGGCGTCTTTTACAAGATCATACAAGCAAACCTAAGAAAGCAGCGGTTGGCGACAGACGAGATCTTTATCGAAGCCACAAGATCCAAGGCAGCAGTCCTCCTCCTACAGGAACCATATGTGGGGTCGCAAAGGCAAATGAAGGGATATTCAGGTGCCAGGATCTACCAGCACCAGAACTTAGAACAGGGCGAGATAGTGAAGGCGGCGATAGCTGTCTTAGACTCCACATTAGACGTCGTACAATACCCGCTGCTCACCACCAAAAACATCGCCGTACTGGGGATCCAAACAACTGCCTGGAAGGTCAATCTGGTCTCTGTATACCTGGAAGGTGATCAGCCCCTGGAACCATATTTGGACCACCTAACCAAGGTAGTCAACGAGCTAGGACCAGTCAGGCTGATCATTGGAGGCGACGCAAACTCCTGGAACATCTGGTGGGGTAGCGTCAGGACCAACTCCAGAGGGGAGGACCTGATGAAGTTCCTCGATGAGCATGGGCTACAGGTGCTCAATGATGGCTCAACACCAACCTTTGACACGGTGAGAGGTGACCGGAGATACACCAGCCACGTAGATGTCACAGTTTGCTCGGAGGACATGCTCACCCTGGTGGAAGGATGGACCGTCATCGAGGGCATGACGAGCTCGGACCACAATTGCATCACATATAACATACAGCTACACAAAGCACACGGGACACAAATCACACGCACAACCCGACTCTACAACACAAAGAAAGCAAATTGGGCCCAATTTCATGAGAAATTGGACCAATTCAAAGCAGACCACCAACTCACACTCACAGAAGTAGAGCACATACACAACACACAACAAATAGAAACATTCATACACACATACACACAAGCAATCACACACGCATGCACACACACCATACCAGCCAAAAAACACACACAAACACTTACCATCCCGTGGTGGTCCGAAGAGCTCGCGCAGTTGAAGCGGGAAGTCGCCACCAGGAAGAGAAGAATCAAGGGCACCGCACCAGTCCGAAGAGCAAGAGTAGTCGAAGAATACCTGAAAAAGAAAGAAGAATATGAGTTGGAGGCAGAAAAGGCAAGGGTACAGAGCTGGAGGGACTTTTGTAGCAGGCAGGATAGGGAAGGAGTGTGGGAAGGTGTGTACAGAGTGATAGGTAGGACTAGGAAAAGAGTAGAAGATGAGCCACTCCGGATTGAGGGCAGGGTGTTGGACGCAAAAGGCTCTGTGAAGGCACTTGCGGATGCATTCTATCCAGAGGACCTTACAGAAAGCGACAACACCGAACATCGCAGAATAAGAGCCGAAGCAGAGATAGTAAACAGTGGACAACAAGCTGAGCCCTGCGACCCACTGTTCACAGCGACTGAACTCAAAGCTGCGATAAATGCCTTCAACCCGAAGAAAGCCCCCGGAGCAGACGGTTTCACCGTCGATATATGCGCAGAGGCCATCGCAAATGACCCAGCAATGTTCCTGGCACTCACCAACAAATGCTTGGAGCACGCGCATTTCCCAGATCCCTGGAAGGAGGCCACAGTAATAGTACTACGTAAACCCGGAAAAGATACCTACACCACCCCCAAGTCGTACAGGCCTATCGGGCTCCTCCCAGTGCTGGGGAAAATCTTCGAGAAGATGTTGATCAACCGAATCAAGTTCCATTTAGTTCCAAGGATAAGCCTACGCCAGTACGGATTCATGCCCCAGAAGAGCACCGAAGACGCCCTCTATAATCTAATACGACACATCAACACGAAGCTCGATGAGAAGAAGATGTTGACGCTAGTGTCGCTGGATATAGAGGGGGCCTTCGATAGCGCATGGTGGCCAGCCATCAGAGTCCGACTGGCGGAGGAGAAGTGTCCGATCAACTTGAGACGGTTGATCGACAGCTATCTCCGTAACCGAAGAGTTAAGGTCCGATACGCTGGAGAGGAGTACGCTAAGCACACGGAAAAAGGATGCGTGCAAGGATCAATAGGTGGCCCCATCCTGTGGAATTTACTCCTGGACCCTCTCCTGAAGGACTTAGAGCTCAGAGGAGACTACGTGCAGGCGTTCGCGGACGACGTTGTGCTTGTCTTCGATGGTCAGACGGCGCTTGAGATCGAAAGACAGGCCAATGCAGCACTCGAGCATGTTCGGGCGTGGGGAGTCCGTAACAAACTGAAGTTTGCGCCTCACAAGACCATGGCTATGGTGATCACGCGCAAACTTAAGTATGACTCCCCACGCCTTAGCATGAACGGGATCGACATTGGCTTGTCAAAAGAGATCAAACTGCTCGGTCTCACCATCGACGACAAACTTACCTTTAACTCGCATGCCGCGAACGTCTGCCGTAAGGCGCTAAGGTTTTACAACCAGCTGTCCCGAGCGGCCAAAGTGAGCTGGGGCCTGCAGCCAGAAATTATTAGGGCAATATACACCGCCGTGGTGGAGCCCACGATAATGTATGCGGCCAGCGCATGGGCACCCGCCACAGCAAAGTTATGCATAAGGAAGGAGCTCGACACGGTGCAGCGTGGCTTTGCGCAGAAGATTGTAAAGGCCCACAAAACAGTCTCACTCAACTCGGCGCTATTACTTGCTGGGCTGCTTCCGCTGGACATTAGAATCCGGGAAGCAGCCTTGCTTTATAGAGTAAAGAAAGGTCACACCCAGCAGGTAATAGGAGACCGAGAGATTGAGGTACCAGTGCCATACGCAGCCATGCCGCACCCAGCACTGCAGACGGAACTGCGATTCGCCTGCGTGGAGGACGGAGCAGCATTGAACCAGAACCTCGACACCCACCTAAACATCTTCACGGACGGAAGTAAAATTGAAGGGAAAGTTGGCGCCGCACTATCCATCAGAATCGGCGCCAACGAAATCAGTTCCCGTAAACTGAGGCTGGATGAATGCTGCACCGTCTACCAAGCAGAGCTGCTTGCACTGTCGGCAGCCACGAAAGAAGCGTTCAAGAGGCAGCAACCAAGTTGCAGCATCTTCAGCGATTCACGCTCCGCCCTCGAAACGGTGACTAATCTGACTTCCCCCCATCCCCTCGCAGCCCAGATTAGAGAAGACATAACCCGACTCAATAATCTGAACAAAATAGTGAAATTATTCTGGATTAAGGCTCACGTAGGGATGGAGGGAAATGAGAGAGCCGACGAGTTGGCGAAGAGTGCAGCGCTGCACTTGAAGGTTAAAGCGAAATACGACAACTGTCCTGTCTCATTCGCAAAGCGAGAAATCAGACGAGACTCGCTCTGCGAATGGAACAGACGCTACACACAAGCATCACAAGGCGTAGTTACAAAAAGCTTCTTCCCAAATGCGATACAGGCACACCGACTCTTAAAACTGATAAACCTAAGCCCCACAATAGTCCAGCTTTTCACAGGACACGGCGGGTTCTCCTCATACTTGCACCGATTCAAGTGTAAGGAGAGTCCGTCGTGCCCATGCGACCCCGAGGTAGAGGAGAGTGTCCACCATGTTATAACTAGCTGCCCCAGATTTGGAAGAGAAAGGTTTAACTTAGAAATGGAAATAGACAAATGTATAAATGTAGAAAATTTGGCAATAATAATAGAGGATAAACATGTAAGAGATAAATTTCTAGAATATTGTATAAAAATAGTTAAGACAGTAGCAAATAAAAATAAGTAGCAATAAGGAAGCACAATTATGTAATTAATATAGTTATATAATATTGTGTCCATTTAAAATAGTTAGTAGATAAGAAAGAAATGTATTTTATATATATGTAAAACTTAGAAAATAAATAAATGTAAAAAATAAAAGCGAGAACTGGTACGAAAGAGTTGTGTTGAAAACTTTGCCTGGTCACGCCAGGGGAAAATAGGCAAAAAAAAAAAAAAAAAAAAAAAAAAAAAAAAAAAAAAAAAAACCTAACCTAACCTAACCTAACCTAACCTAACCTAACCTAAACCTAACTTGAAATGGCGACTCAACCTAACAAAAAAAAAAAAAAAAAAAAAAAAAAAAAAAAAAAACCCGAACCTAACCCACTCAAAAAAAAAACTAGGAAATAAGTTTAGATTATTTGCTAATTTTTTTTTGAGTACGTGGTACTTAATGAGAAACCATAGGGTTTCTCGTTTCAAAACACATGGTATTAAACATTAAAAAAATATAATTATATATCCCGAAACATCTTTTTCAACCTCTTTTTCCAACTCTTTTTCCAACTCTTTTTGAACTCTGTCCGCTGACAAAAAGCATTTCTCTAATCATAATCGTGATATTATGTTTAATTTCACAGTATGCATGCTGCACCACGCAAATGTGACAATTAATACATTTAATCACGATTCGTCATTCAGAGTCACCAGAATTGTTA
>OX382194.1:78034-80534 GCA_947507515.1 Eulithis testata
TACAAAGGGGTGAGGATCTTCCAGTGCACAAACCCCGGTGACGCAGTAGTCAAATCAGCTATTGCCGTATTTGACAATGACATCGACGTTATTCAACGCCCAGATTTGACTACCACAAACATTGTGGTGGTCAAACTGAGAACGAGTGCCTGGGAAATTGTAGTCGCCTCATTCTACTTTGAACCCGACCAGCCAATCGAGCCTTACTTGGAGCAGCTAAAAGAAATCAAGCACAAATTAGGGCCAAGAAAAATGATAATAGGAGGAGACTCGAACGCGAAAAGCACTTGGTGGGGTAGTCTAAAGGTAGACAGTAGAGGAGAGGAGATGGCAGGAGCGATCGAAGAGATGGACATGCAGGTGCTGAATGTAGGGAACACCCCCACTTTTGACACAATAAGGGGGAACAAGACATACTCCAGCTTTGTCGACGTCACGGCCTGCTCAGCGGATGTGCTGTCCTTGGTGGAAGACTGGAGAGTACATGACGGCATGACGAGTTCAGACCACAACACGATACTGTTCAAGGTAAGGTTAAAAAACGCAAAAGGAACAAGCATAAGTAGAACTACTAGAATATATAATAGTAAAAAAGCAAACTGGAACCAATTCTATGAAGAATTGGCCCAGTTTCTACTAGAAAACAACATAAGCACAACAAATATTGAAAATGCGGACACAAAAACAAAATTAGAAAACGTAGTAGAATCATATATAAATTCAATAACAAAAGCATGCAATAGAACAATACCAAAGAAGAAAACAGAAACCAAACTTACCTTGCCGTGGATGTCGGATGAACTCGCCATGCTGAAGAAGGAGGTCAACACCAAAAGGCGCCGGATCCGATGCGCAGCGCCAGTCCGAAGGTCGATGGTGGTAGAAGCGTACCTGAAAGCAAAAGAAAAGTATGAATTAGAAGCAAGAAACGCACAAACATCAAGCTGGAAGGAGTTCTGTGGGAGACAGGATAGGGAGGGTTTATGGGATTCCATTTACAGAGTGATAGGTAGGACAACAAAAAGGGATGAAGATCTGCCACTAGTCAGGGAAGGAGTATCCTTGGGACCAAAAGAGTCTGCGGAGCTGCTTGCAAACACTTTCTATCCAGAGGACAAGGAGGAAGAGGATAATGAGGAGCACAGGCGAATCAGGAAGAAGGCTGAAAGAGTAAATGACTCAAATCATGATGATCATTTTGACCCATCATTTACCCACGAAGAGCTAAAATTCGCACTGAACAGCTTCAACCCTAAGAAAGCTCCAGGGTCCGATGGTCTGACGTCAGACATATGCAAACACGCCATAAGCATGGACTCCAGGATTTTCCTGTCACTGGCAAACCGTTGTCTGGAGTTAGGATATTTTCCCAAGAAGTGGAAGGAGGCGACCGTAGTAGTACTTAGGAAACCAGGGAAGGAAAATTACACGGAAGCCAAATCCTACCGACCAATAGGTTTATTGCCAGTGATGGGGAAAGTATTGGAGAAAATGATGGTGAACCGGATCAAGTGGCACGTTCTCCCCCGGATGAGTACTCGCCAGTATGGTTTTATGCCCCAACGGAGCACCGAAGACTCCCTCTATGATCTAGTACAACACATACGCGGAAAGCTGAAACAGAAAAAACTTGTTACTGTTATATCATTAGACATAGAGGGAGCCTTCGACAGCGCCTGGTGGCCCGCGATCAGAACCAGACTGGCTGAGGAAAGGTGTCCAGTAAACATCAGGAGAATGATGGATAGTTACCTTGACAGCAGAACGGTGAAAGTACGCTACGCAGGAGAGGAAGTAGTGAAGTCCACGACGAAAGGATGTGTGCAGGGTTCAATAGGAGGGCCAATCCTATGGAACCTTCTGCTTGATCCACTTCTTCAGGAATTGGAAAAACGTGGCGATTACTGCCAGGCTTTTGCCGACGACGTGGTCCTCATTTTTGACGCCGACACTGCATTGGACACCCAAAGACAGGCGAATGCCACCCTCGCCTATGTCCGGGACTGGGGAATCAGAAACAAGTTGAGGTTCGCGCCTCATAAGACGAACGCAATGGTACTGACGCGCAAACTCAAATACGATACCCCAGTTTTGAGCATGGGTGGGGTTGGCATTAGCATGTCACAGGAAATAAAAGTGTTAGGACTTACTATTGATAGTAAACTCACATTTAATAACCACGTGGCGAAAACCTGCAAAAAAGCGTTAAACCTATACAAGCAGCTATCTAGAGCCGCCAAGATAAGTTGGGGTTTACACCCGGATGTCATTCGAACCATCTACGTTGCTGTGGTCGAACCAGTCATCATGTACGCTTCAGCGGTGTGGGCATCGTCGGCTAAGAAACTAGGAGTACAAAAACAACTGAATGTGGTCCAACGTGGATTCGCGCAAAAGCTGTGTAAGTCCTATCGAACCACTTCCCTTAACTCGGCACTGGTGTTGTCTGGACTATTGCCCTTGGACCTCAGAATACAAGAGGCAGCCGCCCTGTATGAGG
>OX382194.1:1885534-2260866 GCA_947507515.1 Eulithis testata
AATTAGGTGCTGCATGGATTCATTTAATTGGTCCATTCATTGGTTTAAGTGTTCCTGAATCCTCAATCTCAGTTCTATTTAAATCTTTGACATCAGGATTGCTGGAGTACTCAGGTACTCCTATTGCTCATTATCACAAATTCTTAATCTAATCCTTTAATTTTTCAACACCACGCAGTAGTTGTATTAAAATAGTATAAATAGACGTATATTGTTAGTAGTAGTATTAATTGTTACAATGTCACATAAATCAGTATATCTGAAAATAGTAACATTATTATGAATCATTTCAACTCGCATGATATCGTTAGCAGTTACATGTGCATGGGTAGTTGGCCTCTAACTCAGCTGCCAATAGTGCAAGGACTTTTACTTGTGATCTGGCTTTATTACTGAAATTATTGCCTTATTGTACAACTGTGTCACTGCCATCTGTGAGTTAATTGAGTACATTTGGTTTCATTCCAAAGTGCTTTATTTTGCCATTGAGTTTTGTAGTTACATCAGTGCTTTCTTTGTCTAACGCTTACTCGTCCTAGACCTAGCAAAATTGTCTAGCTGTATTGACCTTGTGTTAGCCATCAAATTGGTTTTATCAAAATTAGCTTATCGATTTGTCTAGAAGCAGAGGGCCTTGTTGAGTTTTGACCATTTTTGATCACAATATTTATATTCTTTGTCGGTTACACACGTATTTGTATCATTTCTAAACTCTTTTGTGTCGCTGTATGGTCTTGTTTCATTAGTAACTTCTATGTAAGGTAAAGCTTTGCTGTTTGTATAACAGTTGCTCGTGGCGTAATTGAATCAGTCTATATTGGCACGTTATTCCACGTAATTGTTTAGGTCAATGCCATTGGTTTGCTCGTCGTTTTTGACAGAATGTAAGTATGTATCGTGATTTCGGTGCATATTGTCTTGACTTTTTTGAAACTTTAGTGTCCACACTGTTCCTTAATTTGGTGCAAACGAACCATCGTGAAATTGAATACGTATTTACTCTAAGTATTTTTTTGTATCTCGACGAACGAAGACATGATTTTCATTATCTAAGTTTGCGAATTTCGCGAAACGTTCTACCCGACTAAGCTTCGTCGACGTAATGCGATTACTGCTTCATATTCAATCAACGAGCTTTTACTTCGGAGTTGCTAAGACTGCTGTGGAAACTTGACTAATCCTAATGAAGCTGTCGTCTTCAATTTTCGGGTAATGATTTGCGACCGGGAGTATTGGAGTAGTTTCATTATTGTGTAGTTCACTTCGTTGACTTATTAGTTTCACTTCGTCGAGTTATGTTTGCTAGTCATTTAGTCGTGCTTGTGTTTCTATTTCTACCTACAGAATTTGGCTGGTCTATGTTATAATTACTATTTCGTGGTTTATTTTTTCTACGTACTCTTTGAATAGTTACTACTTTCTTTCTTTTCTTATTGTTCAGTTCAGTATAATTTTATAAAAATTTTTGGACAAGATTATCCATCTAAAAAATAATCTTGTGTATTTTTAGATCAGGCGTCACATTTAATTAACGCAATCTACTTTGTAAAACCGGCCAATCTCGTAACATCCTAATAACATACTCGTACCCTGTCCGCCAATACTTACGTCACTAAGTACCTATCAGAGGATCAAATAGAACATACTGATACTACTAATGATCAAAACCCGACAGACATTCACTTTATAGATACGTCACGTGTTCTTATCGAGGATAAAAAACTGACTGTAAACAGTATACTCAAGAGGTTTGATATCAATTTACATTTATGTATTTTTTATGATATTTATTCCGGTGTGGTTTTATTTTATAGGTAATAGCGCTATGTCCAATATTTAGGACTTTATCTTCGTACATAGAAATTTATTCTAAAGAAGATCTAAAGAAATAGTCTGATACATCTAATGACAGTATCAGAGCAACAATACGTTGACAGGCTCATCATTATTTCCCTGCCCTTATCCCACGCTAGGTGGGGTCGGCACAACATGTTTTCTTCTTAGTGAATTTCTCCTGTGATACCCAGACTCTTAAGAGACTGGCGTGGATCAGGAAACCCACCTACATATTATGTAAGTTTTATTTAATAGTTTTGTTTGTAGTATAAGAGGGGTGGGCACTGAGTATCGGGAAACAGAATTTCTTGTCCGATGCTCAGGGTTCCCCATAGTGTTTATGAATGGCTACACATTCTGCGTAATGTGTAGTCTTTAGTTCATAAGCGCTCAGTTCCTCACTTGAATAAATTTATTATTATTATACATATATTTATTTAATGTCTTAGTTTTAAGTTTTTTTTACAATATATATAAAAAATAAACATATACTATAAAAAAACTTTAAAACTAGAACACCGCTAGCAGCGGGGCAGGGCCCAAGCTACTGGTGGTCAGGGCTACAGGTGGAGGAACCTCCGAACAATGCGCGCCGTCTCGAGGATCACCGCCTTCTGTATCCGACCCTTGAGCCAACCATCTAGCGAGAGCCTCTTGAGGTGTTGGTCAAGACTCTTCGCTATTAATATTATTATTATTATTATTCTTCCACTCATTCGTATCATTCAACTCTGAATCTACTCCTCTCACATTCATATCCTAACACACTAAATAAACTAAATCAAACCTCATATTAAAACCGAAAAGACCTTGAAAGACATATTTTTCTTCAAAGATACCTTCGCAGGTAACCTATTCAACAAAAATCTGAAAAAAAAAACACAATGCAGTTGACAATATACGTCTACAAATTCATGTCCATGATCACGTAGTTACACTGTCTACGACAGTACTTATGACTGTGACGCTCTAGTCGGCACATTTGCGTTTATAGCCGTACTTATCATTTAGTACATCATTGAAACTAGTATCAGTTGCTGACGACAGCGCTATATGTTTAGAAAATTCTATGGTATTCAATATAACTTCCTGTTGATGGCGTTTAATATATTTAGTGGCTTTGTTGTCATGTTTTTGTTTGCGGTTTCATTAAATTTGTAATGTTAGTTAAACTGACATCCTTAATCTGAATTTCCCGTACCTATCTATGTTTACCGAATACAGACACTACTTATATTGTCTGCAAAATGTGCAAAGGCCGATGATGATGATGATATTTATCTTTGATGAGTAACTGTGAAATTAGTGAAATATGTGCCCAATCATCCTGCATTGGAAATGATAAGATTTAACGGGCACCAAGATAATCTTGTAAGTCTATTTACCTAGTACATAAATTTAACATGGGTATGTTAAGTTTCAATGAGACTTGCGATTTTCTTACGGAATTAGTAAGTATTAAAAAATATTTGGTACATAACAGTAATACAAATAATAATAAAGGTAAAAGGTAGTGGAAGTAATACCGATAGATATTAGAAAAACTCGTAATTTTGTAGTCTTAGTCACCGTGACAATCACAATCGCAGATATAAACAAGTTTTTGCTAAGAGGTTCTTACTCCTGATTGAATTGGAAAATACGATGCAAGCGGATTGAACAAATTGTCCTTGATCGGAGTTCGTTCAGCCGTTTGATTATCCGTTTATCGGTCTCGTGCCTACAGCCGGTCGGCTGATTATCTACAATTACTCATATTCTTACCGGCTGCCGGCTCTTGGGTTTCGTCATGTTCTACGTCACTGGCCACAGGTCAATTTTAGCGATGAATGGACCAGTTCTGTTCTACTAAAGTTCAAAGTACGCTATCTGGTTGTTGACGATTTTATTTACGCTGTATTTCTTCTCTGAGTTCAGTTTTAGCATTTTTATTACTATCGCACAATATGTTCCTTGTAAAAGGACATTGTTATTATCATGTCGATATAAATGTCTGTTAATATTTGGTTGCTCTTACATTTTAACCTTTTCTTTATTTGTGTTATTTAAATTTCGAAACATAGCTACTTTGATCTCGCAAGTAACTTATTTTGCAGGAAATCTTTTAACTTTTATTTTGATTTCTTTATTTGATTGCTTCTGAAATGGAGTTGTTTTATCACTGTCTTATATACGAGGACTTACACCTTCACTTAACAGTGCGAATGTGGCACGTGCTATATCCATAAAGATAATCTTCATCACCGCTTCCGTTATGTTTAAAACGGAAGCGGATATAGTAAAAGACATTAACATTACAAATCATAAGACAGACCAAAGAAAGGATTTTATATTCTACCGACAATCTCTATGTAACAAGCCCCTTGTGAAAGCGTTCTGCTGGCAACACGAAAGATAACAATTCAAGATAAAATCCATACTTACCATTCATAATTCGTTCAACGAAATGATAATCCTCCGTAATTCGCTTGCCGGTACAATGCGGTGATTAGGTCAATTATATACAACCAAGCTGATTACTCAAATGAACGCAGCTGATTGCTCGTTTGCCTAGCAGGTTGACGCTAATTCGTTACTTAGTGCCAGTGATATGTTACTAGTTGACGTTAGTTGCTGAACACACCTGCTGTAGGATTAAATCACTTTGATGCATTCATGCGTTGTTCTTCTAATGGTTATTTACCTGATATCTATTCTCATGAAATATATAAAGATATATATCATCATTGCCAAAATGTAGCAAAGTTGGCTTCGTTCATACGGTGTCATTTGGCTCAGGTTGACCAACGCAATGCGACACAATTTAGACGCTGAGAAAGTACCCTAGCGATATTGTTACTGATAAGAAAATCTAGCTAATGCTCGTTCTTATTATTTTCTGTATCTCCAAGTGCCTTTCGCTATATCAAAGTGCTCTTCTAAAGATACTGAAACAAATGCCAGAACAGCAGATGTTGCCTACGTTGGCTACGTTTCACGGCGTCTTTATGACTGCCATCAAACCATACCAGTGTGTGTAAACTGTGTAACCAACCAGCTTACATGTGGTGTCCTCGGATGGGTCCGGGTCGGTGACATTGATGATGCTGGCAATGTCAAATCAATATGCCTTGTGTGTTTGGCCAGTGGTACAGCCGGTAGTTTCAAATGTAACCTAACGCATTATCGAGTCCAACCTGTCCAATTTAAAACTGCCGATTCTCTCTTACAGTCTCTTACTTAGTTTTTTGCATCGTTCTAACAATAGTTCTTGCTGAAATTGGTGTTTAATCGATTGAACTGTGTATATTACTATTTATTTCTAGTTTGGCATCGGATCCCAGCAAGATCGGATCATCTTTAATTTCACTGAGACAGTCCTCAATTCATTATCCCAATAACAGTTTATACCATCCATAAAAGGCGATGCGAATACGAGCAATATCATGCTTTTATGAATATTTCTCGACCAATATGTGGGTAGGGCTGGCTATAAACTCCAGCTGTTTTATACTCTTACCTAGCAATAGCAATTTCATAAGCATCGTTTGTTTACTTTATTTGTTACCAAAGATCAGCTAGGTGTCTGTGCCGAACCCGAAACAGTATTGGTGGGGTTATGAGTCCAGGCTCTGGTCAAGTCGGTGTCGTCTAAGATGATGATGTTCAGAAATGTTTCATGATCTACCTGTGAGGCTTGACCGGCTTGACCTGTGATTTATAATAAGTAGACCAGTCGATAAGTATTAGTCTTATCGTGGAGCTAGTCTAGCCCGCAAATGTCTGCTATTTTTACCTCAACCGATACCTCGCCGCCGAATGAGTCACACCCCTCAATCGCAACCTGTTTTCGTTTGAAAACATCTGGTTCTGTAATTGTTAAGTCTTTCAAATTAACTGCTTTTGTGTTTTCTATTGAGTTTTCGTCGAAAATTTTAAAATATAACATATTGCTTCTTGAATTTTGAATGGATCCTTGACCTGCAGGTGAAGTTTGGGCTTCATTGTTTACCAAATTGCTTGTATTGCATTACAAAAACTTTTTTGTACATTACTAATAGATAGGATTTGCAAAACAGTGAATAATTTAATTACTAGAAAATGTTTCAATATTTTCTAAGGCTTATTATGCGTAGATAAGTAAAGATAACAATGTCATGCGGAAAAGTGTTGCCATATTACCTAATGAAACAAAAGTAAACAAGCTTGTTCCATTTTTAAACACTGGCGACATTTAGCATGTAGCATCGAACTTGAATTACGTAAACTCACGGGTGAACGTTCTGAAACGAAGGCGTTCCACTTCTGTGTCGTTCGTTTATTCATGATCACTGCTCGCTGATGGTAACCTATTAAATATTCATTCAGGGGCTATAAATATCCGAACTGTAAAAATAACTTTATCTTTGAAAAGTGCGGGATCGAAATTAGCATTAATCGACTAGAAATCTATGGCGTAACTGTATGTAATAAAATGTAATTTCTATACCACATTATTATGTGGTCAGTTCGTGGTAATCACCTTTCTTGTAGAAACTAACACTTTCTTATACCTACTATTTTTAAGTCAATCTATAACATTCACCAAATTCGCAATTCTTTTCTCTACACAAGTGACAATTGGGAGAATTTGTCCCAAAATATTTTCTCCGAAACGTCGGCAAGTCAAATTCAAACAAGGAGTGATAGATAGAATACATATATCCAGGTAGATCTCAAATATCTATCACTTACGTGACTAAATGGTCTCTTCCACTTCATGTCTCTTTTATAGGATCAAATAAATTAAATCGATTACATCTTCCAGCACCCGAACAAAATGAACAGTCTACTTGTTTCTCATTTTCTTTCTTCCACCAATAACTTAATTACGAAACCGTTTTCTCTTTCCATTCCAACGGGTAACACATTTATCGCCTATATTTCTTAGTTCGAACTTGGAAGTTACTTAAATCTCTCCGGGCGGTTAGAGTCCCGTCCGGCGTCCCTACCAATATTTTACTTAGCGTTTAGATGGATAGGGCGGGAAAATGTGCAGTTAATACCCGGCGGGTCGGCAAATCTCTGGAATGGTTGTTTTTCTCATTGAAATCTATCGTATACTTATTTCTCTGTTTTTCGTCTCAAATAAGTATATTTTTTCATAAAAGACGTGTTTTTATTAGGAACTGCGCTTGCAACGAATTTAGGTTTCAGATATTGGTGTTATTTAGATTTTAGTCATAAGAAATAGGAAAAACTTGGAAAATGCGGTTTATTAAGTTCTACCGTATCTTCTAAATGTACGCAGTGAATGGTTCAACTAAAGTACCCGACAAAAGCTAGCTACTCTATTGAAAGCATTGTCGTCGGAGCGAAACGTTCCTAACCTAATAGCCTTACCCGCTGAGATAACTGAGATTTCCACTTAGAGTCACTTTATTGCTACAGCAAAAGCTTTCTGATGAAAAATTACTGCTTATGATAAAGATTGTTTAAAACGTTGTGTTAAAATTGTATTCTGGCTTATTTATCCTTTCAAATTCTACCATAATGATAATAATTACGTTGCAAATCTAATATTAGGTAATAAGGCATGTGTTTTATTGTCTCTGAAGTAGGAACTAGGAAAAAAATTACACACATTTACACAAATGACTTTCTGTTTTCCATAGTCAATAATTGGGTCATACACAGAGCTGCTTGTGCCACCTGTGAAAACATTCCTTACCGTGCAAATGCGTTAGTAATTAGTTACTACGTTACTAAATCTCTGATGATGGAAACACGTCACTATTTCTGTACCATTGTCTTGTTTTCGACCGAAATTAAAACTGCTTACCAAACAATTTGCCTATATAACAGCGGTAACTTCAAATGTATCGGGCGCTTATTAACGGTAAAAATTAGATTTTTTGCATTGAGTAGCACACCCATGAATGATAAACAAAACCGTTAGTAGCATACGTTGACTGATCAATGTTGGGCCAGTTCCAAAACTTCCAAGCCACCAATTAGTAATTTTTAGTATGTACGGAGAGGAGACGGACATCAAAGTTATCGGATATTAGAATTCAGAACAGCTACCGGCGTTTATTGGAAACCGATAAAGCCATGAGCGCAAAAAACACCCGAATTTACGAATTTTCTGAACGCTTTTTGTCGTAAACTTAATGCAGAGGAAATTGGGGTTCAAAATGTTTCGTTGCGTGTTGCGTGGTTTCTTTCAACGTCAACAATATTTACAGACCTTTTCTTTTCTTCTACAATTTTTTTGCGTTTTCAACTTCTGCGAAACTTTTACATTTCTTGTCAGAAACATCTGCCCTACTTCTTGGATCTTTTGAATCAGACAAATCGTATTTTAACATCGAACCTTTTGTACTCTAGTTGACTTCGACAAAGGACTCCATTTATTTCATCTCGGCTCGGTCTGCTCTAAATGAAATTCTTGGCTTTATTAAATCGTCCGCTATAGTGCTCGGGTCCCCTGATGTGTACTCCCGGGGACACGATTGCAAATTGGACATCCCTCTTCAATTTGCCATGTGAACGACAACCACCGCTCCGGGTTTATTCTGCGATAATTGACCTTTTATATTGTTCTATTCGTTTTGCACTGCAAGGTTATTGGATTTAGAATTGAATTTGTCACGGAACACGAAAAACGATCAAATAAAGGGTGAAATGAGGATTTGAACAAGGGTTGGTTTTATAAATTCAGCTCAGAATATTTGAACCTCTGGTGTCTGAGAGATTGAGTTTTCGGCTAGAGGATATTGTCATATATTATGGCAAAAGGATTATTATTGATTTTGGTTTCCCTTTTCATATTTCCACCGTTATCCTTTCGGAAGAAAATATCCCGTTTGAAATGTGTTGGAAATTGCATTCAGGGTTTAAAATATATAATTGGACATTAATTTTCTTTTTTCGCTAGGAAGTTTTTTCCTGTGCAATACCGCGTAATATTAACATTGGTTATTTTTTGTCCGCAGAAGAAGAATGTTACCACTGCATGGCCAGCCTTGTCGCGTCCAAAGAGAAGATGTTCATAACGCAAACGAAGCTCCTCAACGAGGTCACGTGGAAGACCGTTATGCAGATCGCTAAGAAGCATGCCGTAAGCCTCGTTTCTTTTTTACTGTCTTAGTTCTGACCTTAACATTTGTAATATTGAACTATTTATCTAAGATCCAGTTGTGATGCAACGTCATCTTACCTGTTCCTTTCCAAAACATTAATAGAAATGTCAGATATAGAACAGTATACGCAAACAGTATAGAACAGTCTCATTAGTAAGTACATTAATAGATACTACTACTTCTTTTCTATTTCTATATTTCATATATTTTTTCTTTACATTTTACTTCTTTTCATTCTACTGCTACTTCTTCCTTTTATACTATAGGCTAAGCGTTTGTAGAGTTAAGTACATAAATGATCTTCATTTACTACAAAATCTTCATGAATCTAATCTACACCAGAGATGAAAAAATTTAACACGACTTGCAAATAATTACAAGAATTAAGCAATTCTTTTAACAGTTTACGAGTACGTAATCAGTTTATCAGATTGTAAAGATGTGTTTGTAGAAACACGCCTGCAGACCATATCCAACTGATAACCTCTTATCCGTATTACGTCTAAAAAAAAGATATAACGGGTACTAAAGTACCTTGCATAGGGCTGGAAGACCCTAAGTAGTGGATTGGTTTAGAACGTGCTTCTGATATGACACTTTAACTAGGTAAGTATTAAGTAGGTCCAACTCTGCCAAAACAGCAGTTTTTACTCAAATACGCACAAGAGGTATCGTTAGGTTGAATGACATGCTATTAAAACTTTGGAGATATGACAAGGGAGGATAATGTTTCATCATCTCACATAATGAGCAGAGTCCAAAAATAAGATTCCGTGGTTTGTTTGGATTTGAATTATCGACTTTATATTACGCATTAAAAGATTTAAAAGCCTTTTAAAATTAGATGTGTTGATACTGGTGATTCAACATCAATATCAACAAAAAATCTTCGATTGTAATATTTATAATACTTTGACCTTACTGACTTCACTCCATTCGTTTCCATGTTCAGTTTTATGAGGACGTCCTCTAACCAATGGTATATAAATATGCTTAGTAACAAAAAAAATATTACCTATACAGTTCACCTCAACTTATTCAAATCTCTGTCGTAATGTCGTATGCAAGACGATCGCGTGACGTTCGTACCTTTACGAATAAATTATCGAACATTTTTATAGTGCAGTAACGACACGCAAATGTTACGTAATTCCTAGCTTTGGTTTAACCTCTGGGGGTTTACAATTAGTATAAAGAAATAGCGCTTTCGACCAGCGATCTAGGTCAACCCTCAGTCGCCCCCAGATTCCCAGACTACATCAAGTATCTAAATGGGGGGGGTGAATAAGACGAGATTGCTATTGGTACAAGTCCTCAGACTGACAATAAAGAGAAAACAATCTTCCTGTCTCTCGGGAAAGAACCTGTATATTGGAATTTAGGAGGGATATATACCTGAACTCAAGAGACATATTTGCGAGCCAAACATGAGGCTCATTCAACTGCAAAAGCAATAAAAAGTAAAACGTGAGATGAGTGGGGTTATTTGTATGGTGGAGCAGGGGTTTCCCCTGACAACCTCAACGTCGTCATCTCAAAGAAAGAACTGCCTTTTATATAAGATCACGGAAGATAATGAATCGTAAACGTTAAATAATATCCCGATATACTTATAGAGAGCCACGACACATATTAATGCGTCAATAAAAATGCAATTTGACGTCTCGTGGATAGCACGTTCCAATATCACTGTGAGTCACAGAAATAACATCATTAATACACGACAAACGAATAGTGTGGTCAAGGGAGCTCATAATAGTTGGCAGAATCTTCCTTCGTATTTTCTGCCGTACAGTTTCATGTGTTTTTTTACCAATGCATATTTTTTTGTCCAACATGCAATGTTTCTAATGTTTCCTGGAACAGTTGATTTAGCCAGAGCTAGGTACTTTTCGAAAAGACCTTGAAAGGGTCGTACCCATGAGTGACTAATGGTAAATACTGCGTCTCTTAAAAGCTTTTGTCATGCACAGCAACACAACCAGAAACATTTGTAAACAGATTAATCTACAAGAGGTTACGGAACTATCTATCAGCTGCACGATATCGTATTTGTACTAGTACAATGTCCGCAACTTTGTTCACCTGATTTATATTCTTATATGCTCCTGTAAGGACTCGGGTAGAGGTATCTTCTTCAGTGTGGGTACCTCTATTATCTTCAAGTCAAAAGTATTTTGGTTTACTGTGCGGTTTTTATAATCAGTCAGTCTACCGTCTTGGTTGATAGATACGACTAGGGTGAACGGTACTGCCATTAAATTAAAAATGAGGGAAACGATCGCGTGAACTATCTACTACGACTTGACCGGTAGTACTACTGCTTACTCTGTGTCTGTCATTGCCCCGAGGATGTTATTGTAAAATTGCATCATCGGTACCTGCCTTTCTGACTGTTGTACTTACAGCAAAGGTATATTACGCATTATTTTCTAGTCTAGTTCCATATTGCGCGTTGATATTGTACGTGTTGTATTTTTCGGTTTTTATAGCATTAGATTTCGGTAAATCCAACTTGGCAGTCACGAGCAATAAATCTGGAAAGCGGTCGTATGGTACGCGCTGCACGTAGGCTTTTGTCACGGCATAAATAAACATCCAGCACAAACTCCTGATCTCACACAAAATATCACGCTGATAGACTGTGTATGTGTATCGACAACGGATACCATGATAACATCATCACCATGTACCAGTCGACTTCTATTATGTAAATATTTAGGAGTTGACTGCTAGGCATAAGCCTTTCCCATAGATTTCCAGTTTCATCCAAATAGAAAACCAACATCTAACGTTTTGTGGGTCACAATCATGATAGAGATTTTCTGATCGCATAAAAACTTCGCCACCTGAGTTACGCTTGTACGAATTTACTCTTAACACTGAAATTCATAGCCAGGAGGCACGTTAAACTGTCAGCCCCGGCTCTAGCAGTCGTTAAGCCACGACGGAGGCCTTAAGGCGGCCTAAAAACTCCGTCACCAGAGTTGGCCACTAACTCATACGAGCTTGCTTGCTAATAGCCAGGAGGGCCCAATTCTATGACCAACATAATCATTCATGATTATAGGAGACTGTTCATCCTAATTAATTCCAGTGTTAATCCTCGCTTGTTTTCTGTAACCGATCCCTTGTTTGCAGAAGTCGGCGGCGCAGCATCTGTCCCGACTGTCTGGAGCTATTGGACCCGAGAGAATCTACGCAGACTGGCAGTGGTGGATACTGGCAGCCCTGCCGTTCCCTCATCTTGTGAGGGTACTGGACTGTTTCTTCCATGAGGGGATCAAGGTACGGTCGATCAAACACCCTTTGGAAAAACTTCTTGGAACGTTCTGGACATTTCAGGTTTTAGTTGGATCTACGCAAACTGGCAATGGTGGATTGGATACTGGCAGTCCTGGCGTTTCCTCGTTTTGTGAGGGTATCTACTAGACTTCTTCTGAGAGTTCTAATTCTATTTTTTTTTTTCATTTTTCATAGTCTAGACAGGCAAATGTATTAGATAGGCATCCTCTAGGAGTTCTAACTTTTTTTTTTAATTTTTCATAGTCTAGACAGGCAAATGTATTAGATAGGCATCGACCGAGATCATCGCTTAACTTAGTTTTTTTTCACAGCTTAAGCAATGATCTAACGTTTTTTACCCTCCCTCAGGTGTTTTACAGGGTAGCACTGGCGATCCTCATCCTTTTCCACAAGCACGCAACGAGCCAGAACTCTGAGTGGTACGTCGAAGCCACGAAGAACGGCGTCGACCACGCCATCGACAAGTATTGTCGGAACTTGCCGGCTTCCCCCACCAAACTTTTACGCACCGCCTTTAGTATACGCGCACTGAGGTAAGTGATCTGTATTGGACACATTATTCAAGCTTCTAGCGATATCAGGTTAAGTAAATTTTTCATGTACTTAAAAAAATCCTTGGACATTTCACACATTTCCTTAGTCTCAACCCAAACTAAGCAAAACGTGTACTATGGGAACTAGATTGCTGATAGATTACTTACCTATATACTTTTTTTTTTGAAAATACACACAGCGCGCGACAACTATCCCGTGAAAATAATTTACAAGGTTTATAGTGTCTTGGCGCATGGGTGCGAAAGATATTGTCTCGTACATAGAGTCACTTAGTATATAAGACTTTTCTAAATGACCCTTGTGATTTTACTGAATAAAACATAGTTGACTTTGTTTGACCTCGAATTTTTAGACGTCCAGATACTAGATTCTACGAGGGGAGGTCCAAAAGTCCGCGGAACGGGGGGGAGGGGATGCAGGTAGCTATCTTTGTTTGGTATGTCGCTAATCGGTTACTCATTAGGGTATAAACAAGTTTATTTTTAGCCCTTTCACACCACTCGTTTACGAGATATCGCCCTGTTAACAAGTCAATCCGGAAAAAAACTGCAACTATGGAGCAAATTGAGTTTCGTGCCGTTATAAAGTTCCTTACCAAGCAAGGAAAACCTCCGAAAACCATAATGAATGAGATGGGAGCCGTTTATGGTGATCAGTGCCCTAGTAAAACCATGATTTACAAGTGGAATGGTCTTTTTAAACAAGGCAGAGAGTCGATTGAAGATGACTCTCGCCCAGGACGGCCGGCTGAGGTCACCACACCGGATATCGTTGAAAAAATTGAAAAATTAATATTGGAAGATGCTCGTCTGAAGAAAAAACAGCTTTCTGCAATAGTAGGAGTATCAGATACAACCATTTTGAGGATCCTACACGATCATCTTGGCATGTCAAAAGTCAGTGCAAGATGGGTGCCAAGAATGCTCACGCCGCTTCACAAGCAACAAAGAATTGAAGCGTCAAAGCACTTTTTGGAGCTGTGTAGCGAAGAATCTACCCCTGTTTTGGAGCGGATTGTTACCGGGGATGAAACTTGGGTTCATCATTTTGAACCTGAGTCCAAACAAGAGTCGATGCAGTGGCATAAAAAGGGCACACCACCCCCTAAGAAGTTTAAGGTGTCGGAGTCGGCCGGAAAGATTATGGCTACAATTTTTTGGGATTGTGAAGGAATCCTGTTGATCGACTACAAGAAAAAGGGTGTCAACATTACCGGAGAATATTACGCAAAATTATTGGAGCAATTGAAGGAAGCCATCAAAGAAAAAAGGCGGGGTAAACTGTCAAGCGGTGTGTTGCTTTTGCAAGACAACGCACCAGTTCACAAGAGCAAAGTTGCGATGGCTGCTCTAGACCGGTGCGGCTTTGAATCACTTGTCCACCCACCCTACAGCCCGGACCTTGCCCCTAGCGATTATTATTTATTTCCAAATTTAAAAAAGGAACTCAGGGGAAAAAAGTTTCAAGACGATGAAGAAGTTAAGGCGGCAATTTTGACTCATTTTGAGGGCAAGGAGAAAAAATATTTTTTTGATGGTATTCATAAGCTAATTTCAAGATCTGAAAAATGTATTAAGCTCAAAGGTAATTATATTGAAAAGGAAAAATAGTTTCATTGTTTCATTTTATTTCCAAATCCTCTATTCCGCGGACTTTTGGACCTCCCCTCGTAGATTTAGAATTTAGACAACATATCGATAATCCTGTTTCAAGCCAACTATTATATTATTTTAATTCACTCTAGTGTATATAAATCTACACTTAAAAAAATTACAAAAATTATACAAAAATCGGTAAATTTTCATAATTTTTACAGTATAAATTCTTTTTGTATCATCCACAGCTCACAATACATATCCAGGGTGTTCATAAAAACGGAAATGACGCTCAAATCGAAGCAAGTGATCACCGGCTCGCGACTGGTGCGATCACGATCCTCTGACAACCTCCCCACCAGCCAATCACAAGTCAACATTCAGATGATGTCGCACACGCTGACCATTCGCGAGGTGAGTGACCTGCCGAATCAATCGTCGCTACAAATTACTAGGAACATCTACTACCTACATAGTATTGAAATTTAAAAATATCTGTACTAAAAATTTGGTGATAAAGTTAGAATTTTCTTCTTTCAAATCGAAGGTTAGGGAGTTCAAGCTTCTTATTTTAATTCTAGAACTAGGTCTTTTAAGGATTTATGATACTTATATTATACTTGATTGAAAACTAGCCACTGCCTTATTTGACAATGAAAATACTAATATTTCTATACATTTATGCAAAGGAGCTGAGACAATCTAACAGCAGATAATATTAACCAACTCCACACGCACGTACACAATGACATATTATATGTATGTATATCGGTATATTATATTCTATGTATTATGTATGTATATCGGTATTTACTTGGTTTGCAGAGAATGTCTGAAGAAACGTGCAAACAGATGGTATCGTACACGACAATAGGCGTTTGGCTCGCGGCTTTGGCTTTTATTTCTCATTCGATCATCAGATCTAACAAACTAACTTCATATCGAAAGTACAATCGATATTCAGAGTGTCCACTGTTTAGTTTTTTGTAAGATTTTATTTTTCTCCTTCAGTTTCTGTCTGTCCATTTGTTAGGACCGTAGCCAGGGTGCCCCTCTTTTAATATCGCAGTTCTAATCTAACAGTAATTGCACTCGACCTAAATCAACGTATTAAAGTCATTAAACTAATTCCATGCAATTGATTAACAGCAGAATGACAATGTCTATGGAAATTAGTTAGTGTCGTGCACTAGCGACATTTTTTGTTATTCCTTTTATAAAATTGGGGGTATCTTAAAACTCGGTTTACTATTAAAAATGTCCAGAGAATCGATAGTGGACCCCTGCAGTTAGAATATTAATAAGTATATTTGAAAGTACACTTAAAAATTTAGATTTGGTAACACCTATCGAGTCCCGTCTTCCTAGTATTCAGTTAAGTATTCTCCTGGCTGCGGCTCTTGACGTTATGTTATGTTCGGTCGGTGTAGCGTTCTAGACAGATTTGTGAATGATAATGTTGTGTCCATCGATGTAATCATTCGACTAGATTCTTTGTTCTCACGACAATATTATCGTATCGAACATTTCAAATCGGTTCAACCCATTTCATTAAGCTTTGAATGTAAGATTTCGTGTTTATATTTTCAATGTTTTCAGTGTGACCTTTCTTTGTAAGATACAAATTATTCTACTGTAATAAAAATCTTTCGAGAAAGCATTTTTGAGAGTTGGCATGTGTGTGGAAAATGTCAAATCTAAGATACAAATTGTAAAGATACAGATGTTATGCGGGGTCATTTCAGTCTGTATAGTTTGTGAATTTATAATGAACATGTCGATATGATGGGTAACTCCCATTTGTTCTATAGAACTGTTACGTCCAGAACTGTTAAAACTTTTTTTATCCCTAATATCTGGTAACTTCCATTTGGGTAGGACTATTGAAACGAAAACTAGCCCTAATGGGCTAGTTTCAATAGTCCTACCATGGAACTACAGGGATAAAAAAGGTTTTAAAAACAGTCCTATAGAACAAATGGGAGTTACCCGATATGATAGTGATGTGACGTGAAGGTGGCATGTTATCGATTGTTTTGTGTGAGTGCTAACCGTGTGTCGATTTTCCTGTTAGGGCTCACATTCGCCGGGCCCGCGAGCCCTATCCATGGGCGTTTACCCCATTCAAGCTCTCAAGTCGCAGATACTAGACCAGAGTGAAGTAAGAAGCAACAGTGTCGCCCCATTAGCTTGCGACGATTTTATCGATGTTTAGATGCACTGCTTGTCACATAGGTGTTTACTATAATTTTATTATTCCCCCTCAAAGGCAGCTTTAGAAGACCCGATTACATAATTCGCTTACTTTATTTTGCGTTTTAAATGGTGAGTATACGATAGTGTAAGCTAGTGCATGGAGCTACGTTACTTATTGTTCAATGTTTACTGTCGATTTTAAGTGACTGTATAAAGCTACGGATAGTTTACCGATCTCTAGTCATTAAGTTATTATTTCTTTATCATCATCATCGTTTTTTGTTTTTTATTTATTTTATTAACGATTAGCTCTATACAAATCAAACTAACCGATAAGAGTGCCTTTCCGTGCCACAAAGGCATATTCTCTCTATAGTACGACTCCGTTACATATCGTAGTGTATGCATATTCTAAATTGACATAGACTACAGTTTCGTTGCAACGAAACATGACGTCGTCGCAACCACATAATAATAATGTAACCGTTTTAACTTTAAATATGATAATTCTTCGAAAAAAATATTAATAATAAAACTAAATATAAATAACAAATGCTCACGCTAACCCTATGCATGATAGATATCTCATCAAATCTCTATCCTCAATCATCGGGGAAGTCTAATGTAGCTTTCCCCATAACACGACGCCGTAGTGTAGCATAGATTATCCGCCCACACCATTGGCGATGTTTTGTAAGTTCAGCTGAAACTTTCCCCATAACATGACGCCGTAGCGTAACATAGAGTACAGATATCCGCCAGTAACCCAACTGCAAGTGTCCCCTATAACACGTCCCCGTAGCATACCGTAAGCGTACAAGTCTGGCTTCGCAGAGTCCGCGCTCGTCACACTTGGCTCTGTGGTTTCCATTCCCTAACGCGGTGTTTCGCGACCAGAGGCAGCACTCGTCCGACCTACGACAGAAGGTTTGACCGATCCAAAATCGCCGTTCGTTATAACTTACTTACGGATCTTTTCACAAATTTATATTGTTTAGACTTTTTCGAACTATGTTATTTTGGGTGGCTCCCATTTGTTCTATAGAACTGTTACGTCTAGAACTTTTGAAACTTTTTCTATCCCTAATATCTAACTTCCATTTGAGTAGGACTATTGAAACGAAAACTAGCCCTAATGGGCTAGTTTCAATAGTCCTACCATGGAACTACAGGGATAAAAAAGGTTTTAAAAACAGTCCTATAGAACAAATGGGAGTTACCCGTTATTTTTAGTACTGTTGATTTCCTTTGAAGCACCTATAATGTATCTTATTATACATAAGCATATGTTTTATAGTAAGCCGTCTGCATGGTGATAGGAATTGTTGACTTCTTCGTAATCATTCTTCTTTTTGTTTTTTTGGTCACAAGTAATATTAAAATTTTATCTTGTGTTTTAATCCGTAAGTAAGTTATGCTGGCATTGAATCACTAATAAAAGGGTTAGTAGTCGTGGTAGCACTTATAAACGGTGAAATGTATGTAGCGTAGCTTTCCGTAAGTTGTATGATGCTGTATCAAACCGTACTTTCTAAGTACATAAGATCCAATGTTTGAATTGGCAGCTGTAGCTTGGTAGGTTTTCAAGAGTTGTACGAGCAGCCAGCAGGAAAAAACTCCACCAATAGGATTACTGCCTTTTCTAAGGCGACAAAAAGGAAGCAATCATATTGGTGGATTTTATTCTTACTCTGCCCGCACCACTCCAGCCCAAAGCTACCCCTTTGTTGGGAATATTCGATAAATCTTTTTGTAGAAATGATGCCATGATGCCTGTCTAGGGTTATGAATGCTCAGAGTGTTTTTTTTATTTTTTTGACGGCGAATGGTATACGTTTATTAGCCCCAACCGGGTGGTCTTCATCTGTATTCGTGACGGCGGCGTTGTAGATTTACCTCTTCGAATATAAGATCACTTTCGTTATTAGTTATCTTTTTCCATGAGATTTGTCGAAAGTTTTCGACGAGGTCCCAAAAGTATTTAAAGAGTACGGTTTTTCTAAAGCTGTTTACAACTTACGGAGCCCTAAATGCATGTTCTCGTCTCCTGCCAGAAAATCCCACCGCGACACATTCCAAATGCACATGTAATTATACTTATTTATTTAATTTATGGATTCATGTCAGGGGACTGTTATTTATTATCATAATTGTTTGTTTCTATGATCTCTTTCAATTTATTATTTAATCACAATAGATGTAGCAAATTAGCGTGCAAAATGCTGTTTGCTAGACAATAATAACATTGTACAAAAAAAAAACCATTCTTTTGTTTGCCATTTTTTCCGATCCAATTTTTATTTAGTCAGATCATACTATCTTTTACAAATTGCGTTATGTACTAGAGTTATGTAGATTAGGTATTTAGTTGTATCTTATGTAGAAACTTGTATCAAAACTGTAAATAAAGATGGAGCATTATTTACAAAGTTCAAGGTGCTTTCAGCCGTATTGAGATTGTCTGAAATGCTTTGACAGCTCATAGCCTTAGCTTGTAAATCCCAACATGAAAGTTGATGCCTAGATCTTATTCTGTTAATGCTAACGTCCAAATTTCTCTATCAAAGCTCAGGACTCGCTAATGTTCAGTACTTAATTTTTTGTAGGATTTGTCTCGTCTGTACGGGCTTTGCGTTTGTAAATTTGGCTCCCACTCAAATCGCTATAACTAATTGTGTTGTTTCGACTATAGTTAATGTTGCATGCTGTGTTTTTGTCTACGTTCTAATAGTGTAAAATTAGTACCAACCAGTTGAGACGGAGAATTTCATTGTTTACTTTTTTATCGATGGAATTTAATCGGTACATTCAACTATGATCAATTAATCACTCACAACTTAGGTTCGTTAATGGCTTATATTACTCTAGGAATGTCTAATGTCTGAACAAAATCCGCCAAATTATGTTTCCAGATTTATCTTGGATCTAACAAACACCGCCAAAAACCGCGGCTGTTTTGGACTTAAACCCTGTCAAAGCTGTCAGATTTATATGTTACGTAATATGAAAAAACCTAGTTAAGTCCAAAACAGACGCGGTTTTCGGCGGGTTTTGTTAGATCCAAGATAAATCTGAAAACATAATTTGGCGGAATAAGTCTAATATAAAAGTTTTTCTCAACACAGATACTTTTCAAACAGATGTGTAGATTTAAAAATTCTAACATAGTAAATAGCTTCCTGTAAGAGTCAGCCTTCCTGTGGGTAAAAAGATCTTGAGAACGAAACCTAGGGTATAATTTTTTTCGTAACATTTAGTACAAATACTAAACAAATAATGTTGGCTATTTAAAAATGAACAATGAATTTCTCTGACTGTATTAATAGTATGTACATATTATACTTATGTACTTGCCTATATTAAATGTTGTTTAGTGTGTAGGTGTGCACATAATTGCACTTTCCACTTGTAGCGTTTACTAATGTACTCCACTAATAATGTGTCGTATTTGTTTAGATTTTATACGTTAGAATAAATATAAAATTATATATTTTCGTTTATAACCTTGTACGACTTTCAAATCATCCAAGAATATTATTTTCTAGTATTGAAATTGCGTAGAAAAGTTATAGTTATAGACGAATGCACTGTCTGTCTTAAATATCTATTATTAAAAAAAAAAAGTGGTGTTCGCCATTTCACACTCAAAACTGTATTAAACAACCATTACTCTCTCAAAATATACTCGAATAAAAATCAAAATAATTGTCCCAGTTAATAAAACAGCCTATTAAAATTTTCAGCTGTTCACACTTTGGTCATGGCTGCCTGTCAGAATAACGATGTACCAGCCAGTTCTGCTATACACGACAGAGGAACACGGCTGTTCGCTGACTACCTTCTACGTGAGGGTAGAGCATCATGAGCCCACGCTACTCATGATCAAGACTTGCAATAACGAGGTAAGTCTGCAATAACGAAGTATGTCTGCAGTAATGAGGTAAGTGTTTTCAATAACGAGGTAAGTTTACCTTCCACGTGAGGGTAACACATCATGAACCTACGTGGCTGATGATCAAGACTTGCAATAAGTCGTCAATAAAGATGTAAGTTTGTACAATAACGAAGTAACTTCATACAATAATGAGGTAAATTTATGCAATAATGGGGTAACTTCATGCAATAATGAGGTAAGTTTATGCAATAATGAGGTAAGTTTATGCAATAGCATGGTAAGTTAATGCAATAATGAGGTATGTTTATGCAATAACGAGGTAAGTCGGTGAAATAACGAGGTTAATGACAAATGTAAAGATGCTTTCATGATGCTCATGATAGAATTGCAATGCAATACCACGATCATAGAGTATGCGAAATAACATTTTGATTGGTTTGTGTCAGGTATTCGGAGCGTACTGCTCCACTCGATGGTTCGAGAGAAATCAGAAGGACGAACGTGGTAACAGACAGGCCTATTTCGGCACGGGCGAGACATTCCTATTTAGGTAAGTTTTTTTTAACTGTAATAAATAAACAGATCACATATGTAATGTTATTTTTTGTTAAATTGTGATTGTGGCTGTCACTATTAAGAGTTGAAATATAAACATTTTTTTTCTATGAAACTATTTAAACGGCATAAGTTTAAGTCATAAAGTATGAACGCACTCTGTGCAGTTGGTAAAACAGACCGATAATGGACCAATTTTCGCTTTTGGCGCTGATTAAGCGATATTTATGATACATGATATTCGGTTACCTTTTTAGTAATTTTATGTATATCTTAGATCTTCGGGTGAAGGCGTTTTTTGTATTTTATCCTGCATTGCATGGTCACTGGGTTATAAATTCTGCATGATTTGTTGCATTATCGTACTGTACAGTCATCGTAATAGCTAAAAAATACATTTGACCGTTCTTTGTAGGTACAAATTTGACTGTACTATTATGAATTTAAATTTACCCATCTCATGAGTCCTAATATAAAAAAAAATTCATCAATCCAAAATTTAGATTACTTCAATATTCTCATCAAAATAATACATGTGTTAATATTCGGTGATTGTCCTATAATGGCAATATTGGTCCATAAAAATTATATTACACAATCATGTAAGTAAATAATGTCATTACTCATTAACTTCCCAAGTGACATGTAAATGTATCAACTACTATGAGTGTGTACTATGTATGCCCATTGAAATACACCCGATGTGCCCATAAATAATTATTCATGGTCAATTAACACAACGCCTTCTAGTCCCAAACTAAGCATAGCTTTAACTATGGGAACTACATCGACTGATAGAATAGTTTTTTTTTTGTAAATACATAATATCACCCAGACATAGAACAAACATCAAATACACCATGTAAAAAAGTGCCCGTGTAAATCTACCATGTACTATGACATTCCCATGTAAATTTACCATGTATTATGACATTCCCATGTAAATTTACCTACTACCTGTGCCCATGTAAATCTACCATGTACTATGACATTCCCATGTAAATTTACCTACTAGCTGTGCCCATGTAAATTTACCATGTATTATGACATTCCCATGTAAATTCTCCTACTACCTGTGCCCATGTCAATTTACCATGTACTAGGAAATTCCCATGTAAATTTACCTACTACCTGTGCCCATGTTAATCTGCCATGTACTATGACATTCCCATGTAAATTCACCTACCTGTGCCCATGTAAATTTACCATGTACTATGGCATTCCCATGTAAATTCACCTACTACCTGTGCCCATGTAAATTTACCATGTACTATGACATTCCCATGTAAATTCACTTACTACCTGTGCCCATGTAAATTTACCATGTACTATGACATTCCCATGTAAATTCACCTACTACCTGTGCCCATGTAAATTTACCATGTACTATGACATTCCCATGTAAATTCACCTACTACCTGTGCCCATGTAAATTTACCATGTACTATGACATTCCCATGTAAATTTACCTACTACCTGTGCCCATGTAAAATGACATCCCCATGTAAATTCACCTACTACCTGTGCCCATGTAAATTTACCATGTACTATGACATTCCTATGTAAATTCACCTACTACCTGTGCCCATGTAAATTTACCATGTACTATGACATTCCCATGTAAATTCACCTAATACCTGTGCCCATGTAAAATGACATTCCCATGTAAATTTACCTACTACCTGTGCCCATGTAAATATACCATGTACTATGTGTGAGTGTGTGTGTGTGTCTATATAACCCATCACCACTAACGTGCATGTTCCAGCCTTTACCCGGAGCGTGCCAAATACCCTTGGGTCGGTTGTGCAGCCGCTGAGAAGGGGGAAGAAAAAGTTGCCCACGGCTCAGAATTGTTCATGGCAGCCGACACTAAGATGATCACCATTGGCGGAGGGTAATTCATTTATATATTTCAGTCTGCACCCGCAAAGAGCGAAATACCCCTGGGTTGGGTGTTTGGAGGACAATGAAGATACAAGAACACCCCATGCTAACTCCCTGTTCATGGCGGCTGATAGTACTATGGTCACTATCGGAGGAGGGTACGATGCATGGGGTTTTTGTGTTGTTAAGACTCGTATTCCATGTTGTGTTGTATGTGGTTTTTTTCCCCTTGTCTGACATTCTCGCAAATTTTAATTTCTACTCTTAACTACGTTTCCATTTGCATCCCAGCAGCGGGGTATGTGTGCCACTTTTAATTAGTTCATAACTTTATGTACACACATTGAAACAAATAAAGTATTTATGATTATTGAGATAGTGTAGATTCCCTTGAATATAGGATATAAACATCCTATATTCAAGGGAAATAAAAATAAATACTAAATATTCATTGTCATTTCATAGAACGCCTTCTAGTTCTAACTAAGCAAAGCTTGTACTATGGGAACTAGTTGGCTAGTAGAATAAAGTAAAACAGTTAAATGATACAAGATCTTGTTGAATAGTAAACTAATTTTGGTATATTTTTCCTACCTAGGTACATCTCTTATCCCTGTAATCCGAAAATAGTGTCAAATCTTTGCATGAGGGTTTATGTTGTAATTTTTTATTTAAATTCCAAAATATCATTAAATTGTTATCCTAATAAACCGAAAAAAGTGAATTTTTGCTGTCATATCTATCAGTTTAAATTTGAAGACCGATGCTCGAAGTCTTTTCATCATCATCATCATCATCATAGGCAGCTTGTAGTGGCCCACTGCTGGGTCCCTCAAACGCCACTCGTCTCTATTTTGGGCCTTTCGCATCCAGGTCTTCCCCTGTACGGCAACAATCGAAGTCTTTTAGACATTAAATATTTCTATCACATTTACCCCCTCTGCATGTAAATGTTTGTTATTGTCAAGTCCAAGTGTTTGTGAAAATTGATAAGAAATGTAGCATACACTGACTCTATATAACAAAGTGAAGAAGGCAATCAAGGGAATATTTATTATACCTAATCAGTGATCATTCAGTGTTTCTTAAATAACAAGTTAATTTTAACGTAAAGTTTTGAATCCTCTGTCTATGAACATCTTTTAAGATCTTTTTTATCATTTCTGGTCAACATCAGACCAATTTACACCAAACATAGCTAAGAACAATCTCAGACCAACCTGCTTTCTTACAAAAAAACAGCATTGAATTAGGAGCCCAACTTTAGAAGCTACGAAGGTATAGACAAACAGACAGACGCACAGCGCTGTCAAACTTATAACACCCCTTCAAAAAATGCACCAAGTTGTTAAAATATTTTTATCTCAAATTCTTAGGCCTGTATGCCGATCTACCGCTCAAGCACTGATGAAAATCTACTAAAATCTATGCTTGAGACTTGAGTAACGATTTTTTTTATCAGCATGCGGGCCTTAGATCTTGGCGCAACTTCAATCATGGCTTGAATTTTGGCATTGCACCAAATAATAATTGTTCTATCCAATAATCTACCTTCTCTGTACTAATATAGAATTCATTTCTAGTGAGGGCCAAGCAATCTGGATGGACGAGAACATAAGATTCGGCAAGACTGACCGCTGCTCCACATTCAACAACCCGCCTCTATGCCCCAGCGGAGACTTCGAGATACGTGTACTGGAAGTGTATGGGTTCTCTGGCGCGTAGAATTAATACCTCGAAACTAGGAGCGCAATCTCTATGTAAGGTGTGAGTTAATCAATCCACATGCTATTTTTAACCTACAGGCATTCAAAAATAACTGCTTGGGTTTTTTTGACAATTCTCAGTGAAACTTTTCAAAGAAATCTATGCTTGTGTCGCGAATCGGCATTGATTCTGAATAGGGAAATAAGTGTTCGTTAAAATGTAAAGACAATATTACAAGATCTTGTGCTTGCATCGCACGTGTAATAGATAAGTCATTATTGCACGTGAAATTATGATAGAGAAGTCACTATTGCACGTGCCATTATGAGAGAGAAGTCACAATTGCACGTGCCATTATGACGGAGAAGTCATTATTGCACATAGCAGTTATTATTGCTTGTGCAACTATGACAGAGAAGTCTTATTGCACATACAGTAATGATAGAGAAGTCATTATTGTACGTGCGATTATGATAGAGAAGACAATATTGCATGTGCAATTATGACGGAGAAGTCATTATTGCACATACTTATTATTGCTTGTGCAACTATGACAGAGAAGTCTTAAATGCACGTACAATAATGATAGAGAAGTCATTATTGCACGTGCCATTATGAGAGAGAAGTCAATATTGCATGTGCAATTATGACGGAGAAGTCATTATTGCACATAGCAGTTATTATTGCTTTTGCAACTATGACAGAGAAGTCTTAATTGCACGTACAATAATGATAGAGAAGTCATTATTGTACGTGCTATTATGATACAGAAGTCAATATTGCATGTGCAATTATGACGGAGAAGTCATTATTGCACATAGCAGTTATTATTGCTTTTGCAACTATGACAGAGAAGTCTTAATTGCACGTACAATAATGATAGAGAAGTCATTATTGTACGTGCTATTATGATACAGAAGTCAATATTGCATGTGCAATTATGACGGAGAAGTCATTACTGCATATGCAATTTTGAATGGTATTTGCAATTCATAACGGAAAATCGAACGCGTACATTTTTGTTAGTGAATACAAAACTATACAGTAGTTTGTTTATTCAGTGACAAAAAAGTGCCCAAGTGTATTTTCCGGTCTGAATTGACCAATTAGGGTAATTGAACACTTACGACACCTCTGATAAGTGGTTGATTGACACTCGGACCTTACTCATAACCCCACGACATTATTGTCTGTTTACCGCGTGGCAAATCTAATGGATGTACACGTCACAGTAAAAGGTTATGTTAATCATAGCTTTCAATTTTGATGCAAAACATGAAAAAACCCTTGAAAGGTGAGGTAGGATGATTGGCATTCCCATTAGTTGTGTACACACCGCAATCTAGATTTAGCCTTATCTAGTCTTTATAGTAAAGAAACACAGCTAAAATAGCTTATCAATAATTCTATGCTAAGACTTTTTTTTCTTACAACTGGTAGGATGCCAATGATTTTCCTCGATACTACCATGTATAAAAATAGAGTTGGTTTTGCAACAAAATATTTGGTCTAGAATCTAGATTATTTGTATCCTTCAATGTTGCGTATGGTGTCATCCCCAAGTGTAAGAATGTGGTGTGGCTTGTCCTGGCTTTACCGATCGCATCTTTCCGACTTTAAACCTTCCATCTCCAAGAATAAGGTTCAAATAGCACGTTAGTTTCGTGAACAGAACTTTGAGATTGGGCAGACTACCAAAAAATTTTTATGATAAACAAGACGTGAGTTTGACGGGTAGTTTATCAGACAGCCATTTTGTATCGCCCTCTCATATTTGTTAAGTTAGAGAGAGAGATGCAAATAAAAATGGCGTCCAGTTTTCGAAGTCGGATCGTTGTGGTCGGACCTATTGGTCTAAATAAGAAACTAAGTATTAGTCTTCAACTATCAATAAAATCAGGCTGAGTTTAAGTATAAAGTAAAGAAAGAACAATCGTTTGTGTGTAATGTCAAGAATATAAAAAAAATCAGCGTATTGATAGTCAACCTCGTTTCTTGATTAGACCTTTTTACGAATGCTGGTTGAGGTCATCAATCAATTGTGTGTGACAATCTCATAATAAAACGTGCAATGAATTAGTATTACATACCTATACTGTAAGATGTGCTGTGAAACCCCCCATTTCTAAAACCATTTGCAATTTCCAATGTACCTTGGCTGTCTAAAACGTATGCTAATGAAGGTACCTTTTGAGTAATCCTCATAGACATTTTTCGTGGAAAAGTACTAAAAGATCTGAAGAATATCTTCTTGCCCGGGACGATCATGTTTAATCATACGTGCAGTATTGTACTAATTTGTGGGTTCCATGAGGTCAAGTTATATCGGTTGCACTGTATATTCATTGCGTAAATACGATGTATTGATCGACCCTTGCCGTTTATCAGACTTGTAGCGTCCGAATACCATCCATTGGTCCTTGGTACTATTTCAAACTCCGTGATATACTTCGTTTGCGCGATCTAGGATTTATCGATTGGTGACAGTGCCATCTATCAGATTTGGGCGCATTTTCAGAGTAGCTTTTATCATGTAGCGTGGTAGATGGCGCTACAATTTCAATTTATTCAGATAAAAATAAAATAACACAACAAAACCTACAAGATTGTATAGAACTATACCTGTAGTGTATATTGTCATGCTGGTGTATTTAAGTGCAATGAAGCTCTTGCAATGAAAAAATTATCTCTAAAGAGAAATAGATCGCTGTTGTAGAGAACAAAATCTAGGTTCACTAAGTACCAATTAGGTTATGAAATCGTAAGATTGTGGTCCAAAGGAAGATGAACTGATATTATGTAGTTTGGGAGCTATCTTTTACAGCCTGCATCATCATTCATATGCAAAGGTGTTTTTGTAACAGTTTAGATCGTAATCGTATAAAATAATAATTAAATGAGTACTAGAGTCATACCCTAGATTTGAAAATACGGGCCAAAAATAACAAACTTCATGTATTTCTAGTAAGAGCTTCGTTGTACCGCTAACTTCACTGCACCGTAACTCAGCTGTCCGATATGACAACGAAAGAGGAACGTTGGTTGTTTACTGTAATACATTTAATCGTGTTTAGATGTCTGTGTGTAAGTTTAAGTACAAATGGGTGTACATTGTACCTACTCAAATACGCTTATATTGAAGCAATATGGGCTCTAGCCGTGCGGTAATTGCTGTAAAGATGGCGCCACGTTGCGAGCGATAGGTAATCTATTTACCGCGCAATTTTGATAGTTATGAAATAGGTCAAATAATTTTTGATAGTTTATGAACTAAGTCAAATAATTTTCATAGTTTATGAACTAAGTCAAATAATTTTGGATAGTTTAGGAACTATGTTAATAATGTTTAATAGTTTATGAACTATGTCAAATAATTTTTGATACTTCATGAACTTTCATGTTAAAGAATTTTGCATCATCGCTTGCCATGTGAAGCCATCGGAATCTGTCGTGCGAACATTCCAGTGACATTGGAGACGAATGAGGCGTATTCCAGAGTCTGAGAAATTAGTCGCATACGAGATGTGGTTGAAGAAACGGCATAAATGGGGTATATGAATCTCGTATGCGACATATTTGTCAAGCTCGTAAGAAACGAACAAAGTCTTCTGCTCGGCGACGGTACGAGACCTAAACTTACGTTTTTTGTAATGACAAATTCGGTCCAACGCGCAGTATTTCGGTATAGTGTGTGTATCGCTTCTAAGGCTTGAATTTATACTCAAATCGTCTGTCGTTGCTCACAAAAAAATTACCAAAGAATTTAAACGTAGATACCGCGTACCCTGTTGTGTATTCGACCCTGATATTTACTAGTTTAATATTACAGTTTAATATGTTTTGTAATAGTAACTGTAGGTATTGTCGAACGCAGCGGGACGCGAATAGCATAGCTCGGACAATCGTTCAATAGCTCTTATAATCACATACAATAAAGATAGTAATCCCACGTTCGTGTCACTGACAAACACGGTGAGCCACTGCTGTTATAATGCAGTTTTTAAGTATTATTTTACATTTTCGGACGTTTTGTGCCAAAATTGGACCATTGGTAAATCGGCTGAACTCATTTATACGTAGTCATTCATTTATTTGGTATTTTAATCATTTTTCATGATTCTCTTTTTCATTGACGAAGCGTGAGTGAATTATTTTATGTTTTAAATTCAAGAATTAAGTTAATTTTAGACTAAACAGAATGAAATAATGTTTGTAAGGAACGCAGATAGATGTCGGTGTATGTCACAATGTAATGTTAATACATATCCCGTTGGTACAAAGGGGGAATGATGCGTCCATATCAATTCACCCGCGGCTTTGTCTGCCAATATTTTTATTTGTAAATATTTTGATGTATTCCTTCACCCCGTACTCGAACAATTTTGTAAGTTTATAGACCGGGCTGAAAATGTATGGTACTACAATATGTTCTTTGGAAGCCTAAGAATTTGTTTTAAATTCAGATTATTTATGTAATTTATTGAGTAGGTAACAAGTGATGTTTTTATGTATGTTCCGGCCCGTCTCTGTCGGCGGCCACTGTCGGTCACATGATAGTTTTTATTTTTATAGTTTATGCAGTAAGTCGTTAATTTTATTGTGATGATGGCTTTAACACGTGAGATCGAACGTTGTGTGTGAGGGGAATGGCGGGTCCTGCCTGTCCCTAGTAGTGTAGTATAGAGTAGGTAGGTACGGTATGTAGTGTACGCGATGTATTATATAATTTTGTTACGGCCTCCGCACAGAGACGCCGCCCGCAATGTTGCTGTTAGCTAATTCGTCGTTGTTCAGTGTAAAGTCTAGTCTTTATCCTGTTTTTATTATCTTTACGATATATTGAATATAACGAATTGATATTTCAAAATGTAATGCGATTTTTGCCCCGCTCTAGGGGCGCGTAGGCTCGTGGTTAGTTAGTTATAAGTACATTAATGTAAAAGTTATTAATCTCTAAATATTATCCTTTTCAGTATTTGTGAATGTTTTTTTACGTGTGATCATGTAAACTGACAGTGAGTGGATGATCGTTACGTATGTTACTGTTACATTCGGATCGGATAGCTCCGTACGACGGTGTAAAACTCGTTTATCGTAATGTAAATGTTGCTTTACTATGTCTAAAAATATATAATCCCGTAAAAATACTGTCGTTTTATTTCTTACAACAGAAATGTTGACTATTTCTTTCATTTATCTTTTTACACTAAGCGGATTGGTTCCTAGACATCAGCCAGCAGTAGGAATTACAATTACATATAGGTAGGTAACTTACCTAATTTGTTATGGATTATTCATCAAGTTTTAAAAATCCTGTCCATTGACAGGCCTTTAGCAGCCAGTGAAACAATTCATAAAACTAGGTAGTACCCACCTATATCCAGTCTAGAAATAATGAGACCTAAATTGGGAGGCATTAAGTAGAACACCTTCGGACATAACACTATTTCTACTAAAATCATTTGTTGGAAACAATAATGTAACTACTAATTTGTATCTACTTAGGGTTAAAAAAAAAACAAAATGTACTATTAAAAACATTTAAAGCTTCATTTTGTATGCTTAAATTAAAAACCCTTAAGAGCTAATTACGTAAAATTATGTACAATGGAAAAATTAACTAATACAGTATAACTTATGAGTATGTAGCTACAATCATAATGAAGAACTCTACCTAGTAATTATAAGACTTCTTGGAATAAATAGCTAGTCTCTAATGAGAGTGGCTAAACCTCAAAAACACCACTGAATGTTGAGTACAATAAGATACAGATAAGATCTATAGATGCATTCTACTCAATTACAAAAATTGGCTGCAAAGAATAATAAAAATGTACTACTTAAAATCACAGAGAAAATGAAATCTGTTAACCTTTTCCTTTAGCCAAGACTAGTGTGTTTATTTTCATTGTAAGCAATAACTCTGCCCCTGATCAATTCCCTCAGTTGAGGCTTTTTGGATGCTTTGACAATAGTCTTGTAATCATTTTTTATAATACCCAAAACATCAGCAAAGTTTTCGTCAGTGCATTGAGCCAAGTAAATGCACATAAACTCACTTATCTCATAAATACTTTGATCGACAGTTTTCATTTCATTATCGGCCAGTGGCTCACCAAACTTATTCTTTCTTGGCATCAACGTTTGCCAAATTCTATAACCCGGGAAGAAGAATTTGTTAGGGTTGGATATTTCTGACACATTTAGTGTATTTAGGATGAGACTCGCAGACTGAAATATGTGCTCGAGATCTGTATCAATCAGTTTGTTGTTCACAATTTTATGCTCGTAATAACCGAGAATTTGACTGATCATTGTAACAACACTACACCGATTTTCAGTGTAAATCTGTGGTGTGTTATCAAACCAAACAAGGTTCAGGCCAATCTGTAGCGTTATGGCCAGAATTCTTTCAAGACTGTCTCTCTCACTGAAGCTCCTCTGTTTAGTCATTATCTCATCAAACGCAACCGACACCGATTCTAACACTTCCGGTGTCACAAACTGCTTGAAGAAATCTTTTCTCAGAGAATTTATATTCAAGTACTCGCACAATGTGTTGAAATTTTCTAGTGCTGTTATCAGCAAGTCTTTATTTGCTGAGTTTTTCAAGATAAAACATAGATTGTCGGTGTATTTAAATTCTTCAAATAGGTCAATCCAAATCTTACGCTGTTCTTCTTCGGTCTGGAATATGCAATGGCTCATGACACGCAGGGCCTGGTTCACGGCTGCTGTGTGGTCAGTTCTGAGATAGCCCATCAGTAATGAGATAAGGGTCTTGTTTTTCATAAGGGCTTCAACAGTTTCCTTCTGGCAGCACATGTTAGCGATGATCGTGACGACCAGTTCTGCGATTCGCTGGTCCGAGTGCTCCAGCACCGGCAGCGCGAAGCTGAACAAATCAAGTGCGTCATGCTCTAACAGGAAGAGCACCACGTCTTTTTCTGCGGTCGTCTCCAAAAGCGTAGATAGTTCAGTATCAAATGATTGTACTTTTATGACTTTTTTGAAAACGTTCAAATCGGCAAACTTCATCAACACCCTGAGAACAAACCGCTCGCTGTAGGCGGTGGAGCCAATAACATCTCCGATTATTGGTATCGCTACTCCAGCCGGTCCTTCCACATCGTCGGAGCCGTCAGAATCCTCCTGCAGCTGGGCATCGCTATCACCATTTTCTGACATGGTTTGTTCTAGTTTCACGATCGCTTGTATTGTATGTAGATCGTAAAAGGGGAACCAACCACACCTGCCACACCACAATACAACAACAAAACCAAACAAAACGGTCGACAAATCTGGACAAATCAATAAGAATGGTGTTGCCAGCCCCGAAATTATATTTTACCAATTTTCTCCAGACTCAGTAAAAAATATGTACCCACCCATTTATGTTTTCCTGTAGGTACATAGTAATTATGTATTTTGTGAAATTTTTCAAGCAAAATTTTACTATAAATTTAACTTATATATATTGAACGTAAAACCAGCTAAAAAACATCGCGTGTGAAAATCCACAGATGAACAAGGATATGCTTATTTGTCTGTAGTGAAAATCATTTGTGGAAACATTGACTACTTGACATTAGCACCACACCACAGTTTACAGGGGCTGCTTTGTTACCTTCTTCTAGTTTATTTAAAATCAGCCTTTGTAAATCCCAAAATGTATCTTCTGTTCATCGACAAAAACTAACATTTTGGCTTGAGGTAGGTAGGTACAATACCAATAAATTTGTTACTTATCACAGCCAGAGCTACTTACTTGCCTAGTAAGTACCTAGTTTCTTTCGGTGACTATTAGATCGTATTCTCCGTAGAGAACCAACTGAAATACACAAGGATGTAGTACCTAATTCAACAAAATAAATAGTCACAGCGATCTTGGACAAAATAACGTTTATTGAACAGCTTAATGTAGCTATAACTATGTATTGAAAACATTTATTGCTATTTACTAGTACTTTTATAAAAAAACAATCACATAAAACGACTTTCTCATAGCATTTTGGCCAACTATGTTTATTTGTTTACTTTTTACTATTGACCACATGCGGAATATATCACCTTGTGATATGTGGTTACATTTCTTACTTAGAAGGTATGCGAGATTGCTTTTACAACCTTTTTAAAACCAGTAAATTGTGGTTTCGTAACTAGTAAGTAGGCCTTTTTCTATCAAGGTAGATTATAAGTTGTTTGAATCTTTACTCAGCAGTCATTGCTATTCAATGGTGTTGATTCTGTTGTTGCATTTTTATAACCTAATTTGACAGCACTAAAAATATTGCCGTTCGTTTCTCAGAAACTGATATGACAGATAGTTATAATTTTAGCGCTGTCAAATTAGGTTAATTTGAAAAATGCAATAACAGAATCGACACCAGAATCTGCCTTATAATTTAGAATAGCTTCTAAATCTAAATGCTTAATTATAAATTTAAAAAGGGGCGCTACGCAGAACCTTGATTTAACTGCAAACTAGCTATCTGACTTGACTTTTCTCGACGGTGCGTCTTCATGATTATCTTGTTTCCTTTTCCTACCCTGCCCCCCTCTGTTGCCTTTGAAGTTCTTTCCTTTATTGAATTTATTTTGCTTCATATTCCGTCTTCGTTTGGACATTTCTTCAATTGTCCTGTCGAGATAAGCTTTCTCTTCATCTCCTTCTAGTAGTTTGAAAACAACATCTGCTTCCGTGATATTTATTTTTCCGTCTGTGATCTTCTCGCTGACTTCTTTGGCGACATTTTCTTTTGTGAAGCGAACCCAACCTTCTGTGTCGCCAACTTTGAAGTCTATGAAGGCAATCTCACCACCTGGAAATGAAAGAAGCATTTACAATTGCACGCCAGACATAAGATATACTTAAATAAGTCTGCCCACATTGCCCCACAGCTGGGCAAAGGCCTCCCCTCCAATTTTGCCAGAGTGCAAAGTCCATAGCTCTAATCGTCTCCACTGGTCTGGAAATGATAACTCAGTGGCTCTCATGGCACTTAGTGAATTAAAAAAAGAGAATATGTTTCAATCATACCTAAAGGAGTGAGGGCATCTCTGATGTCCTCCCTCTTCATTTTATCAGTTCCCTGGCTGAAGTGCAGTACGCAACCCGTTGGTAACTTGAAATCTTCTTTATCTGGCTTCTCAGACTTTTGCTGTGAACACAAATAAAGGAAATGTAGAGATGACTTTTGTTCAATGGTGTGGATTCTGTTGTTGCATTTTTTAACCGACTTCAAAAAAGGAGGAGGCCCTCAAATCAATTCTTTTCTTTTTTTTATGTTTGTTACCCTATAACTCCGTCATTTATGAAACGATTTGAAAAATTCCCAGATTGGTCCAGATCCAGATTGGATTGGTTCCCATAAAAATTGTATCAAAATCAGTTTAGCAGTTTGGAAGCTATTTATTTGTTTTTCCATCTGATGATGAAGCTGTATCAACTTGAATATCTCCAGAAAACATAACTTTTCACCACCAATCACCGATCATTCTCTTTCATGCTAAGGTAACAAAACGTGGTATTGGCAAAATTGCGGGCAACACTGCTAAGGCCATTCAGACAAGAATTGAATTCTACATACCTCCTTCTCCTTATGTTTCTTATCTTTCTGTTCCTTCCGCGCCGTATACTCTTCTTGTTTCTGCTTATTATAGGCCTCCTGCCACAGCACCAACAGATCTGCTTCCTTGTACTTCAAGTCTTTACGGGCTATGAACTTCTCTGCCTGAAATCAATTATGTTCTATGATCAGTACCTCTATCACGAACAAATCGGACAGTCGCCGCGCTAACGTATTCGAGTTATATTGCGCGTCAATGCCAGCTCGACTGACAACCGTTGTAGTGTATCTCGGATACGCCAGTGTTACGATAAAGTTTGCGATTGTCAAATTTATTTGTGATGAATGCATTGGACCAGAGAATTGTTAGAAGGTGCAATATAGAATGGCCTAATTCTTTGACATTGTGAACATATTTTGAAATCATAGTAGTGTAGTATAGCTTCTTGTGAAGTACTACTACTGTACCTATTTTCTGCTGCCAAGCAGTGATTCTCACATTGTTGGGTTCCAGTATGGGTGCCGAAGCAATTACAGACACATGAGACTTATGGTCTATCTTATAAAAAGTTAGAGTGGACATTCGATCTTGTTTACCATACATAATCAGGACATTATGTCTACTCAAACTTTTTATAAGATAAAAGGTTAACATTTTTGTAATGGACACAGAAGTTTTCTTTAGTTAGGGCCGGTTTCACCATGCTCTGTTAGTTAAACTAACAGCTTGTTAGCCATTAACGGACTGTTAAGGTCGTTTTGTGTTTCACCATGCCCTAACCAAGGATTATGTTCATTAACAAACTGTTAAATCTAATCGCTGATCTGACGGCCACCATATAAACCAGCTAAACAAAAATACATCTGCTTGCGTTTTATTTAAACAGCATTGAACATCGTTTTAATTTAGTCGTTTGACATTATCATTCACATAACGGTTGGTTTCGTAATCTTTTGTCAATTTTTGTTTCGTGGGACGTTTAATACTTAACAATACTATAACATTCTGGTTAATTTTGACGCCCGATTATGGCTAACAAGCTGTTAGTTTAACTAACAGAGCATGGTGAAACCGGCCCTTAGACTAATAAATATAATATAACAATAAACCAGGCCTTTTTATTTCTAAATAAATATTAAAGTAGATTTTCTTCATTCAAAAAACTACTTTTAATTGAGAAGTAACTCAGGCAAGCAAGCTTACCTGTTCCTTAGACTTGAACAGCACAAACACTGAACCCTTGAAGACACGGTTCCGTGTATTCCTTTCTTGGTACTTCCTCATAATAACATGCTCCACTTCTTCAAACTGTTTCAGATAGGCTAGTATTTCATCTAGGGTAGTCTCCTTTGTGAATCCTTTTATGTAAACAGTTCGAGCTGTTAGTTCTTTACGACGATCCTCATTCAGCTCCGGAACCGGCATCTCTGGATGACGACGCAGCTTTTTGTGGTCTTCCGAGATCTGCAATCATTATTTTTATGAAATAGACTATTTATTTATTTACTTTGAAAACATGATTAGGCTTTAAGAGGAGCTTGTTAAGTACTACCATCATACCTATTTCTGTCATTAAACAGTGAGGTTACTCTTTCACGCTAAAACTACTGATCCATTTTCCCTTGCTGGCAGTTGCTGGGGTCGCTAAGGGGATTATTGGACAAAAGTTCCAGAAACCCCCTACGCAGGGGACTCATGCAGGGGAAAACTGGAATGAGCCCCGAGTTAATAGGCTTCGAAACTAATGGACCAATTTGAAAAATTCTTTCACCTTTCGAAAGCTACTACACTATCCCCGGGTGACATAGGCTATATAATATTTTCAAAAAAGTTTGAATTCCTTACTAAAACTCCAATAATGTAAACGAAGGTGTAAAAAAAATATTCTAATTTTTGATAAATATCTGCATGAAACCAGGATGGGCCGCTAGGAAGGGCATAATCAATGTATCAAAAAAAACACACCTCAAGTAAGCCAGTAGTTGATTTCAGCAGTGCTTTGGCAATGACCTCTGTGTCGGATGTCAGTTTGTTGAGGCGGTTGAATTTGGTCATCACTTCTAATGGCACCCATCCATCATCCAACTGGATCTGCTCTCGTAGGAACTTGTCCCGAGGTAGGTTGGCATCACCTAAAATATTGTATATCAATTAGATAGTGCACTATCTAGACAGTATCTAGGTTTCTTGTGCACAAAGAAGTTGAGTATAGGTTGCCGGCACCATTCAATAGAGCTGACCTTGAAACCTTGTCTGAATGTTGCCGGTAGGACGACAGTACATAAGCTACGTTGGCACGATCAGTCTGCTCGGACCGAGTGGACTCTGATCGTGTAAACGCGGCTTACATGGGTACCTATGGAATTGCAGTACTAATGTTGTGCCGACCCATCGTCATGAAATATCAACGTAGCGTAGCATACATCGTACAGGTCGTACCTACAACACATTTTTATTTGTGTTATAACAAACTGACTCACCGAAATAATACTCCACTTGGCGAATTATGGCACTCTCCACTTCTGTTTCATCATCCTGGTTCTCAGCGCTTTCAGCAACATTCTCGGTAGGCTTCTGATCGCTGGATTCGGATATTTCTTTTTCCTCAGTCATCGTGGTATGGCTGCAAAATGAAAATTTTACAGGGCTGTCCCTCGGTTGTGTTGTGATTGTGAATCGACATGTTTTGAACTAAATTAGACGATAGATGCTTACTCTAATAACGTTCCGTGGAAACAGATAGATGGGTAGGTACTACAGTAACTCCACTCAGATTTGATTTAGCAGAAAAAAGCCGTAGAACGCTTCACACAACACGTGTTTTCAATCAAAACTGCACGCCTGCACGCGGCCGCCAATTTTTTATTTTTTTAATGGATAAACGGCCGACCGGACCGACTGACACAAGACAAGGACATAGAGAATAGAGGAATACTATAGTGGGGTTGTGCCCTTCTAGCGCTGGAGACTTGGCCTTTTGCCAAGTCTTTTTTGTTTTCTAACTAATTGATGTACTGTTTTTTACATCCAAACACAGCAATAAAACAGATGGTGGGCACACGTACGAACATGCTCGATGAACTTGCTCGAACTCGAGCAAGTACGAACGTGGTACAAACGCGGTATGGTACCACAACATAACCGAAATTGCGGACAACACTGCAAAGGCCAATGATGAAAAAATGAAACAAAAAAATATACCTAGCGCGCGTGTGAGTGAGAAAAAAATATAATACTATGCTGCTATGCTTCACATCTTTACATTCACAGTTCTATAAAATCTGAACCAAACCAGTGTTATTGAAAAAAATATGTAAACAAAGGTTAACCAACAAAATGGCGCCGGCCCATAAGGGCCTTCCGAGGCTCTAGAGGTTTAAAAACATTTTTGTTTCTAAAGTAGGTACAATACAAGTACCTACCTAGCTAGATACCTAATCGTGCTTTTGAAGGGAACATACCTATAAATAAAGCGCGGGTTTTATTTTGTTTACAATGGGTGTTAGAGGTCTAACTACTTACATAAACTTCAAAGAAGATACGTTCCTGAAAACGTTTTTTCTTTACGATTCGTGTCTTATTATTGATGGACATAGTTTGTGCGCGCAGCTGTATCGTCGTCTGAACTGTTTCTCCGCTTTTGGTGGTGACTACGACAAGTTTGCAGCATATGTAAGAAATTTCTTTAAAAACCTTCGAAAATGTAATATAACCTCTTACGTGATCTTCGACGGAAGTTATGAGAGCAGAAAGCTGAAGACAGCTCACAGTCGCTTGCGATCTAAAATCTATGGTGCTTCAAGACTAGACCCAGTCACTCAAGGTAGCCTTCAGATATTCCCATTACTACTAAGAGATGTGTTTATAGAAGCACTCACAGATATGTCTGTCTCCTACACCGTGTGTGAGTTTGAGGCTGATGACGAAATCGCTGCAATGGCGCGACATTTGAACTGCCCGGTTCTGAGTTATGATTCTGACTTTTTCATTTACAATGTCCTGTACATTCCATTCAATACCATTGAGATTAAACCAAGGGTCATAGAAGAAGACGGCACTAAGATATCTGTGATAGAGTGTAAAATATACAAAGTGGAACATATGACAAGTCATTTTGGTGGCCTGAATGAGGAACTTCTGCCGTTGTTGGCAACATTATTGGGAAATGATTATGTAGAGAAGCAAGTCTTCGATAAATTCTTCTCTGAGCTGAAGCTACCTAAAACTAAGAGAAAGACAAATGACCAGCAAAGGTGTATTCATGGACTGTTCAAATGGTTACAAAATGAGACCTTAGACTCGGCTATGACTAAAATATTGGGCAGACTAAAAAAGAGTCAAAAAGACAAAGTTCTGTTTATTATGAAGAAGAGTATTGATGGTTATAATAGGAAGCACTGTCAATCACTTAGGTATTTCAACTTGTCTGAAGAAGTATCACTTGAAACTGAATTTAAGTATCAAATTGCTGAAAACAAATATACAATAGAAGATAATGATTCTGAAGACAGTGACAAGATCGAACAAGATGTCATTGATGACGAAAACCAATCTTCTGATGAAGGTTGTTCGGGTTCCGAAGAAGATACCGATGAAAGTACAGGCATACCCGATTGGTATACGGAAAGAATTAGATGCAATCATATACCAAAGCCCTACCTCAACTTGTACACTCATCATCTATACTTCTGTTCTCCGCAAGCAGAAGATTATTCCGATGAGGATTCCTTTCTCTCTAACCTTCCGATACTTCGCTACGCATTTGACATCATTACAGATTTCTCTCAAGAAAGCATGGTCTACGTAGGTCGGGATAAAGACTTGTCATACAAAAGAATCACGATCAACCAAGATTACGCTTTACCAAGACTTTTGAATATCCCATTCTCTGATCTCTCTGATAGCCAGTTGCAATTGTACTTTCACCATTTTTTACAGCAAAAAATGGAGTTACTAGACTTGACGTTAGTAGAAATTTTACCACAAAGTTTTCAGTTAGTAATGATTGCGATTCTTTGGTGGGTGGCAACGTGTAATGTGCCGTTAAGACATGTCCACAGTGTTATAATGAGCTATGTAATGTTAGAAGTCATTGATGAGAAGACAGGAACTTTTAGAGGACATAATTATTTCAATAATAAGCACGCCAAGAAATTAGTTGAAATAAAAAATAATAAAACTAATTGCGAAGAAACTCAATTATTAAACAAAAACAAGGTTTTATACGAAGACTGTCTGATAGCAGCAAGTGCACTACTAAAATATTTTGAACTCGATGATAAGATTAAGAAACATCCCAAATTGTATGATGTTAAAAAAATGCATTCATTCGCTCAATTTCAATGCTGTATGATGCAAATTAACTCTCTGAATATACTATGTCGCTGCCCATTTGAGAGTACAAAATACTGTAAAACAATTAACGGGACTTTTGTTTATAATATCGCCGTGAAACTTGAAAATCAAACTGAACCGTGTAAATTTTTTGAAGATTATTTGAAAGGAGCATCAACAGTCTTACTATTTTATAAAAGTATCTGCAAAATCTTTGAGCAATGTATTGAGAAAATGAAAATACAGACCGTTAAATGGTCCAGCACAGGAAAGAAGAGAAGACGGAAGAAAAATGCTGCATTGGAGGAAATCAATTTTATAGTTAAAGGATTTGAATCAGAAGTTTTCATTTGAGGTAAATTTAAATTATTCAAATTATTTATATTATCTAACTTACTTTTTGATACAGTTTCTTGTTTTGTACTGAACTTTGACCACAATATTCAGCTCCTCAATAGGAAATAAATTAAAAAAACCAAAATTGTCTTAAGGTTGTATTCAGTTCTTTTTACCATTAACACCATTGGTATGAATCTTAGCGCTAGGAGACACAGCATAATTAATTTTCTCACCCAAAACATAGATCGCCAGCCCTCCTAAAGTACTAACTACACAGAACACCGCTTTCAACGGCCAGTTCAGTAAATCCAAGAAAGGATACGCCCATACGTTAGTTTTTATATAAACAGTTAAAACCCAAAAAACGTATATCCATATAAATGCTACCAACATATTGAAACCGATTTTTCTGCTAGGGTAGTTTCTTTTTGTAACTAGCAACTCTATAAAAACGAAAGGGACTATCAATGTGTGCATCACGTGGTTCACCCACACTGGGATACGGATTTCTATTTCATGGGGGAATATTAACTCCTTATGGGTTATGTAAAGCCCCCAGAAGACCATGGATACGTAGATGGCAACTGGAAATGCTAGGCTGAACAGAATGTCTTTGACTCTTCGGATCAGTGAGGGGTTTCGCGGGGTTACGGTGTTGGTTCCTGCGACATCGTTGAGAAAAGATACTGCGAAGTAGACGGTCTGTAATACCTGAAACAAGATGTATCAAATGTTAGAGACAGATTAGGCGTATAGCAAATTGTTGACCTAGGTACAGACACAGAATCAGTAGGTACCTACCTAAACATCTAGTTACGTAATCGTTATCAAGAGAGTAATGGATAGGTACACTAGGTAGGTAGGTATGTACTTCAAAACTGCAGTGGAGTGGTCACGGTAGAATTGAAAGATGAACCTCCCTTCATTAGTCGGTCCTCATTATTCCTTTCCTAAGTCGTGTGGATAGCGGTTGACTATTGGAGCGGTCTGTCTGGTTGTTTCTGGACAACCGATCAGTTTTCGCTAATATTATTAGTCGGCCACGGCCTAAGCTAGGCTTATATACCAATCAGAAATCCTTGTGCTTAAATACAGCAGTGATTGTCTCGAAAACTAAAAAAAATGGTACCAGTGTCGGTAAGATTATGAAAGTCAATTTTTTTTTGCCTTGAGTCGGTCGCTTTTGGAAACCAAGGCATCTAATTTAGGTATTTAGTATCTCTCTCTGAATTCGATTTACCTGGACCGGCTGCTTAGTGCTGCAGAGAGATTCACCATGCAAGATTATTTCTTCTAGAGTCTAGAAGGATTCTAGAATCTAGACTAGAATACCAAATTAAGCATGCTTACCAAGCACCACACCGTCAGGAATAAATGTCTCGCTTTCAACGGAAACTGCTCCAAATCCTTGGATGGGAATGGAAGGTCTACGTACATCTGGTCGTACCAGAGCGCGTAGGCGTTTAGCGCGAACACTGATAAATGAAAAAATTGCAGTAACATATTCGCCACTTAAATTTAAAATATACTCTGTCAAAAACCCGTGTTTCTAGGCCATAAAAGCTTGTTATTTTTTCAATAAGACTGGCTTGGGTCAAGCCTGAAAAGCTACTGATGAAAATATTGACCTCTCTGCGGTTCATAATATCGATTCTATAAGTTCTCCTTATCAACCGATAGATAAAGCATGGTCAGTCTGTGATTTAAGCAACTACTCGAGGCCGTTATTACAGCAGCGGTCGTGTAGTGGCTTGGCTACACTACACTGGTCAACCTCGACTTCAAATTCTGTAGCGAACATTACGTATCGAGACCTACCTATTCCAGTGAATTTGAAATAAAACCTATTTATGTAAATAGGTACTATTAACAGTACCAAATAATAAAAGAATATACATTTATTTACAGAATTAGTAGGTAGGTACATAATGGAGTGGCAATCCTAAAAAGGTCATTGCAAACATTAAATAACAGGTATCATTTGAAAAGCTATGCTTTCAAATACATCTTTGATCTTTACTTCTTCTAACTTAAGAGCTTAGCTCTTGTCGATGTAAAAATGCATCTCTCGCTACCTATTTGTCCCTTTCCAGGGCAGCTTCCTTGACTTCCATATACGACAGATCTTTACTAAAGCTGTAAAAATAATGGCAGCACATCATCAGCACTTAAGAAACTATCTGAAGATTCAAAGTCTCAGCTTCTGACCAGCGAAATGTATCCATCAAAAATACAAGGGACAAAGATGACCCAGCGAAATCTCTTTTCCTCAGTGCAATAGCAACAGCCGAGCACTGTTCTTTATCTCTCGCCTATCGACCGGAGTTTTTAGACTGTTATCTGACGGCTATAGTTGTATTTACGTGTCTGATTGTGAAGTCTCCGGATCTCCGGCTTGTGTCAGGGGTTATCAGGGAATGATAAAAGTACCTACAGACCCACTTGTCTGTTCTTATTTATGCCTCCATTGTGTATTAATGTCAGCTTTTGCTTGAGACTTCTTGCGAGTGTTCTTCTAGAATGATCCTTGTGATTTTAATAAATAAAAGATGATTGTCTTTGACTGGTAGTTTTTACTAGCGCAATAATTATGGGTAGGCTTTTGTGCAGCTCAGGAAATCAGGATGTAGGTACATAAGCCTCATGAAGTTATAGTAGTTATACGCATAATGTAGATCATAGCGAACTATTTTGTCGAGTGGGGAATGGGGATTTTATTAAGTTGTTGCAATGTCAACCATGTTAGGTAAAAAAATCTAAGAAAATTATAAGTCTGGCTGCAAAATTCTCAAACACGTTTTTCGTTTTATTTTTGACATACCTTGCCTACTTTTCTCTTCATGTATACCATTTGATCGCGCTACCTACATACATATAAAATTTTAGATTTTACTCTATTTAGTTCGGTAATGTGTTGTTTAACTCTCAAAATCCAGTTAAAATACCAGAAAAATAGTGGTAAAGCTAAGTTATTTGATTCCATGGTTATTTTCAAGCTTCGATCTAGACGCCAGACCTCGCCTTTGTGTAAAATAACAAAATAAATTCGAATAGAAACGCGACACCCTTTTCCGCACAAAGTCGGGGATAGACATTATTGCTATTATATTATCCGGGTGAGCTGGTTAATAGAAAACTTAATACCTTTGTTTTCTTAGCTTTGAGTTCAGTTATCAGTCGGGTGACCAAGAAATATCTTTAGATGTGACCATAGACTTTCGATGGAAGCTTGGAATAATTAAACACCGTGTTTGGTCTCTTTCGATCGAATTTGAATCTGCTTTTCAATGCAAAAAACAAAACACGATTTAACTATTCCAAGCTTACTACCTACATCAAGAGTGTTTTGAACTCGTCATCATCATCATCTTGTAAAAGTCCACAACCCTGTTAGTCAGTTTTACTAGCTATATGGCCTATCCATTTGGACTTGCTAATTCTCGGCTCTTCTACGGGTTTCCTCATTGGAGATTCTATTGGTACCTATAGGTACCTATGTTCATACACCCATACTTACCTAGTGAAACTGTCAATAATACGCTAGCATTCTAGTAGCCTGTGCTCAACAAAGCTCTCTCTATTCGTTCACTAAAATATCACTTAATATTCTGCAAAACCATGTTCGCAGCAGGCATTCGTGCTGAGCAGTGATGCACACAGCTTAGGGGCCGTGTGGTCGGAGATAAACCCGCCGGATCGTAAACCGGACGCCGACCACCGGAACGGATTATTTCAGCTATAATGTGGCTAAAATGGATATTTATCTTGTCACAATAACATAATTATGTTATTTGTAAATTGAAACAACGACCAATTGTCTATACCTAGGAACCTACAATCATCTCTAAAAACTAACCTAAACTACTGGATTTTTAGGTGCTTTGTATGTTCCATCTGACTCTTAGGTAGAAAAAAACATGAAAATAAATAGGGTAAAAACCGTTCCGACATCTGGTTAATACTTTACCGGAATATGAAAAACTCACACGGTCAATATGGCTCTAGGGAAATCTACCCTTTTAGTTTTTTGCGCAAATCATATTAAATACCGAACCGCTCTTTTCATGGTTACGAAAGGCGATGGTTACGAGTTTATTAATTAAAAAACTCATTCTTCCAAACTTTCTTTCGAAATTCTATTTTGACAATCTCTGAGTCTCAGTCTCATCAAGGAAACGCAGTCTGTAGATATACCAGGCAGCGAGCCTGTCTGCCGAACTTCTGAATTAATATTAATATTAAATTTCATGGCGCGCCTCGTCCGAGATTAAAGAGCTGGTACGCTGGACTAGGATCTACGAAAAAATACAGAATACGCCATATATTATAAGTATCACACGAATTACTTACTTGCCTAAAAGGAATTCGTGGTAGGAGCTTTGGGAACTTCATTAGTATTAGCTAACTAGGTATGATGCCTGCAAGAAAGAATGTTTCTTAGAAAAGTTATGCTTTGAAAAATATCAACCACTCCCTAAGATCATCGGTTAGGGTTTAAAATTTGTGAAAAACGGTAAGGGCATCGTGGGGCAACCCTAGGCAGTCAGCTCCGCACGTATCGTAGTCGACTAGACTAAGGTCTAACTAAGAGGATGGTTTATGTGCAGAGCAAGGCTACTCCAAACCATGCCCCAGACACACAGCGTCCCGTTCATAGGGGCATGGGTAAAAAGTGTCTCCTGAAACTAACTAGTAATATTCCAAGCTTATGGCTTACATAAGCTTGGAATATTACTACACAGTGTTTTGTCTTTTGCATTGACAAGCAAATTCAAATTGGATCGAACTTTACATCGAGGGTCCAAAGGCCTGTTTATTTTGCAGGTCCAACTGGTTTGTGCAGGGAATAAAATGCCTTCTCCATTGCGCCTGCTCATAGTGGTCAATAATGAAGCACTCGTAGTTTTTTACTTTTTATTCAGGCACGTTAGAGCCGTCCACAGCTAAAATTAAGTGGGGCCGTGATGAAAACTACCACTTTAAAATGAGATTTTTTGAAAGGTAAAAATGACATTACTTAGGATTGAGGTATCATAAAATGCCAAGCAGAGAAGCCCCTCTTAGGTAAAAATAATTCAAATATTTAGGGTTATTGCCCTACTATGGAACTCACGTTACAAATTGTTGACATGAGATTATTTTGCGGTGTTATCGCGATAAAACTGAAATATTTTTCTACTTCACAATTCTAAATTTGAATAGACATTGTTTTATCTGTTTATCATTTTTCAGTTAAGCGAAAAAATGGAATAGTGGATTTCTTCAGGCACTCATTTGGCATACTTACGTATCTCTAGGTACTTGTAGGTAGGTACCTACTATTATTTATTCTGCGGCGTAACCAAGAACAACTGACGTCAAGCACGACTGACCGTCAGGATAGAACTTTTTACTATAGTAGATACCTACTAAACATAACCTTAAACTTACCTACCTACCACCTAACCTAAATCTTACTACCTAGGTCTAGGTATTACATTTACTTTTCATTCAAAATATCCTGAGCATTTCTTTAAGCTTAAACCTTTCATTAAACCGAGGTTAATGAGCGGTATTTCATTTGAAGGAAACTCAAGGCTTCCTTAGGAGTATAATAATGAGGCCTTTAGCCTTTTTACGAGTACCGTAAGAGAAATCTTTTAATTATTTTTAAGGGCAACTTTAGTGACGAAGTTTTTTATCGCTCGAAGCTTAAACTACTTATTTTTATGCATACTACCTGATTTTACCTAAACTGTGCCTAAACCCAGAATATTCCTAAACCTAAACCTTTGACGCACTGGGACTTTATTTCCTAGATAAGACGGTTACTACAAAAAGAGGATTTTTATAACATTCCAAAAGTTATGAGTCGAGTAAGTTTCGAACTCACAACCTTCCCCATTATATCCCGATGAGGATGCGATAGGTAGGTACCATTACTCGACCGACTCGTAGCTCCACTCGACGAATAACTCCTAGGGAAATCGACCGTGGTTTTCTTTAGTAAGTAGGTAACACTTGTGCTAATATTTTGTGGTAACACTTACTGCCATACTCATTTACCTACTTAAAATTTGCGGTGTCTTTGTTCGTTATTTCTCATTGGTAAAGAGATATCAATTCGTTGGTTATCTTTTAACGCACGTCTCTAAGTGTGGTAGTAGTACAAAGAAACTTAGGCCTTTACATCTATTGAAGATGATTTATACAGCGTCAGGACGCAACCTATGCCTACACTGTAGTACACTGTAGTGCTTGGGACAATGTTTAGATGGAGTAGGCTTGCCCAGCACCTCAACTGAATAGAACGTGAACCGTTGTAAATTAGTGGAATTAGGGTCCTGTTTTTGTATATTCCCACCTGTTCTGTTGAGTAGTTCTGTTGACAGAACTACTGGGACTTTTTTCCCATCAGTTCTGTGACTTAAAAGACTATGCTTTACACCAGACTTATCTCTACTATTCCCACCTGTTTTGTTAAATATACCATCCTCTCAGCCTAGTCAGCCATATCCACAGGAAAGACATCGTCAATACGATACGGAGCTGACTAAGCCAAGGGTTTCCTCACGATGTAGGTAAGTACAAAGAAAAGGTCGCTACAATATCTACCAACCTAGATATTAGGTAGGTACGTGGCAGCCTTCCTTCGGCTACAGATTAATTAAACTTTCTGAATATTCATAAGACATCGATCATTCCATAATCCTGTAATTTCTTGGACCGCAAAATTAATATAAATCAAATTGCGGTTCAGAATGGACGAGAGAGATAGATGAATGTTTTATTTATTTAGATATTCGCCCAACTACGTCGCAATTTTTCCAGCAAAATTCGTGTTTCGTACCTAATCCTACCTACTAGTGGTACCCGCACCAAAAATGAAGAAAAAAATAACAATGTCAATAATTATGTAGGTAAGTAGGTATATTTATATGCTCAAAACTTATTTGCTTACATTTCATTTCTAATCTAAATAACATCTCAATACAGTTATAAATATGCTCTATGTTAGAAGTTATATTGGTATTACATTTGTATGGAGTCTTAATGCTAAGAGCATTGTCTACCAGTCATTCTCAGGGTGCAAAAAGATTGTGTAAATGCGGTTTTTTGGTTTAACATAAAATAAATATCACAAAATAAAACGCTTTTCGAAAGCCTCAACTCTACCATAAATCACTGAATAACCGAGCAAAATAAAAACCTTTTTCACAATATTTTCATAAAAAATACTTACTCTGTTTTTATTTTCTCTTACTTGTATTTATCAATGGCCGACAGAGTCTGATTGAGATACGCAGCTTTTAATTTTTATATCTCGTACTAACAGATGAAGAACAAAGACATTTCATTTACCTAGCGTAAGATCCAACAGATTCAGATATTTTGACACTAGAACATTTTAGGAAAAAGCCACATTGACCTTCAGTTGTTATGAAAAGCACGCCATTTGAATTTCAGGCATTATGAGATTCAGTCGTGTTGATTAGCTAGACATTTAAAAGATTCAGTTGTAATGAACCGGAGGGCGAGCGACGGCGATGCGTTTATCTATTCTTATAATCTCTTTACGTGAAAATCGCGAAATAATAGTAGATTATGCATTAAGGGGATAAAGCAGTGTATTATGTCTCGGGCGATATTTTGAACCCCAAGGACGAGGGATCCTAGGGTTAACTCACGAGCGAAGCGAGGGAGTTACAGAGTTAAAGCTAGAATCCCGAGGCCGAGGGGTCCAAAAACACCCGAGACAAATACACTGCTTTATCCCCAAAATGCATACTCTACTTTATATAAACACTGCGAGGCAATAAAACATAATACAATTAAAAAGAAAGTACCTACTTACTTTATTAATTTTACAATAATGAAAGAAGACAAATATAGAAAATTAAAAGTAAAAGTTAATGTTGGACCAATTGTGAAAAGACAAAGTTATATTATTGTTGAAATCGTTGTAGGTTCTCATATACGCTTCCTTAGATCTTTCAGGAAGCAAGTTTCCAATGATATCAGTTGCTTCAGATTGTATGCATTCCGGCATCACATCACTTTCGTCACTTTCAGTTGACATTTTTGTTAAAATACGCTATTTTGTTACAAAATAACACAAAGATTTGCAGTTTAGCGCCTTTTCGTTCAATTTGTTTTTTTTTTGTAGTGGCAAATTCGTCTTCATGCAGGTTTCTATGAAAAGTTTCATTCTAATTTTGAATACATTCTCCTTGATATAGGGCTCTATGAAAAGTTTTTATTCTAATTTTGAATAAATTCTTCTTGGTGTAGGGCTCTATGAAAAGTTTATATTCTAATTTTGACGTTTGGTCATGGATTGCAAGGAGCTCGTATATTCAATGTTGATTGCATTCCAAATTCAAATGTCATAATTCCGGGATTATGAAATTCAGTACATTTATAATGACCCGGCTAGACCATAGGACACAAATGACTTGCTTTAAGTTGAGTTTGCATGACACATAATATGCCATTGACGAGCAGGTGTTATATAAAAGAGTTTTAAGTAGTAGTGAGACTATTTTACAAGAACAAAATGCGCAGTTACGCAGTTTCTTTGTGAAACAAAAGTAACATACCTACATAATAGACGAAAAGTTTTGTAATTAGTTTTTTTTTCGCTCCTCGGAGCAGGCTTCAGTTTTAAAACCATACCGCCTAGTCTTACGTTGTTTTTTCCCATAGTTTTGTAATTACATTTTTAGATAGGTGTTTTAGAAACTGTTTAGTTAGGTAATAAGTATTTATAGGAAACATTCCTAGCTTTGGGACTACGGCTTGTCTACGGCAGTGCTACGTGAACATCTACGATAGTCTACGGTAGTTCTACGGCGTAGCTGCCGTAGCACTAATATTGTTTGAAAACCATTTGAAAAGTCCTAAACAGCTGAATTTTGTCTGAAGGCTAATATAAGTTACAATTTTTAATCTTGTACCATTCGTTACATAAAAAATAGATACTTACTTAGTAATTATAACTTAGGTAGAAACCGTTTTCATTTACATGATTTTATTTAGTTCCTATTGAGTCCTAGTCACACCCGAGTCCATCTCTGCGTGCGTTTTTATTCTCCTTCTACAATTAGTATTGTTTGCAAAATGGTTTGTAAGAAAACTTTTTGCAAGATAGCATGAAAAACCGTTTTAGATGAGTTCCATTTTTAAAACAACCTAGAAAATGTTACAACTTTTTAATAAGGTTTGCACGATAAAGGTTTTAATAAAAGCTGTTTCTTTCTGTTTGTAACAAAAAGAAGAATCTGATGCCATGCGCCATCCGGAGAGAATCTAGTCTGTTCCGACTGCCAACCTATTTCAGCTTTGTTTGTATCAAATGGTAGACAAGAAGCGTAGGCGTGGACTTTGATATTATCAAGGGGTATACCTAGGTACTCACCTAAGTTTTTTGTTAGTTTATTTAGCTTATATTAGGTTTGATCTGTAATAATAGATGTAATGTTTAAATAAATAAATAAATAAATAAATATTCATTAAAAATCTCACTGATCACTTTGAATCGTTGTTAGGTTTTGCATGTAAGTATGTATGATTACTTTATTTTTATTGAAAAAATGTTATTATAATGTATATAAGTGATTTTATTTCTACCACTAGCTTCCGCCCTGACTTTGTCCGCGTTCAGTCTAACCCTATTAATTTTCCGCGATAAAAAGTATAGCCTATGTGTTCCGAAATAATATAAGACCAATCAAATATATCGGGACTGTTTAATTTACATAAAATGAAAAAAAAAAGTTTTGTATGCGATTTTCGAACTGTAACTTTGCTGTAGTACCTACAAAAGATTCCTGTAACACGACAAAGTTTAACAACAGGTGTTATATTGAACGGATTATATTGAACTTTTTCCCTCCTTTTCGATCTGGGCATAAAAATGAAAACAACTGTAATAAAAAGAAGACGAAGACGCATCATAGAGTTTGTTGTGAAAAAAAAATCGAGCTACAAAAATTGTATATACCTAACCTAACTTTTGTAGCTAGCCATTTGCATATTTTTTTTTAAATACAGAGGCTGTTGGGTATTCATGAATTATTCAATGAACGGAATGTTGCTGCCCGTTTCCGGTTTAGAAACACCGGATGTGCGGACATCTTGCCTGTTATACTAATGTACCATTATAACTTAGCATACCAATATTACCTGCTTAGTTTTGGACTAGAGGGCGTTGCGTGGAATGTCCAAGTTTTTTTTAGTTGTTTGTCCGAATTACTGATCTCGCGATGTTTCCAAAATATAAAACGCTAATAAACTATTTTTTTAACCCTTTATATCACCAATGGCTTTGGTTATCGTCGCAAATTACATCGAAACCGCGCTTTAGCTAGTTGCCAATCTAACATACCAACTACACTGACGACGTGCCTTGTGAGGCATCGCACTGTATCCTACCAATGGTAGAGTCGATATTATAAAGTGATAGGTATAGGTAAACAAGGCCTTAAAATTACAGACAAATAAAAAAAAAGAAATGTAGTTCTTTTTAAAATTTCAACATCTTCTTCAGTGTGTGTTCGGTCTCTGGCATTTGTTTCTTGTTCGCATATTTAGGTTCAGAACTGGTTGTGGATTTGCTTGATACAACCTGAAATATAAAGAAAAAAAAACTTGTTTATATAATTTTTTTTTACATTTTTTTTAAAGTAGCTGAAATATTTTTTTGTCAAACATAGATATGTTTGTTCAGTGTCTGGGTGTTGCTATGTATTATATGTAGTTACAAAAAATATGTAAGTTATAAGTATTCTATCAGCAATCTAGTTCCCATAGGTAGTACAAGCTATACGCTTAGTTTGGGACTAGAAGGCGTTGTGTTAAATGTCCATCATCATCATTTCCCTGCCCTTATCTGACGCTGGGTGTGGTCAGCACAACATGTTTTCTTCTTCCACTCACTCCTATCATTCGTCAACTCTGAATCTACTGCTCTCACATCCATATACTCTATGAATATTTATTTATTTATTTTGGTTTTGAATAGGTACCTGGTTGACGAATGAGAGCATCTGCAGCATGTCATAGGATTTATGGTACAGGTTGAGGACCTTACAGAAGCTCTGCATCATCCAGGCGCCTGTGGTGGAACAGCGATATGCATAATAATCTGAAATTATAAAAATAATACCGCATATTCACACTATGCCATGCCGCTGCCGGCATTATTGCCGCGGACTTATTGCCACAGCAACATCGCCTTTATTCTCACTAGGAAGCTAGGGTATGAACTTGGGCCGGGAGACGGGACAGCAACACTAGAAATAAAGACAAACTCGCTGTTCCCACCACTAGGCTCACAAAAAATAGTAAATCTTTCAAAGGGCAATGTGTACGCTTCTTTAACAAAATCCCAAGTGATGTGTCTCAGTTGTCGATTGGCAAGTTCAAAAACGTAATAAAACAGAGACTTCTTTTAAAAGCATACTATAAAATATCTGATTATTTAGAAGACAAATAAGCTTGGGACGAACTAGCTCCAACTCATCCAATAAAAAAAAATGTAATCATACCTAATCATACAAAACGTAATGTCGATTCAAAGTGATCAGTGAGATTTTATTGAATAAAAGATTTTTGACTTTGACTTTGACTTAGAGCTTGTTCGTGTTCACACTATGCTCGTGCCCACTTCCCTGCCCAAGTCCCTGCCGACTGCGACTTAGTGTGTACGCAACATTACAATTAGAAAATGCAATTTAGTAATATAGGTACAGTTTAAAATATGCAGCTCAAAATACCAGCTTAGTTTGAAATATTGTTTGAGTATACGCACGGTAGGGGTGCTGTGCGCACTCAAATAACTTATATGGAATAATATTTCTTCGTACTCTACAACTCTAACTACCCTTTGAAAGGGGATGGGGGATGATTTGTGATGAAACTCTGAGGCCTATATGCTGATAAAGAATATATTTCAGTAAGACATTTTTCTCAAGCATATATTTCAGTAAGACATTTTTCTCAAACATGCTTGGGAAATTAAAGCATTATTTTGACAACCTTCTTCGAGATAAATCGAAAATGCAGTACTGGCCAAATACATGCGAGCAGCGGCCAGATAAAAATGTATGAAAATCCATTGCTGGCATGTAATTTAAAAATGGAACGATTTCCTCCATAACATGGCAACCAAGGAGATAACTTAACAAAGGTTTTATTCAAATTTCGAACAGGCTTTCAAATAGAAAGCTGAAAAAAAACAAAAAAAAAATTGAAAAAAAAAACAAATAAACACTGTTACTTCGTTGTTCGTTAGTGGTTTTGAAAAGTAATTGTATTTTTAACTAATGAGTGTTGCCTAGGCACTTAATTTTAATTTCCGCGCATTATTTGAGAAAAGTACCTACTATACAAGCCTTGGCCACAAATAGGAAATGAGGGACTCACGTATGTGTGCCTCGTCTTCGACTCGGCCGACAGTAAGACGTTCTTCTCTCATTGCCTCTGTTGTGGGCCGCTGCAGTAATGTACTATTCATATTAAAAAAAACATACGTGGAGAAGAAGAGTAGAGCATAAGTGTATCATTCTGCTTCGGCTTTGTAATATTCGGTTCATCATCGGGATGGTCATTATCCACATGCCCAGATCTGCATGCCTATAATAAGAAGACGTAATTTTATGAATTATTTGTAATAATATTAGTAGCGTAGACTATGCTACTACTAACATGCTACTATGCAGCTTCTATACTATGCCGCATAGTAGCATGTTAGGAGAACAATTAAGGAGGAATATCACATACAGCAGGTTCGTTTCCCGTTTGTCCCACTGGGCCTTGAGACCGACAGACTGACATTTACCCCGTGACAAAGAGGGGGGAAGAGGGGGATGTGGGACTTGACCAGCTACAGTCATACCTAGGGTTACAGATTCTACTTCTTTTTGATTGAAGTTATTTACATTATGGTGAACTGCATTATCGATCGATTTTTTTTCTTTAGTTTTAAGTAATTTTGTTTAATAGTTGCAAAATTTTTATTACAGTGCATCCTGTGGTTGGAAGAACACTAAGTATGTATGATGAAACCTTTGTTATTTTGTGTATTTATCTTTCGTTGGATATCCTATCCTACTTCCTATCCTGCTAATATTATAAACGCGAAAGTTTGTAAGTATGGATGGATGGATAGATGGATGGATGGATGTTTGTTACTCTTTCACGTAAAAACTACTAATCCGATTTGGATGAAACTTGGAATATATATTGTCCGTGACTTGGATTATCACATAGGGTACTCTTTATCCCGAAAAATCAACGGGATCCATCGGGACACGAACGAAGTCACGGGTGGCATCTAGTCCTAAATAAATAAATGTACCGCGACTCGATTTGGGAGACTTACCTGAACCAACCACACCTTAGGTTTCCCAATAAGTCCTGGGTGAGCGTTGTACATCATATCGGTGAGTTCACTGAGGCGGTACATCACCATGTCTGCGGATAGAAGGTAACCTCCATTGCATCCATGGGTTAGAATGGCCACTACGACACATGATGTTGCACTGTGGTCTGTTGTCCATACTGGAATTAAAAAAATCCCATCATGATCCTAACAGGCGTTACAGTCGGTATAGCTCCGTGCTGTGCCTTCCGTGCTGTGGGTCGTGGGTTCGATCCTCAGTGAGAACAAACATTTGTGTGAAGCAAACATAGAGTGAGAGGGCGTGTAAAATATTCATAAAGGTTTCTTTTTTATCAAAAACATGAGCATGAATCTAAGAACCACGTGTTGCAATTTGCAATCAGCTTTCTTAATGTAGGATATTTAGGTATCCGTCTATTTTTAAAATCAAATAACCTCGGTCAATATCAATACCACGTGACCTTGAAGAACTGGCGAAAAACCGGGTTCCGTTGCGTGTTTTGTTAGATCTTAGGTATAGGTAGGTAATATTTAAATCATATTATCAAAATTATATAAACCAGCTGTGTAATACTTACCTCAGACATAGGTAGTTGAATGGATTCGTCGAATTTCGTATGCAAATTTATACCGGTCGTGCACTGGATTCTTAATTCCACTCGGTGTGTGAATACCTACTTTCTATACTCACTTACTATACTTACTACTATAGTATCGTAACATATCAAGCTTTATGCTCACTTTGGTAGAGATTCTACTCTATTAGGGATGACGTCATAATTATCTCAGAAAAAAAAACTCGTTGAACCCGTGAATCAAGTTATCGATGTCGTTTTTGACGTCATAAAACGAACTAAAACAAAGACAAGTTCGGAATAAGAAAGAAAGAAGAAAATTTACCTTTCTCCATCTCTTTTAGAATATCTTCATAGTCCAGGTCGTGGTGAACGTCGTATTTAAATCCTAGAGCTGTAAATGTGGTCAGCAGACTCGTCACATCTTCGATTGTGCCTTCTCTTTTAAGCTTCTCACGTAGTTTCGGGCTGAAATAAAAAAAAAAAATTTTTGATCCGAAGGTCGTGAGTTCGAATACCGGCCGTGCATCAATGGATTTTTGGTTTCGGAAAATGTATAAGCGCATTAACACGAGCTTAACGGTAAAGGAAAACATCGAGAGGCTTAAGTCAGCTCCGCACGTATTGACGATGTCTTTCCTGTGGATATGGCTGACTAGGCTGAGAGGATGGTATAGGTGCTGGCTGGTCACGCCTACTCCATCTAAACATTGTCCCAGGGACTACAGTGTCCCGGTTGCCTCCTGACGCTGTTTAAATCATCTTCAATAGTTGTAAAGGCCTATTATTTATGCATCCTTACAACTCCCTTCTTTATTGCAGAAAATTCTCCAAATTATGTTTCTGAAGAAAATAATTAATATGCATTCGAAATCAGAGGGACAAGCCAATAGACTCAAAACACCTTTATACCAAGTATAGCACAGTATTAATATGGTGTATGTCTGTCTACTTACTCACTACACTTGTACTCGAAATGGTTGAAAATATGTAGATATTTATTTCCCGTCATGGGGTAACACAAAGCGGATAGATCGAACGGTACTCGTGACAGAGGCGTTTCTATCATGTCCGCATGATCTGTGGATCTGCCAATACCGCGGCCGCTAGAAATAAAAAAAAACATGAATCGAATAACAGAAAGATTTATAAAAAAATACAATCGAATTAAGAACCTCCTTTTTTGAAGTGGGTTAAAAATGGCAGTAAAATAAGCTGCTGATAATAGCCACAATGCGACGCCAACACCAAACAAAAAAAAATCTTCACTTGTTTTTGTTTCTTTCAAGTAAAAATACTTATAACCATAGATTGTTGTATAATAGTAATACTACTCGCGTTCTAGACCCTTTAGGGTGCGACTTTTCAAACTTCCTTTTTTAGTGCACCCCTACACTAAAAGGATACTACCCTCAGATTTCATATAGTCTATACTAATATAATAATAATATTATAAAGAGGAAAGGTTTGATTTTTTGTTTGTTTGTTTGTTTGTATGAATTGAATAGGCTCCGAAACTACTGGACCGATTAAAAAAATTCTTTTACCATTAGAATCCTACATTATCCCTGATGAACATAGGCTATATTTTATCCCGGAATTCCCACGGGAACGGGAATTACGCGGGTGAAACCGCGAGGCGCTGCTAGTATCTTATAAAAGTTTGAAAATGGGAGGAAAATCGTTTTTTTTAATCAACTTTTCAGATATGACCGTATTCTTACCACGATCATGATCGAAAGCTGTGATCAGACTGGCGAAACTCTCGCTATAGACTCGTGCTTTCGAGAAACGAACAATGTATGAAACAGGGGTCAAAATTTGAATCACGTTTCATACAAAACGAGATTTTCAGTGTGTAATTTTGGGAGTATCGCTTCTTCTTACGTAGGAACTACGTATTACATATTCTTTGGCTTAGGCAGAGTAGGCACTTTTCTTATTTTAGGTTTTTAAAAACTATAAAATATTATGAAATCTTTGTCATTTGTCGACAATTGGGTTTTACCTAGATTTCCTAGGGCCTCTTTATTTGGTAGAAGTTTTAAAAGGCAATCTTTTTTAGAGTCATGTAGGTAAGTACCTAACCTAGTAAAATCGATTCAGTTACTTACGTACCTAAAAGATGTCGATATTGCATCAACGCCGAACGATGATACCGATAAGATACGAAGGTGCAAACAGTTATTTTATGAAATTTTTAGTTTTTTTTTCAGCTGAAGCTATAAAAACAAAAGAGCTGCAATGAAATTGCAGTTTTCTAAATGAATGACTAAAATCTTAGTTGTGGTTGTACCACTTGTAAAATATTGGTCTTTTTAAACGTATAACACATTAAGGCGTATGTATAAGGCAGACAACCCTCTCGCTCGCACGTTCCAACATTTTTGAAGATATAATATAACTAAATGTAATTATGTGAAATTGCAGACCTTCAGGGTCGAGAGAATAACAATGCAAAGGTTCAGTAAAAATATCACATTGATCCAAACAAGTTTTTTGCAAATTTTTTGGTTAGAAAACTGATGTTGAAATGTGCGAGCGAGAGGGTTGTCTGCCTTTTACATAGGTACGCCTTAAATAACATACCTACCTACTACCATAGTAGGTATGTTAGCAATGTAGAGAACCAACATCTTTGATTAAGCGCACTGGCCACAAGAAAATTTTGAGTCGGGAAAAATATGCGAAGATTGGAGGATTACCTATTACGAAAAATCAACTAAAGTTGGACACTGTTTTAGAGCTCAACGGTTGACAGTAATTGCTGTTTACCTTGAATTGGATGGTGTTATATGAAATCCCGTCACATCCGTTTTTGTTTCTCGTGTATCCATTTTACAGTTTTATTTTATTACAGCCCTTTCTCACTTGTTGCTCTACACACTTCGGTGGTCTGATAGTAATTAATACGTAACGTAATTTTTTTTATTGACTTCTGTTATGACTTAGGTACATTATGTTTTCAATTGTTATTGTCAAAAATATTTCAATTGTTTTCGTACTGGTTATCACTCGAGTGTTTAATTCAGAACACGCTTTGCCAATTTAAAAGGTGCTTATCGACTGCGCCGGCGCCGGTCACCTTCCTCCCTCCCCCTTGGACTCTTCCTCATGTCGCGACGCTCATTTACCTACTTTGTACAGAGCTTTGGGATTTCCTGGAATTTAGGTCTCGTTTTTTTTCATTTTTAACATCGATTATGTTGAGTCATTTGAAGCAATCATAATGTGTAAGACCAAATAGAATATCACACATTTATCGATTACTTTTAAATTAATGTATCGATTTGAATAGTGTTCATTGTTGTGTAGACAATGGATCGTCGTAGGCCTCTTTGTTAGGAATGTATGCTTTTTGTATTTTGGTAATAGTATACCTGAAGTTGTTTGAATGTTGTGTTCACGGTTTGGGGTACCGTGTCTTAGTTGTCTTATGACACCTTGAATATATTATGTGTCTGTACATAACACTGTTGGTGGTCTATGTATAATAATTGACCGAGCGAGCGAAGCGTCTCAGTTTCCACATTGGCCAAAAATGCGTTTGTCCGGATGTCTGTCTGTCTGTCTGTCTGTTCTCCTCTACAGGTCGCATTTTTCAACCGATCTGGACGAAACTTGGTACACAGGTTATATGACTTATTAGAATTTTTTTGTCGTCGGGGATTTTTGATTGGAGGGGTACTTCCCCCAAAAAAAGGGCAAAAAGGGGGCTATTTGATATACTGGATATCTCCACCAAATGAGATCCGATTTCGATTATTCTTTTTTTATTTGGAAGGTAGTAACTATAAGTTGGTCTCATAAAAGTTTGGCAAAGATCTGATAAGGATCTTCAGCATGATGAACAGGATAGCTCATCAAACAATCGATGGTTTTCAATCAAATTTGAGAGAAACACAAAGGACCTCATTCTACACAAGATGATGCAAAAAAAATCAAAAAGATCAAAAAAAATCACACAACGGAAAATGCACTTGCACATTACATTCCTCAAAAATTTACGAAATTAAATAGAAAAAACATCACATCACACACACACATACCACATTTTGCATTATAGTTAGTTTTCAATACGTGACAGGCTGCAAGCGTTTCGTCGCTGTTAGAATACTAACTGATAATTATCTTCATGATGTTTTCCTTCACTGAATGAGAGCATCAGCATAATAATAAGCCTTAAATTAGAAATTAATAAAAGTGCACTTAAAGACTTTCAGAAAACACCTTACACGACATTGATGATGTTGATTGATGGTGTTGAATATTGGAATATTTAGTATGCTCGCGAGGTCTACAGCTCCCAGAGCCACTAGTTAAGGAAATAAAAACACCTGTGTAAAACGTCATCTCTTATCTGTATGTACGTTTTTATCAATTCATTGCGGTCTATAGGCCAAGCCACAGATCATATAATACTGGCCAAGGTTACCATTTAACATTAGGTGGGCCATCCGCTTGTATTACTTTGTCATAAAAAAATACAATTTAATCTGTGTTTCGATCTATTCTAGATTTCGAAGTTATTTTACTATCAAATATACCTCCCTCTGCGTAGTTGGGTAAATGATAAGATACGGGCCTTGGTTTAACAGTATTTTCATTTTTTATTTGACAAGCGACCACGTCATGCAACACTACTTTGTTCTGCTTTTTCCTCTACGTTCATACAATAAAAAATGCAATTGGATAAAACCCCAGCAAAACCTAACATAAGTTGTCGCTAAGCCGTGATATTTAAACTTTTTTACATTTTAAGTACAATTTGCATTGTATTTATATAAAATGGCGCGCATTTTTGTATGCTTTGTTAGTTGTGCGGAATAACGAATTCGCGGTATTTCTAAATATAACTTTAGTTTTATCTGGCAAACACAAGGTCAATACGGACTACATTATTTTACACATTGTAAGTAGTAGGCAAACATCTGTTGGTTATGTCAGAATTACTTTATTTTGTACAATTAAGATAGATTAAAACTTTATTGTACACAAAGAGAAATTACATAATTACAAGAAATAACATAAAACAGACAGTACAATGGGCGGCTTTTTCGCTAAAAGCGATCTCTTCCAGACAACCTTTGGATGGAAAGGAATTATGAAATCAGAAGACGGTGGTGTAAAAAATTAAACGGTGGATCAAGTGGTAAACTCACCTGATGTTACTAGGTAACCAGTTACTGCTAATAACAATATATTGCCTCACTGAGCACGTCGTCTGAGGACGCATTGCCTTGCGCAATACCCCTCGGTTACCATATCCATATCCTCGGGGCTCATTCCAGTTTTTCCCTGCGTGAGTCCCCTGCGTGGGGGATTTCTGGAACTTTTGTCCAATAATCCCCTTAGCGACCCCGGCGACTGCCGGCAGGGGAAAACGGCACCCATATCCTTCAAACCGGAACACAACACAGCAATGCGAGCATCACTGCTTGACGGTGGAAACAGGTAGTACGGTAGGTACTTTCCCGGACGATTTATTAAGTACCTACTAATTTATATATATTATTGTTTCATGTGTATTTTGTAAATATTGTAAATACTGTATTAGTTTATAAATATCTAATTTAACAAATAAATCTTTAATGTTGTACATTTTAAAATTTGAACCCAGCTGGTGACATCATGCATGCCTGTTGCAAATATATGTTGACCTTGATAAGCTGAGCTGTGATTGGTTCTCGCTGTGGGATGATTCTTGCATCATCCAAGTTCATTGTTCTTGAAGAAACGAGCTTTTGAAAACAAGACAACGAAACTTTTTTTAAATTTGCATCATATTTCTTGAGAAAATGTAGGTCATAGTATTCTGTTCCATAAAGTATTCATTAGCCGATGCCATGAGCACTGGTTATAAAAACTATTGGCACATTTGAGCTATCTACTTAAAAATCGTTTGCAACGGATTGTAGATAGCTCAACTATTTTATGTGTATTTTGCAAATATGGTAAATACTTATTAGTTATAATTTTCTTTATGAATAAACATATTACATTGGTACTGCAAATATGGTTTCTGTTCTACCTAAGTAGACACGTTTTTTTTCTTTCTGTGGAAGGCGTCAAAGCTCAGTTGATATGAGCTCTGCCTTCTGTGCTCGTCGTTGGGTTCGATCCCCCCTAAGAACAAACATTTGTGTGTGGCGAACATAGATGTTTGTTCTGTGTCTGGGTGTTACTATGTATTATAAGTATGTATTTACAAAAAAAATGTATTTAAGTATTCTATCAGCAATCAAGTTTCCATACTACAAGCTCTGCTTAGTTTTGGACTAGAAGGCGTTGTGTGAAATGTCCAAGGATATCTATTTATTTTAATTCGTATATACAATTTAAGGATCTAGAGTAGATACTTATATGTTAATTATCTAGGTCAGTTAATGCATTGTTATAGGCAGAGCTATCCGCTTAACATCAGGGGCTTGTCTCATAACTGAAAATAAATCTATTAGGTTCTTTGTTCCACTGGACGAGGGTATGATATGATAAGAATTGCGATAAATACTATCAATGCAAGAGTGTTATCGATTGCGTGCTCCTTATTTTGCAGGTTACCTATCTACTTAGCTCTGATAAGTCTATGATAACAGGCAAATTCAATAAAAATGTCAAAATATTTAAAAATTACTTGACAGGATATTTTATTTAGTAGATCTGCATATTTATTTTATTTTTATTTAAATTTTTGTCTTTTTTAGGGTTTTATAGTAGGTAAGATAGATAGATAGAGATTACCCGAAACTGGGCAGGACTTTATGTTTTTACAAAGAATATTAAATTTATTCACAAAGGAAATTACGACTAATAGAGTTTACAATATAATTTATTATGTTCCAGCTTGATTTCGTATTGTGATTATCCTTATTTGGTTCAATTGCTTTATTGCTGTTTCATCATCCACATAACCGATTTTCACACTCAAGTGTAGTTACGTAGAGTGGAGTTTACACTACGCGGTAACTGGCAGTGCTCCGTAGGCGAGCTGACGTTGTCGCGTAGTACACTGTACAACTTACAACTTACACTGTACAACTTGTCTTGAGGTAGTTTCAAACTTTAATCCGTAGATGTAAAATTCAAGTAGACTCTAGAGCTGCATGCCGCGCAGTGTAATTGCCTTTTATGTATATAAATTTCAGCTTTTGTTTATTATATACAAGCTTCCGTCCGCGACTTCGTTCGCATCCCATTGGATCCCGTTAATTTTCCGGGATAAAAAGTATCCTATGTTACTTCTAATACCTCCAAGAATGTGTACAAAGTTTCATGATGATCGGTTAAGTAGTTTTCGCGTGAAAGAATAACAAACAAACATACATTCACATTTATAATATTTTTAAGTAGGATAGTACAGCAACAGTTACACTGCGCGGCTTCGACTGCTCTACTGCAGAGCGCTATCACGTTACCGCGAAATGTAAAGATTACTTACTTTGCTAAAGCTTTTTATTTTACTTGATCGATTTAAATCAGTTATCGACGTAAAAATTGACGTAGTTTTTATCAATGTCCCATCACTATGATCAGTGTGAGTATGACGTTAGCCACAGGAGCCTCTTCCCCCCCTTCCGTACAGAATAAATTGAGAGGGGGTACCGCCGCAGACGCAGACAAAAACTTCAGTGACCGAAATCAGACGTGTATTTTATAAAATTTTACGAATATTGCATCATCCTCTGAGTTACAGTGCCAAATAAAACCTTAGTCAACTTTTGTAAAACCAACATATTAGTGCTAAATTAAATAAAAATAGAAGTGTAAGAAGAAACGAGCTTGGAAGTATCACAATCTAAGATGGAGGAAATGGTAAACAAAATGGTGGATTTGGAAGTGAAAATGGAGGAAAATCAAGGGGATACTATGGCCGACGTGCGCTGGTTCAACGGGACACCATCAAATTCAAGGTATTTAACTCTTTTTAAAACTTTTTTAAGGATATTTTGTGATTTCTGTGCGGTGACTCATGCGCGAGTCACCATTCGTGATATGATAAAGTATCAAAAATATTAATTGAAATCGGCCTCAAGTCCCAAAATAAGAAACGCTTGTACGTTGGGAGCAAGATTGGGACATTTTGATATATATTTTGGCAAAACAGGTACAAGTATGTGGTTGCATCGAATGTTTTAAGAAAACTATATTATGTGGAATTGCAGACCCACAGAGAAATAAATCTGTAGAGCTTATTCTACCAGCTTGAGTTTACACCAGTGTTTTACACTACGTAACTGTAATGTTAATAACCTGCCTATAGTTTTGGCTCGTGATTTAACTGAAGATGTAATTTCGTAATTCTCTTAGTAAATGTAACGTTTGGTTTTGTTGAGATGTAATGAAAATTAGAATAATAAATACTATTTAGCTTTGTGAGCTCAGAGCAGATTGTTTTTTTCTGCAAAGATTCTTGCCCTATAATTAGAGATCCCCAGCGGTTTTGACTACCAAGTGATTTATGAAGTATGAGTATTCTATGAGGAATCTGGTTTCCATTACAAGCTTTGCTTAGTTTGGGACTAGAAACCGCAGTGTAAAATGTCCATGAATTTATGTTATTTATTTATTTTTAATTAAGAGGATGTCTGCCGTGCAGGCGAGAGTCGTATAACTATGTAGGTAATCTTTTAATTGCATAGAATATTAAAGTACCTACTGTTTTTTTTAGTGGCGCTGCAGCCGCGGCTGCAGCCGGCGTTGACGTCACGATTGTAAGAGACGAACCCGACAGAAACATGCCACGACATGTCCAGTTCCTGAAGAACGCAATGTATTACGATATGACGGGCGAAAAACAACTTATCATCTTGAGTCATCACAAATACCAGAAGACCAAGTATTTTGAGTGAGTTTGCATATTCGTCTTGAATACTATATTGCACTCAAAAAAATTACGAATAAGTTATAACTAAAGGTATGTACGAAAAGGCGAGCTTAACATATTCATTTAAAAAAGGTACAGACGACCGTCGGAGAGGAACGGCACGGATAAAGATGAGACAAGTCTAAAGGAATCGTTTGGAAACCTGGGCTTTAGAACCAAGGTGTACCGCGACCTGCAGCATGGAGAAATTCTCAAAGTCATGTCAGAAGGTAAGTTCTTATCCACCATTTTGCCTTCAAAACAAACGACAGCCGACTTGACGAATGACTTGACTTGACTTAGGTATATTATTTCAAATATCACGTGACACTGGCAAAATTGCCTGTCAAAATGACGGACAGAGGCCATAAATAAAAGAAGAAGAAGAAGACTACACCAGTACCTCTATCACGAACAAATGGGACAGTCGCCGCGTTATCGTATTCGAGTTATAATGCGCGTCAATGCCAGCTCGACTACCAACCGTTGTAGTGTCACCGCGCAGTGTATTTCGGATAAGCTAGCGCTACGATACGTTTGAGATTGTCATATTTATTCCTGATCAAGGCACAGCTCATACTATCTAATTATTTCAGTGTGTAAAAAAGACCACAGGCCGACATCTTGTATTGCGGTAGCCATTATGACGCATGGTGACGGCGACGCAGTGTACGCCGCAGACAGGCCTTATCGTTTGAACGATATCACCAGTATTTTGCAGAACAGTGACCGCGGCCTCGTCGGTAAACCCAAGCTGTTGTTCGTTCAGGTAACATTTTCTTGCAGCAGTTTTAGTATTTACACAAGCATAAAGAAGGATAAAGATAAACTTAAAGTTAGGATTGTTAAGTAGGTAGGTACTACTACTTATAACTAAGTATAAGCGCCTAAAAAATTTATTTTACGATACCTGAAAAAGGTGAATAAGTTTCGAAGTGCCTCCTACTATTAAGACCGAATTGTAACACTTATTTACTCCATAACATGGCACCAAGGAGGTAACTTATCAAAGGTTTTATTCAAATTTCGAACAGGCTTTCAAATAGAAAAAATGATTATTAAAAAAAAGCATTGTAACTTCGTTGTTCGTTATTGGTTTTGAAAAGTACTTGTATGAAAATACAAGCGGAAATTAAAACTAAGACCTACCTAGGCAAAACTTTTTAGTTGAAAAACTAAAAAGTTTTGCCTAGGTAGGTCTTAGTTTTAATTTCCGCGCATTATTTGAGAAAAGTACTATACAAGCCTTGGCCACAACTAGGCAATGAGGGACTCACGTATGTGTGCCTCGTCTTCGACTCGGCCCACATTTACACGTTCTTCCCTAATTGCTTCTGTTGCGGGCCGCTGCAGTAATGTACTATTTATGCAAATAAACGTATCTTGTAAACCTGGCAGGTTTTCATAATACAACGATAGATAGAAATAAGTAAGTCGTTAAAACCAGCCTTCTTTATTGTGATTTTTTTAAAATATTTTGAAATTGATTTTATTTTCTCTGGTTGCAGGTAACTTTGCCTCTGTTCGGTGAAATACCGCGTATTTTATGAAGATGCACGTAAAATGAGATTTTACGGAGCTTGTCACAACGTGATGAAACAACTTATTGCACTGTTTTCGAAAACAAAATGTCGTGTGAGTATCGATCCTAGATCATCCGAATGTTGCGTTCACACTATGCCGCAGTCGGCAGGGACTTGGGCAGGGAAGTGGGCACGAACATAGTGTGAACACGAACATGCCGCTGTCCCGTCTCCCGGCCCAAATTCATGCCCTAGCTTCCTAGTGAGAATAAAGGCGATGTTGCTGTGGCAATAAGTCCGCGGCAATAATGCCGGCAGCGGCATGGCATAGTGTGAATATGCGGTATAAAAGCTACGTAACCATAAAATTTCCGTTTACATAGCAACTGTTAGACCAACTTGACTAATACCACAGTGTAAGTCACTCCTGGTTTTGTTAATAGGCCGTGGTCTAGGGGCGGCAGATTTCAGAGGACGCTCACTCGATTTCAGAGTATAAAAGTCAAACAAGTTCATTGGTATTTTATACTAATACGTTATTTGTTTTAATAAAAATGAGTTTATTCACAAAGAAAATTACAACTAATACAGTATTTAAAATATTCACATTCACAATATTTACAAAATACACATGGAACTGTTGAGCTATCCACAAACCGTTGCAAACGATTTATAGATAGCTCAACTGGTCCAAATGAGTACCAATCGGAAGCGTGCCCAAAACACTGGCTGTATTGTCGCGCTGAATAGCAATGCTGATACGCTGGCCCAGATAATCACCAGCCCTCGGGTCAAGCGTCTAATACGTTAGGTCCCTATAATAAAAGCTCATTCCTATCGAAAATTATCAATCCTAGGTACCTTTTGTTGTACCTATTCTATGTAAATTATTATTTTAGAAAAATACATGGGGCGGCGGAAATAAAGTGGCCTACGCTCATAAAAAAATTATAAATCCGGCACTGGTGTAAGTACATAGGTACGAAGCTGAATTGTAGCCCCGGGTCTTCAATTTTTATTATGGGGGGGCAAAAACTGTAAAATGCCGCCCCCGCGAGAATTTTATACACAGCACAGGATAGGATTTAAAATAAAAATATGTATAATAAAAATAAAAATCAAATATATTTCCGCATTTGGGAATTTAAATTACAATTTTACTCTTCGAGCTTTTTATTCAGCAAATAAATCTATGGCCCTGTCATAATTTAACTCGTGTGCAGTTCCATTTTCTATAGCTAAGATTACAAGACTCGATAAGCGTTCCTGGCTCATAGAAGATCGCAAATAATTTTAACACTCGCTCGGAACGACATTTATAAAATGCAGGATCTTGCATACAGCTAATATAATAGCGGCGAAAGGACTATAGGTACTATTATTTAATCTGTGGTCAAAGTCAAGTAGGTACCTAAATGATGAGTTGTCAATTCGTCTGTAAAGTGTGAATTTTGCCGCCCCCGTGAACTTGCCGCCCGGGGCATGGGCCCCAGCTTGCCCCCCCTAGATCCGGAGCTGCTGAATTGTCACTGATATCGTTATTATTGAATGTATAGGCATGTCGCGGTGAGAGTATGGACGATGGCAGGCGGGTGCAGACGGATGGAGGCGAGAGGATCGTTCTGCCCACACACGCCGACACACTCGTCATGTACTCTTCAGCGGAACGTAAGTTTTTAATAATACTAGCTTTCGTCTGTGACTTCGTCTGCGGCCCGTTTATGACCCCTTTCAGGTCAGCTTAATATGTACAATATACCTATAGGTATATGTTCCAAGTTCCATCCTAATCGGATCAGTAGTTTTGGCGTGAAACATCCACACAGATGTTTGTTACTCTTTAATCCTACTAATATTAGTAGGATTAGTGGGAAGTGGGATAATAATTTGGTTTAGTGTTAGCTTTTTGTGAAAGAGTTTGTCCGTGAAAGTACCTCAACCTATTTCTGCCGCTCTTACGTCAAGTTTATCATTATCATCATCAACCTATATTGGTCCAATGCTGAACGTCAGTAGGTCTCTCCCAAGACGCGCAATTGAGCCCGGTCTTCAAAATTTATCGTCATCAATTATGATGAAACTTTTTCATTTCTAAACATTATTATGTTTTAAAATATTTTCCAGAATATCTTTCATACCGTGATTCAAACGGTTCGTGGCTGATGCAGAGCCTGTGTCAGGTCCTCGACGAGTTCCACAACCTCTTCGACTTGGTTCAGATGACTACCTTGGTCCATCAGGTAAGACAGCAAACTAAATTTTGACATAAAAATAAGACGTGGTCTTGGCTGTGCTTTCAAGTTTTTTTGGTACAAAGCATACGAGCAGATACTTGTCAAAATATATATATATAATGTACGTTGAAAATGTGTGGTCAAATTGACCACAGAGAATAAAATGGCTATAAAATAAACTAAAAAAAAACTTAGTAAATAGTTGGTAATTGGTAGGTATCGTTTCTTTTATTGCATTTTTGTGAACTAACCTAATTTGACAGCACTAAAAATGTTGCCGTCCCTTTCTCTTAAACTGAAACAACAAAGATGGCTATAATTTTAAAGCTGTCAAAATATCGATACCATTAGTCAAATTATCGATACCCTAATAGAATCGATACCATTGTGTTCGAAGTCTTAATTAAAATCGATGAAAGGTTTTTCGATCGATAAAATATTTCGAGAAAACCATCAATGATGTACTTAACAGATTTTTTTCTTTTTCCAGGCTGTGGCTTACAGATGTACTCACACGAGATCTATGGATACCAACGACAAGAAGATGATGCCGGAGACTAAGTTTACGCTCACTAAACTGTTGAAGTTTTAAATCGCAGTTTATGTTTCTAGAAAAATGCATTTAGATATATTTACTTAATAGTTATTTTGAAATGTTGCATTTATTCTATGTACTAAGTTCCTAGTGCAAAACAATATTTTTTTGTTTTGTACTGTTTTTGTAATTTAAAAAACCTAAAAGATGCATTTTATTAGAAAAATCTATATTTAGGTATATAATGTACTGGACTTATTGTCTACTTAATAAAATATACTTGTTTAATCTAAATGGCGTGTTTTATTAGTTCTACATTATTATAGTGTTAGTTACTTAGGTAGGTGTGTAGGTAAGATGCTAGCGCCGCAAGTTCATCCTTATTTCAACACCATAATGCGACTTGCTGTGGATTCGGACAAAATATATTAGGACACAATGTCCGAAAATGAAGAAAAAATAACAATGTCAAATATTATGTAAGTAGATGTACCCTAAGGATGTACCTATATATAAATGGTCAATACAGTTGCTCAAAAAAAGGCGTATTGCAGGGACGTATAGCGTTCGGGATGTGGGCTATTACACACTCGTGATTTTTTTTACCTTTCCCGAACTAGTGCGTTATCTTTCCCTACTGTTAAAATAATGTCTGCTAAAAAGAAAAACCAACCATGAAGTTTTTACTAAAAAAATTCATAGAACTTTTTATGATTCATGCAAATACGTATATTTCTAAAAAGAAGCTACTAATTTGTTTCAATATCAGATTTAGTGATTTGATTGAATGAGTTAGGTTAGGTTTCATTTCATTTCATCTCATTAAATTTCATTTTCATTTCATATCAATAAAAAAATTCAAAATTCTACTAAAAAATTCTTCTAAGACTTGGCTGTATGGGCATAGTGGCTTTGCCTACCAGAATGGGTGAAGAAAAAAAAAATCTTTGCTCTATATTCAACGGTTGGCGCCATTTTTCAGAAATTTGCTTTTTATTAAACTGCTTCATTTTTTCGCAACTGTATTAAATATAGTCGTTCAGTACACGTGCGGAACCGTCATTGCAACTTGTCAACCTTCGCCTTCAGCTGCGCCTCGGCTCGGGTAGACATTTGTCGGAACTCTTTGCAATGACAGCCGTTCCGCACTTGTAATGAAATATACTATTACAGTATTTTCATAAAAAATATTTTGGGGTTTATTTTGTCTTACTTGTATTTATCAATTCTCCACAAAGTCTGATTAAGGTATAATAATAATAATAGGCGTTTACATGTATTGAAGATGACTTATACCTATGCCAAGTGCTTGCGGCGCGATGTTTAGATGGAGGTTTGCCCAGCACCTAGGTTATACGATACTCTTAGCCTACGTGTTGACCTTGTCTTTCCTGTGGATATGGCTGACTAGTCTCGAGGTATGCGCAGCTTTTTTAATACCAATATATTGAAAGGATGGTATCTCTCTCGGCGTGGTGGTGGTAGAAATTAAAGCACTATTTGTTCATCTCAAGCTTATAATATTCAGAAATACAACTTTTATTCCAACAAACTTTTACGCCCGCCCAAAAAGTTACAGAAAATCCCCTTCTTCTTCTTCATTTTAATATATCTCTACAGATTATATATTTGCCGTGCACGGCATGGAAAAATATGGGTCAGCCTCCGTCTAGTAAGCTTTCACTATGAAGAATGAAGACATTTCATTTACCTAGCGTTAGATCTAACAAATGACGACGATGCGTTTATCTATTCTTATCTGTCGTCGAAAATCGTGAAATAAAAGAGTTCTAAATAGAAGTGAGATATTTTACAAGAACAAAATACCTAACTTTCCCATTTTTTTTTCTCAAAATTTTTGAAAACTTAAAAATTGCTGAATTAGGTTTTGGGAAATAAAACTAGCATACCTAGGTACATAGTAGATTAAAAATGACATGGTTAGGTATACATAAAACCATTGACAATTCTCTTTTTCTTTTTTCTTACTTTTTTACATTCACAGTTATCAAATATTATAAAAATATGGCACCTACATTTTTAGAAAGGTGTTTTAGAAACTGTTTAGTTAGGTAATAAGTATTATAGGAAACATTCTTAGCTTTGGGACTACGGCTTGTCTACGGCAGTGCTACGTGAACATCTACGATAGTCTACGGTAGTTCTACGGCGTAGCTGCCGTAGCACTAATATTGTTTGAAAACCATTTCAAAGTCGTAAACAGCTGAATTTTGCCTGTAGGCTAAAATAAGTTACAATTTTGTTAATCTCTTGTACTATTCGTTACGTAAAGAAAAGGTACCTACTTAGTAATAATTATCTTCGCAAGATTTACTTGTATAAAAACAGTTTTCACTTACATTTTTATTTAATTCCTATTGCGTCCTAAAAAACGAATCCAAGTCCATCTCTGCGTGCGTTTTTATTCTCCTTCTACAATTAGTAGGTAGGTATTGTTTGCAAAATGATTTGTAAGAAAACTTTTTGCAAGATAGCATGAGATGAGTTCCATTTTTAAAACAACCTAAACAATTTTACAACTTTTTAATAAGGTTTTCATCACACTTATTCGAAAAGAGCGACTTGGTTCGCCTTTATGTGCACCCAAAGGGGGTGTTTTCTATAAGAAACAATAAGTGCGCGGCAAAGTTCATTCCGGCGCACTTATTTAAATAAGTGCACCGGAATTTACTTTGCCGCGCACTTTTTGAATTTGGAACATCTTAGTGTTCAGCGCCAAAGAAATCGAACGAATAGAAAACATAAGAAATAAGTGGCTTTCATTATAGATACTATTTATTTTCATTTTAGTTGTTACTATGTATGTTTTATTAAATAATTATATTACAATAAAATATGAGGCGCCTTTTATTTTCTCATAGTTGGTGATGAAAAGTAGAGTGTGCCACTCGGGCGCAATAGTAGATTATTATACTAGGGGATAAAGCAGTGTCTTCTGTCGCGGGTGACGATTTAAATCGCGAGCGTAACGAAGGACTCGAAGTTTACTCCCGAGCGTAGCGAGAGTGTTAAATTAACAGATTAAAAATGACTATTGTTATGTTCGCTTTTTGTGGCATAGAATGTCACTTTTTTGAGCAAGTGGTACGAAAATTATATTATTATACTAATTTAGTATTTAGCATAAATATCAAAATTCAGAGTATCCCCCAGTTTATATATTTATGTAGAAATTGTTAGATTGTCCACTGACTTCCGACATTTGTTTACGTATTACGATGAAATGTAACCAACTCCTCTTGACTTTTGCGATGACGACCGGCACGGTGTGAACAGCAGTGTGTCGAGATTATTCGACGAGGACAGTCTTGTGTTGGATTTGGTACGGGTAACATGGAAGTCTAGTGCCGATTTGATATCATTCAAGGCGGCTATGTGCCAACAAGTTATAAAGGCTATGATGTTATTTTCTGTACCTACCTACTTATGTTCAGTAGGTAGACTATATTGTGCTAGGTATAATCGTGGCTTATTCTAAGTTTTTTTTTACTGTGTTATCGACTGAGAAATAAACTACTAAGTATGAAAAGGATTTCTACCTCTTTGCTTTATAAAACATACCCATTTTACATCCTGACGAACAGGCTATTATTTTAAAATAGGCCTTTACATCTATTGAAGATGATTTATACAGCGTCAGGAGGCCTATACTTACAACCTATGCCTACACTTAACGACACACTGTAGTGCCTGGGACAATGTTTAGATGGAGTAGGCTTGTAGCACTATACCATCCTCTCAGCCTAGTCAGCCATATCCACAGGAAAGACCAGGTCAATACGTGCGAAGCTGACTAAGCCAAAGGTTTCCTTCGCCTTGTTATTGCGCATATAAATTTTCCGAAACGAAAAATCCATTGATGCACGGCCGGGATTCGATCCCACGACCTTCTGATCGAAAGTCGAGGTGTAATCCCACTCGGCCAACACGGCTTTTTATGGTGCTGTAGGACTGTGAAATGAAAAGTCCACATGAAAGCAAAATACGCAATGTCGCTTTTGTCTAGCTATTCCTAATTAACTGCCAAGAAACTGAACCGATTTTGATAAAATTTTCATGGGACTAATCCGAAAAAAAGAAGCAGAACAATTTTTCAAATCGGTTCATAATGGCGGAACTCTAAGGAACCATATTAAACAAAATACAACCGAATTGAGAATCTTCTCCTTCTTAGAAGTTGGTTAAAAACGTTGATAACTGCAGTAGCCGCCTATCTGAAACTTTATAATCTAATTTTCGAACCGCACATAAATCAACTAATTTCCTAAAGGATGTTATAGCTTTTTCTGAAGTCGATCAATCTTTGACTGATGACATTGTGGATTGCGGTGACTGATTATCCGTGAACCTCAGTTGGAATCTCAAAGAACTCATGACAGCCACTGATATCCAATTTCCGGGGCCCAAGGGCTGTTCCCACCGCCAGTTACACGATATCAGTATACAGCTAATATCATTTAGTACCTATACCTATAAAAGTGGCGTGGCGACCACCCAGTCTAAAAGCGTCTATACTATAGATTAGTACCTAGACCACGTTAGGCCGCAAACGCACTAGCGGTTGGACGCCCAGGCGGTTCGTTTGAGCGGCCGCATACGCACTAGCGGTTGGCCGCCTAGGCGATTGGTTTGAGCGGCCAACCGCTATGAAACCGCGTAAAGCGGTTGGACCGCTTGACGGCGATTTGGAGAGGAGCGAGTTTTGACATTTTTTGAAATACAAATACAAAAAACATTTATTGCCTCGGTAGATATAAAAGGTACAAGGTTATAGTTAACAGTAACTTCGAAGAGGGAAATAACTTACCTATATACTTATAGCACTTTTATTAGGGTTTTAAGGGATTTGTAGGAGTTTTAAAGTTCTTATAGAAAATATTACAAGAAATTACAAGAAAACACTTTTATTTTGACTTGACTTGACTTGACTTGACTTAACCACGCTACCTAGTTACTAAAACGTACAAACTCATCGGCGGCTCGCCATCAAGTGAACCGCCAGGTGCGTAAAGAAATTGCGGCCAGCCGCGAAGCGGTTGATATTTTGTGGCGGTTAGGTGCGTAAACGTACAAGCGGTTGCATATAAAAACTGGAAATGCGGCTGCCGCGTGGCTAGCCGCCCCCGCGGCTGGCCGCTAGTGCGTTTGAGGCCTAAGCGGTTGGACCGCTTGAAGGCGTGTTGGGGAGGAGCGAGTTTTGACATGGCATTATGATAAACGATCGTATTACCCCAGAGCCGATCTCTGTCGCCAGAATGCCTCTTGAAGTTGTGCAGGAATATGTCTACCTCGGGCAGACCCTGCGCGTTTGGGTAGGCACAACTTTGAGAAAGAGCTAAACCGGCGAATCCAGCTAGGCTGCAGCATTTGGAAAACTCCGACAGGTCTTCTCGTCACCCATACCCATACCTCAATGTCTGAAGACGAAAGTCTTCAACCAATGCGTCCTACCTGTCATGACCTATGCTGCCGAAACGTGGACACTGACAGTAGGGTTGGTTCACAAGCTGAAAGTCGCTCAGCGAGCTATGGAGAGGGCTATGCTCGGAATTTCTCTGAAGGATAGAATCCGGAACGAGGTTATCCGACAGAGAACCAAGGTAGTCGACATAGCTCAGAGGATTAGTAAGCTGAAGTAGCAGTGGGCCGGCCATGTTTGCCGCAGAACCGACAATCGTTGGAGCAAACTAATACTCGAGTGGAGACCGGCTAGGTGGGGTGACGATCTGAGACATGTAGCTGGCAAACACTGGATGAGACGAGCCGAAGACCGGGCTCAGTGGCGCGTCATGGGAGAGACCTACGACCAGCAGTGGACTGATATAGGTTGATGATGATGATGAGTTTTGACATATTTTTTTAAACAACAGTAACTTATAGCACTTTTATTTTGACTTGACTTGACTTGACTTGACTTGACTCGACTTGACTTGACTTGACCACACAACCTAGTTACCAAAACGTACAAACCACAGATTATATAATACTATACTAGTAGTTTCGTTAACTAAATCTTGAAAGAAAAGAAAGAAAGAAAAATCGTTTATTGCCTAAAATATAAATTAGTAAGGTACTTAGACCGCTAGGTATAGGTACATAATGTGCATGCGGAACATAAATGTAACTATAATTAATACAATTCAATTTAGGTGCACACGTAGCGCACCCTAACCAATTCGTTAAGGCAAAGGGGGTATGCTCAGCATAAATGCTATGCGGACATTATGTCCGTATAGCACTGATTTTCAGTATACCTTCATTCATAGTATATCTTCATTTCACCTTGTAGCTTTTATCCATGACTGTACTAATAGATAAAAATAGTTTGATATTATGCCTAATATCAAATTACGCCTGGCAAAGCGTCGTTCGGTGAATCGTAACAACCCTAACTGATATTGGTCTTTTGTACTGATGTAGACATTTTTACTTAGGTAGCAGGGTAGGTACATATTTTCATCTCAGTAGGTACCTACCAATTGTTTTTTATAATTTGCTTTTAAAAGTTTCTTTTCATATTTTTTACATTACGTAAGTGTCAGACAAGATTATTTTTATTGATTTACTAACAAAGTCCTATTTGTAACACAGCGGAATATTACATTATTTCTTTCTCTTTTCCCTGGGTATTGCTTTCAAACCCATCAATAAATCGACGATACAAATATGGTATTACAAAACTCGGTTCCGGTGTCGGATTGCGGTGCCGAATCGAGCCGGCCGGCTCCCGTGGGAAATACATCCTGTATACAACTGTCTGTTTCGTATTCAGTGTATTTTGTGTTATTAATTGACATTATCGGTAGAGCAGAGAGAGATGCGATTTGTTGTAGTAGCGAATTTTTTTTAATAAGATTTATTTTTAACCAACATGTTTCTATGTGTTGTTAGATTGCTCTGATATAAAAATCGCATTAAAAATCCAACAGTTGCGGATTCCACAAAAAAGTCTATTATCCACAAGTTTTACATTTTCACACTAGATTCTACCTTGAGTCGAGTACACCTTTGAACAAAGTTTTATTTTTCTGGCTCTAAATAACGCATCCTTATCTCAGAGGTGTAGAGTCTTAAATGGTTTGACTTGGGTTTTAGCGGTGAGTGGCTTTTGTTTGCATTGATAAACCAACACAGATGCTGGACCATTCGTATTCAAATGTGTGTTCGAGGGAACTGTTTAGTGCCGAAACGGTGGAACACAAAGTTTTCTTTTTAATTTCGACCGAGTAGGTTTTAACTTCGTGCGTGTTTCGACTAAAAACATTCACAATAAAACCTTCACAACACAAACCTTACAAACGATTTGTTATTACAATTAAGAAAATCCTTAAAACCATCAGCACAAGATTCAAAATGTCAAACATGCACAAGGTCCGGCGGTGGAAACGCAAGTCGATATCTTCACAGAGTTGTGCATGTTTTATTGTAAATGTTTTGTGGAAACGTACGGTTACTTTACTTACGTTACTACGTAGATTTACTTTACAACCGATTTTGAAAAAGAAAGGGCTAGAAAACTTTGATATTTTTTTGGCCTTTTGAAATCTTTGAGTATTTTTTTTAAATGAACTGTACATCAATGAATGATTAATGCATTGCTTTTTACGTGTACCTACCTACCAAAACAAGTAGAAATAAACAATAAAATTTTGGATAGTCGTCAAAGTTATGACCAAAATTAAGGTAGGTAGCATATTATATTCCATACTAAAAACTTAGGTAATCATTGTGGATGGTTTCCGCTCGTAGCATTTTCATGAGCCTATCTCATGAATCGGCCTAGTCTAACTCAGCTGCAAACCTAATTGCTGCATGGACAAAAGATAATAATATAAATTTTAATTTCTATTCGTTCGTCTATGGTTACTGGGATTTTACTGTGATAAATGCCCAGAGTAGATACGTTTATCTACTCTTTTTATAAAATCAATTACATAGACCTAGACAGGCATTTATTTGCATAAAAGGTAACAGACAAAATACACCTACAGAACTAAACTAACAACACTACAAAGAAACAAAAATCAGACAGAAAGAAAAATGAGATGAGTGGATTGAGTAGGTACTAGGTAGCTAGGTAAGCTGGCAAGCGTTTGTGTGTTACAGCAGCAAAGCAAAAAATTACCTATGTCTCATATTGGTAAAGCTTCAAATGGAAGTTTTCTTAGTAGGTATAACAAAGTAGACGAGTGTTAAATAATACATGCGTAAATTTTCGTAATCGGGAATACCTAATGGCCTCCCGGAAGTGATATTTCAGTACTGTAGATAAAATGCATTTTGGATGCGCACCGTCTGTCACACTTCCGCTTTAACAGGAAGGTGAATCGAGTGTTGCCAGCGATAGCATTTAATTGGGCATATAATTATCGCGACAGCCAGATTTTACAGCGGTTGTTGAAAAAAAAATGTGTACTAAGTTGAAGTGACATAATAAATATCTTCTCGAGTACCTACTCAATAGATTCTTTTTAGAGAATCGTCAAGTAGACGTATTCAGTAAGGCAAGGACTCGTTATAGGCAGTGTGTTTGGACAAACAATTACCTATAGGTACCTACTACTTACTTATGTCCATCATAGCGCTTAGCATCAACGTTCTACGGACAATCTTTCTTTCATATTGTGGAGTGTGATTTATACTCTGTCATGGAGGATGACTGATGATCATGGAGAAAACACCAAAGTGCGCGCACGTCGCTCGATTCGTTATTTTATAATTTTATTTCATGTAATTATTATGTAAAACAAAGTAGGTAGAAACAGTATTAAAAAGTGGTCCAAATATCCACCACTAACGAGACCTATATGTCTTATAGTCCAATAAATAGAGAGTAACTATCAGTAGGTATTGGACAAAATAGAAATACGCTGTCAGTAAAAAGTTATGACTATATGAAAAATAATAATAAATTATTTATTTTTTAACATCAGCATTCATCAGTAGCTATTCTTAATGCGGCACTAATGATGATTCATCTTTATCACCGCAGATAACACTAATTATATCCCTTTCGCACTTAGCAAATACCTAATGCGCTAGAGCACCAACGCAATCGGTTTTACCCGAGTTTTTTTGTGATACCTAATGCAAGAGGAAAGAAGAAACTGTGTTTGTTGCAATCATTCATTATTACGAAGAAGGAATTATCAGTTACTTCACCAGTTTCTGGATGACCACCCGGGAACCGCTGAACATATTCAAGGACCTATAGCACCTCGACAGGTTGGTACATTCTAACAGGTAGGTACGTGTTTTTTCATCTAATATAGGTAGGTACCTACTTATATCTTTCTATTATTTCGGTTATATACCTAAAAATACTTTTTTGACCGACTTTTTAAAGCCGGTGCCTAATCTGTTTCCGTAACGCATACATTTTACAAGTACCTACCTAATAGATTTTTTATGCGTGTTGTATTGTAACATTTTATAGCATGTAAAGATTAATAATGCATGTATACCTACATGACGTTGAGATAAATGTCAACTGTCGCCTGCGTGACAGTAGTAACTTTGAAAGATAACCTAAAATATAAGACGAAGCAATAATAGCTAGATGATATAGATTTTTGGAAAAGACAGGGTATTTATTTTAATAATTGTGATATTCTGAATAGAGATTGTACATAAATGACGACTGAAGTTTAATTTACCAAGCAGAACATACGAATGTGACGTGCCAGACGACTGGTCTTTACAAGCAGTTAAATGATATCCTGAGATAATGTACTATATACCTACTAAATAAAAACAATGCTAAAATGTGTACCTATTTGAACAAAGGCACACTGAATATTTGGCGTTGAGCAAGTGACTAAAATGCGTAGGAATAGTTTAGGTACATTAGATTGTTTTTTTTTATTTGTTTGATTCTATTTATCTAATTATATATTTATCTTTCACGGTAAGACACTAGTAAAACTATTATGAAGTATTCTTGCGTTTTCTTTCTTCCAAGCTTGATTTATTTATCTAAATCGATCTAAAAACCTATCGATATCTAAAAACCTAACACGGCACACCAAGCGGCATGGCATAACATGCTTAGATTAGTTAAAACCCTCAGGCGGTTGGGGGGGATTTAGGAAATCATGCGAGGCGCAAAATCACCACTCATGACCTTATTTGGTCATGTTTTCGACACAGGACGCTCAGCGCAGAAGTGTGGGTGCAAATGACTGATACAAATTACAAGTGTGCTGTGGTAGAACCATCGGTCCACAACCGAAACGCCGACAAATACTATTTAGACTTCAAATTTCGTCAGCTGCCCTGATAAAGAGAAACAACAAACTGTACCTACTAGTTCTTGCGGTTATCTACCTACTCCATACGGTGCTTAGGTACCTACCTACCTATGTCCAGAAGAACGATCGCAAAACAGAGTTAGCGAAACCGAAATTCAGTTAATACCTACGTCTAGAAGGTTCCATTAAATAACAAAACAAACCTTTCTCATCACTACAATAAACCACAAAGTTTTCTTCTACTTCTCTGTTTCCAAACAATCGAAGAAAACTCGGCCTGATAGGTATGGAATAACATAGATAAAAAAAAAACAACATACTACTAACGCCATCTATTAGTCTAGTGGAGGAACTAGATAGTAAGATGTCGATACCAAACTGAGAAAGTGTACCATCTTGAACATCAATCGGCCAAAGAATTAGTTTTACCATCGACCGCTAGATGTCGCTAGATTCGAATAAAATAAATAAAAAAAGGTACCATCATAGAAAAATTCGTAACAGTTTATGTAAGCACCCCGTGAGTAGGTTACCAGGGTGTCACACCAGCTGTCTTATTAGAAGCGTATCTCGAGATAATCTCAGCAGCGGCGTTAATCTCACAATTAGCTCTCGGCTTGCTGAGCCGCATAATTAAGCGATGATGGATGGTATAACTGATTAGTCGGGGGATTGGTGTGATCTAACATAAATGAACATAGGTACTTACATCAGTATCTATATGTGAGATGCCTGTGGACATGACGCTGTCATAAATGTCACCTGACAGTAGCAACTTTGAAGGATAACCAAGAATATAATAACATTAGCGAGTTTTGTGTTGACGAGTTGTACCAAAATGTATTTGATATTATTCCGAATAGATTGTTCATAAATGCAACCTGAAGTTTAATTTACCAAGCAGAACGTAAGAATCTGACGGCCAAAATGTAGGTCGTTACAGCTCAGAAGTGGAAAGATGGGAAAAATTCAAAGTTTTTTCCCAATGCCCATGTCGACATCGAAGCCCGAAGGTAAAGTTTTAGTGAGAACCTCATGTTAATTTCATCTCAGATGACCAAACTTTGTTCTGAGTTATGAATTGTAGTGATAGTCGATGCACAATTAATTATAGGTACTTACCTATTACAGTAATCATACATAACCTAATGACGATTCAAAGTGATCAGTGAGATTTTATTGAATAAAAGCTCTTTGACTTATGAGAGTTATTTTATTGAATAAAAGCTTAGAGACTTATTTTCTATGAGCTTGAAATGAGTAGGTATTTACCTACTGAATTTGAGAATATGATTATGTACGTACCTACTATGTACACCACACATTGACTACTGAACAATTACATAGAAAATATTGTTGTTGAGTTGCAGACAAGCCATCAGTATTGCTGGATGAAGTTCTAGATGATGAGAGGAGCGAGAGTCATCCTCAAACTCAGACTCAGAGATGACTATGTGAATTGTCTTATCGCAGCCAGAGCGACCGGCTGCCAGCAATTGAGATGTACATACTACAAGAAAGTGAATCCCCATGGTATTGATAACCATTAATAAAGGTATATTTTTCAATAATAATATGAGAATGTTAGAGCTTCCATGAGTGTATTTTGCAACATAACTCAAGAGCTTTGATATCGAGCACAAGTGTTATGTGGCAGGATACAAATTAAAATGAAATAAGTATGTTATGTGACATAGTTGAGAGATTTGATATCAGAGTGCTAGAGTGACAACTCAGTTTTTTATTTCCGATTTACATAAAATCAATAATTGCGATTGACCATTTTCATAATTTTAAAGTACAAATGTTTGTATCTAAAGCTGCTGTGCAGTGGCAATCATAAAAAAAAAGCACTATAGGCGATATAAAGTGACAAAATATTTGACATAAATGCTATAAGCTTAACCTTGGGAAACATAGAAATGGTCGGAAGTGATTTGTGTAAGTGTCACCAACGTATTATACACTGATATGATAACAAGTATAAAGGCACATTTTTATTAAAAAAAAAAAGATGAAAGATGATAGACTACATGCAAACACAGAATTGAGCGAGTGAAAAAAAAAGAGATATTCTAAGTATGAAGAGACTGGCGTACCAGAAGAACCCTCTATACACTCAGGCATTTACACCTTCTCACACATCCTCACAACACTTTTATCTTTGGAAGTACTTTGGTAGTCGTTTAGTGATGGTCGTTATTTTTACTTAATAGAATGAAAAATGAAAATTCGTTATTGGCTATAAGATGAATTTATAAGATACCTACTCTGTACACCCTAAGAGCTGTGGATTTTGTTAAATAAATAAAATAAAATAAAATGAAGGGATGAAAAAGTAAGTGACATTTATCGAAATGTAAAAGTAAATACATTGAAAATTGATTAGAGAGTAGGTATTTAACTTTAAAAAGTGAATTTAAATTAAAGACACAAAATAAAAAGTGAAAACTAGTATATTATACTATTAGTGAATAAAGGACGGGTTTAAGGCGATGTCTACAGATGAATCACGAGCAAGTGAAGGATCCTAACGACTGAATCACGACCGCAGAAAGTGAATAACTGAATGAATGAAATACTTTATTGTAATGTAACCCCTTATGACAGCTTATAAAAATAAAATAGAAATAATAAGATTGCACTATTACGTACAATGGACGGTCTTATTTTTAGGAAGCGATTTCTTCCAGACAACCTTTGTAGTGATTCATAATAATTGAATTACGAGCGAAGCATGTGATTTAAAGAGAGACGCGAGCGATTCATGGCCCTTGATATGAATCCATTTTAGGCACTTGTATACTCTACTTTATACCATGACTACGACCTAAAAAAAAAAAGATTAAGAGAAAATATACATTGAATGCTTGTCGAAAATGTCGATCAATCAAATCTCAAGGAGTTTGTAACGAGTATTTTGCGCAAGGAGGGTGTGTATAGCATTGAGATGGAGGTCGAATATATTGATGTGTTCTAAATTCAAAAACAAAAAGTGATTACAAGTTCTATTTATCGACTGTTTTCAGTGCATAAAATAAACTTTTTAGAGGAGAAATCACACTTTAATTTCAATTTGAATAATACTGATAATGCGAACCACCTGAGTATACGAGTATAAAAGAATACTACGACAATTGCATTAAAGCAAAAATAACGTAAGTGAAAGTACAGAAAACCAATAAAAAGAAAGACAGAGCTAATGAGTATAAAACAAAATAAAATTGACAATTCAACTAGAATGGAGCTAAGCAATTAAGGATAAAATGTGATAACCAGATGAACAAACGAAAACTTTATAAAATCAAGAACTACCAAACGACCAATTAAAAAAAAATGAAACCTACATACAACTTCATTTATTGATGTGAGAGAGAGAGAGATAGATAGATAGATTTCATTGAGATTATACATGCAGCACCTTCCTACCAAGAGCTATACAGGAAAAGTAGTAAAGACAACATCGAACTGCAGCACAATTGAACCAATAAGCGAACTACAAGGTACTCAATGAAATTAAAAACCTAAAACCTGGAAAAAGTCTTGAATCTGATGGAGTCAATAATAAAGCTGTCAAACTATTCAATCATATTACCTACCTATTTAAGATGAAAATAAACACACAGAGTCCGTACCTGAGAAATGATGTACCTACTTCAGACGTAATATTCATATAAATATAAAACTGATGATACACAAGCTTTAGAAGAAGTATACAGCAAATACAGGGAATTCAACAGGCTCCTTATGATAATAGCCTTGTAGTAAAGCATGCAATAGCATTATGTTACCATGTTACTATTAGAAAACTTGAAGAATTCGAGGAAATGATTCGTGCACTTAAGGGTACACTTTTCAGGCAATTTGTATACTTACTATTTATGCGAGAGTGGGCTAGACTCAGAAATGAGTAGTGTAGAGTACAAATACTCCTGTGCTGATTGCCGCAGAAAAGCGTTAAGCGATTTGTTTTGGAAGCTCGTAACTGTCAAATTATATTTTGTTAAAATATGGCTCTGAGCCAGGGTAGATGGCCTAACGATTCCAAACAGTGAAGTAATCATCATATTATAGTGTTTGTATAAAAAAAAAGAGAGCGTAAAGTGTAACGTTTGCAGAGAAAGCTTGAAATATGCTTACCTACAAAATGAACGACAAAACAAAGTTCCATACGAGCAATGAACAGGAGCATAAAAAAAATAACAGAATGTGTTGAGCCGTTTATAATTGCATAAGATCATGTAATTCAATGACATAAAATGAATCTGTGAATAAATGATTGATTGGGAAAAAATTAACGAAGTGCGAAGCGATTTAATGAAACAGAAAACTAAGCTTTCAAGCTAAAGTGGAAATGTGCGAGGCATATTTCACGAAGTAACGAAGGCAGATAGACCACTCATACTACTCAACAGAAAGAACCATTAGGGTAAATAAACGTGTGAAGACCATGCAGCCGGTTGGTTGATTACTTATATTATTCAATTCCAATTGTTGAGAAAGACTGGATCTATTACTGGACTGGACTGGACTATTTAGTTTATAAATCACTAGCGACCCGCCAGGCTTCGCACGGATGCAATGCAGTGATGATGCTGATGATGTATTATACATATAAACCTTCCTCTTGAATCAACCGCTTCTAAATCCGTTGCGTAGTTTTAAAGATTTAAGCATACACTTTAAAGATTTAAGCGTCAGCGACTTTGTTTTATACTATGTAGTGATTAGTAGTGATTTGAATATGTAGGAACTAATACGCTTAAGAGAGATATTAGGCAATATAAGGCAATATTACTATTGTTACATAATGACACGATGAACGAGTTCACGAAACACATAGTGTGCACGCTGGTTTTCTCCATTTCTCTTTATGAAACATGGACCATGAAAACCACTTAAGGCAAGCGCATCGATGCGTTCTGGATGTGATGCTGTCAGAGACTGCTCCTGAGGATGTCATGGACAGCCAAAACAATCAACGTCTCCATGCTGAAAGAACTTATGTTGGAACGCACTAAGCGTCTGCCTTCTTCGAGCACTTTAGTAGAGGTTACTAAAGAAGAGGGAGGAGCCCAAAACACTGGTCTGATCAAGTGTCCGAACAGCTAGAAACCACAAATTGAAATTTCCTTGCACAGATTCACGATACCCGACGATGGGGCACGGATAGGGAATGTAAAATATAATAATGATGATGATGATGAGTGAAAAGGAGATTTAGAAATTAAATGCAATATTACTGCTTTTTGTAGAAGTGAAATGAAAAGGTATCCTTCGGCAAATCAAGTGATTGATTTCAAGGGCGAGTGATAGAAATAGTTGCTTAAGGATACCACCGCTTGCGGAAAGGACTATCGGAATGATGGAGACCTTTCAAATCTCCACATCCTGGTTATTTCATTTTTTAGATCTATATATTATTATAGTTATTAATGCGGTGATGAGACAGAGAGGGATTTAGAAAATAAAAGACTATAATATTATTATAACGATGATAAGACAACGAAAGATTTGGAAAATAAGACAAAAATATCCAGGAAGAAAAATAGAAAATATGACTATACATGATATGATTATTTGCACTACATGTACACGTTGTACCTACTAGTTGTGCTATACGATAGATAATATTGCACTACTACCGAAAACAGTATTTCAATACAAAATAATATTGACTAGCATCTTACTTAGCTCGTAGAGTAGGAGGAGAAAAGTATATTATATTAAACTCAATAATTGATTTTGCCTACTCATTTGAATAGCTACTTGACCTGCTAATGTTAAGCAGGTACTTGAATACCTTGTCCAAGACGCACTGGAACTTATGATCCCTAATAGAGAAAACTAAAGTTATCAAGTGAACTGGTCTTAGAAATTACGAACTTAACGTCATGTTTTGAGTTCCAGGATAAGTGACAAAGTGAAAAGTCAGTGATCGGCACAGTCGGAGCTGTAGCCGTTACAGTGGTTACAGAGCGAAGACACGATTCAGTGATAGCCACAGTCACCGCAGTCACAGCCGGTACTGTAGCTGATGCAGCCGCACCAGCAGAGATTGACAGAAAGCGTGACTAAGCCGTGTAGCAGCAGCCGTGGCAACGGCTACAGACTGAAGACACGATGCAGTGGTAGCCACAGCCACCGCTGTAGCTAATGCAGCCGCACCAGCAGAAATTGAAAGAGCGACGAAGCAACCGTAGCAGGAGTCGTTGCAGTGAGCAGTGAGTTACCGAGCTGTGTCACGCACGGCACAGCAGAAGTCACAGTCGTCAAAACAGTTTTGAAGTGAGAGCATGACTGGCATACGAACTTGCCGCTCAATTATGATTAACTGACGACTTGACTGGCATACGAACTTGCCACCGAATCTATGATTAACTTACGACTTGACTGGCATACGAACTTGCCACCCAATCTATGATTAACTGACGACTTGACTGGCATACGAACTTGCCATCCAATCTATGTTTGATTAACGACATGACTGGCATACGAACTTGCCACCCTGATTATTAAGTGAGGGCATGACTGGCATACGAACTTGCCGCCCAATTGATAATTAAGTGAGGGCATGACTGGCATACGACCTTGCCGCCCAATTTGACGATAAGTGAGGGCATTACTGGCATACGACCTTGCCGCCCAATTGACAATTAAGTGAGGGCATGACTGGCATATGATCTTGCCGCCCAATTTGACGACAAGTGAGGGCATGACTGGCATACGACCTTGCCGCCCAATTGATGATTGAGGGAGGGCAAGACTGGCATACGACCTTGCCGCCCATTCTACGATTAAGTGAAGGCATGACCGGCATACGACCTTGCCGCCAAACTTGAGATAGATACTCGCAGTTTAATCTTGATTAATGACGCTAATTTTGATAGATATAAGAAAACCGCATGTTAGACTAAAATAAACTTTAACACTAACTAAAGATTTCATAAATGAGCTATCTATAAATCGTTTGCAACGGTTTGTGGATGGCTCCGCTGTTTCATGTGTATTTTGTAAATATTGTGAATACTATAGTAAATGCTGTATTGGTTGTAATTTTCTTGGTGAATAAATTATCTTTTCATAAAGTGATATTATGAATAAATAAGAAAACTTTGCATAATTGCTGGATTAGAAATGATAACAGAAAATGTATGTTTAAAAATTGGTTTTATGAATGATGTACTTATTGTGGATATATTAGTTAGGTGATATGTATTTGTACAAATTAGATTTATTGTAAATTGTGAACAAATTAATTTGTATTTGTAGAAATACTTGTATTGTTATGTGTTTATGGACGGTGCTCTCGATTGAATCGAACGAAGAGACTCGTTCTAAGTAGGATGGCCGACTGTGAGATGCCTGTGGACATGACGCTGTCATAAATGTCACCTGACAGTAGCAACTTTGAAGGATAACCAAGAATATAATAACATTAGCGAGTTTTGTGTTGACGAGTTGTACCAAAATGTATTTGATATTATTCCGAATAGATTGTTCATAAATGCAACCTGAAGTTTAATTTACCAAGCAGAACGTAAGAATCTGACGGCCAAAATGTAGGTCGTTACATATACTACCTATCTATGTAGTATCTAGTGCCGATGTAGGTATGTAATTTATATGTTGAAGCGTTGAAGCGCGTGGCTTGCTTGTTTAATCAATCTTCACTGATTGTCTAAAGGCCCATTTAGATGGAGAGAGTTTCTCACCTCGAAGATACGATTATCGAAGGAATATAAAAACTTTTTTTCGTCTCTCGCTCTTCTCGCTCGTTGCCCTGGGCGACAATTACCTCGCAATGGAATAATAATGTGTCCGTCTAATCATTAAACTCGAATGACAAATCTCGCACTGAAAAAGATTCGAAGTGATTTGTACGATACTTGTATGAACTTGAAAATATGTCACACGAGATCGTGTTTACACAAGTCGAGATTCTCATAAGCAAGAATCTGCTTACTATACTTTCGTCGTGTAAACAAACATAGGCATTTATCGCCTAGCGATAAGTCATAAGCGAGTCTCGTATGACATAATCGTAGGCGAGATTTTAGTTCTTGCCAGTATGTAAACATTTTGATACGATTGTGTCATGGCGATTATTGCTTGCGATAGTTGCGTATAGGTAGTTTCTCGTACCAAACGTACGAGAAACTCTCTCCATCTAAATTGGCCTTAAGTTATGACGTTGTGCACGGTCACTTCGTAAGTACCTATACCTATACATAGGGATAAATCTGGTGGTCTTTTGTTAGGATGTTATACTTACTTACCTAAATAAATTATTTTGCATATTACACTTAAATACTACTGGCATTCATGTTTTATCACGTTTGTGAAACATTTGTGAAGAATTCACCAGCCTTATTTGTGACATATAGTCACATATATGTGACTGGTAACATCCTAACAGAATCTTTATAATCTTTTTACTAAATTAGTTTGCCGTTTCAAAATAAACCCACTAGTATTCAGCTATAGGCGTGAAAAAATCTATTTCGTAAGGTGCATTGGGGTAATTGCGAAAATGGGTATATTCCGAAAATCGATAAAATCGAGTAACATAATGCGATATTTTCCTGTTGGCACGAGGATATATAGGACTCACGGCGATGCCAATCAAGATGGCGTCTAGACCAATGTTGCCAACAGGAAAATATCGCATTATGCTACTAGATTTTATGGATTTTCGGAATATACCCATTTTAGCAATTACCCCAATGCACCTTATAACTTTTGTCCAACACTGTTTGTTTCCCAAAGAAAACTTTCCCCTGACATTCTAGTGTCATTCAACATTTTGCTTCTCATCAAACGATCAAAAGGACGCTTTCTTCGTACACCCGGCCAATTTCTACCTACCCCTACCCTATCTAATCACTCTACTCAATTTCCAGCTCTTTATATATGAGATTAGAGGTGGTAATCCTTCAATACCGGTCTCGAATAGAGGATTAAGTATTCATTGGGCCACGGAAAAACATTTTTTCACGTACGTGTTCGATTTCCTTGAATATGTTTGGGGCCTGTTTATTTGCGAGGAAATGGTGCGTTTTGATGACTTAAAGGGGTAGGTAAGTACTTGTTTTGATCGGAAAAATGCATAAATATGATTAAGCTAAAGCGGCTCAATTAAGTTTAGTTTCACTAGACTTAGGCTGGAATACTGAAACGTCACTCAAATTTAAGCACCACTTAAAATGGCTTTGCCTCTGTTTGACATTACTCATTTGTAAGAGATGGCTTAATTTAAGTGGCGTTTGAGTATTCGGCCAATAGTCACGTCCTGAGTGGATGTGCACAGTGAGGTATTGCAAGCAGTGGTTAGCACTTAACTTCCGGTGGACTATGACTGTCTCATCATTTAGTATTATGCAAATAAACGTATCTTGTCTCTTAAAACGGACCTTACCTAGTATACAAGGTGTAATTTAATTACCCTATAAGCCCGAAGGGGGCGTAATTAGACCGACCACCTGAGTGCTTGGACATGTGCAAATAGACAATAAATCGTAATTGAAATTTTCCCACAAAGACACAACATTTATGATTTTAGAAATTTGCGACAACCCTAAGTGTTTGTTTACTATTTACGTAAGCTCATACACACGCATGCACACGTAGGTACCATCGTACCGCATCGCACGCACACGCTAGCTGTGTAAGGTACATTTTAAGTAAAAATTACGAGCTCATTTCATGAATGAAAACCTTCGAAATCTCAAAAGTCGTAGAACAAACACTGTTCGCCATGACCTGTAGAATAACCCCCTTCGGACTTATAGGGTATTTATGTTACACCGTGTAGGTATACTACCTACGTTTGGCAATGACTTTTTGTAGATACCTATAAGAAATAAAACAATTTAACATTTAATGATGAATTTTATTCTAATTAAAATTACGTGGAAACATGAATTCTTATAACATGAATCTAAAGAAGGAAACACTAGTATAATATTCTTAACTATGAATTACTTATCAAATTAACAATGTCTTTCATTATGTCATCGTCCGAATACAAACACAGGTATGCCAAAGAACTTAGGCCATTTATGGCACGATGAAAACATCTCTCCTTTTGATACGATACAACTTAGTAGAAATATTACGCAAAACAAAAAAAAATCTTTGCAAATTGTGCCGAAAACGAACTCTGCGAGTAGAGGTTGCAAAGTGACAGTTACATAATAAGGGCTTGTTCAAACGGTATATTAAAAACGATTATATCAGTTTATTATCATTTGGTATAATTGTATTAAGACAAAGTGTAGTTTAAAGCTCATTACATACTGCAAAATAGAGGTGATATCAATTCAGTGTTATTTGTATTTTTCACTCTCTAATAACATTTCAACAATAAAAAAAGCTCGACGTGCCCAATGTAACCCTACTTACGTTAAAACGTGTAACAATCATTATGTCATTGTAACCTGTTAAAACATACTTTTACAATATCTTTATTTTTACCATTATTTGAGAAGGCACATGAAAATTTACTTACAAATAAATCGATATTACTGTGACAAACATTGTCTTTTTTTAAAGGTTTATTTTTTATTGAAAAGCGAACTGAAATTCGAAAGCTGGATAAAAACAAAGTACTGTAGATTACTTTTCTACGATCAAGACACTGGTTTTGAAGAATTCTTCATACATTTGGTATGATTCACTCTGTATTGTATCGACAGCCTTCGTCCAAGCTCAATCAGTCGAACCGTTTTGCACTTAAGTGTAAGAAAATGTATGAGGTCCTACGTACTATATAAAAATACAACAGTTATTTTAGCGTGCCCGGGTTGTCGAGCACACTTACCACCTTCAAACGCCGAATAATAATATAATTACCTATAACTCGTAGTTTGAAAGGGCCTTATCAGTGGGACCTAGGTGATATGCCTTGACTTTATAATAAAAACGCTGTATTAAATACTTTTTAAGGTCTTTATGCACCCTAAACGTTGTTTTTAAATCACAAACAGAGAGAAAATAATAATTTGAATATTAAATTAGGTGTACTTAGTTACTCTGTAATTTTATAATTTGTATGGATATTTTTATACAGCATCGTTATTATAATATGAGTCATAATATTTTATTTTGTACAAGCTTATTATAAATTACAAACCTCTATTTTTATTTAGAAGTAAAATGAACTTGTCATGGGAAATAAATGTAAATTTTTACTGATTTTCATTTTTAATCTGTACCTACAGTTTATAATCCCGATAATATTAATTTAATTTGATCCCAAAACAGGTGATGAACAGCCAGAATGATATTCATTTTGATGATGATAAAACAAAGAAAGCATTATGATTACGATATTTTAAATTTTAACCAAGCCATATGTACAGTCGACAGCGACGAGGGCATTCGTATGATATAATTACAGACAGTTATAATATAACTGCTATAATATGATATAATATACATTGATATTACATTCCAAATAATGCCCCCGTGAAACAAAAAATACTGTCAACTACAACTACGCTAGAAGTAAGAAAAATATACATATTCATTATAAATATTAGTACTAATTTATATAAAAGCTCGTGAAAATATTTTAGTGTCAAAAAACTTGTCTTTTACATTGTTTTTATTAATTCTACATAAGTATACATACGTTCTACATGATAATAAATAACGAACCAGCGTGTATCAATTATTTTGAAAACAATCCAATGTCCAAACGAAAACATGAGCTTAACACTAAACACGTAAACACTCAATACTTATGAAATAGACAAGAATAATCTTTACACATGTCTTTACTAATGCTGCTTGAATGATCTGCAATTAATAACTTTTCATAAACTATATCATAAACGTCTTATAAACATCCGATAGCTATTTAATCTTTTGTATTTTCTTGTTGATAAGGATACTTTATAAGCCTCTATAAAATGTTTTATGAATAAGTTTTATAAAAAGTTATTTTATGTCTTTAAAATCTGCTTCTTTATTGCTTTGATTGTTTAATCCAGTGAATTGTCTTTTGAAGTAAGAAAACAATTAAATGCTTATCACAACTGGCCTTGAACGACGTCAGAGAAGTAGCAAAACTAATTCTATTACGTTATCTCGAAGATACCTTTACGAGGTTATAAATCTACGTTATGTATGTAAAGTACAAAATTTCATGAATAAATATCAACATACTTATTCATAATCACTTGATAAAGGTTAACATATTAACTACAAAGGTTAAATAATATAGTTAACTGTTATTTACGTATTTTTCGTTCTATTTATGAAACAAAAGAGAGTCACACGTATCTTTCATATAATAATTTAGAGTCATGTGGTTACGGGAGCCATTATAAAGGGATTATGAATACGGTAGTTTACTATATGTTTAATAATTGTCTCTACTCGAAACCTATGGAAGCCAAAATGTGACGCTGTAACGACGTCAGCGAACATGCGACAACATTATACAAACGTATTATTACAGTTATCTATGCTCTAACATTATTTGTATCTAATTATAGAGATAGCTTTCCCGTTGTGGTCCTATATAATCAGTATGAAACTTTATAATACTGGTCCAAGATTTTGATAAAATAACAGTTATTATTTACATTACCAAAAAATGTCCAAATTTATTTAATCAAAACAATAAATTTGAGATATAATTTCAGAAGAGCTATCCCCGTGTTTATATTAAAAATGATTATATTATATAATCATCATTCATATTCAATTATGATTCTGGTATTGACCCTGCCTCGTTCAAGCGATATACAAACCTATTGATAACAGTTATTACAAATTTTATTCTAGAATAACTACTACAAAAAGCTTGACAAAACATTCTAGACCGATAGGAACTGAAACATCAACTTACTAGAATACGTATTTAAAAAAACTCTACCACATGTTTTTTTGCAGTAAAGTTTAAACAAATTGAATTAGGAGTTCTAAGATTACTGAACAAAACACAGCGTCGCGATAAGCTATTTACCACTTGACTGTACCGCAAAATTTGAAAGCAAAACATACGAAACGTCAACGTCAAACTGACATCTACAAAACTGCCCTCAACCTAAAGATGATTACGTACACTATTCTCACTTAATTTCGTAGATAGATAAACCGATAGACAGAATGGTTGTGCCTGAGGTACATGATAGATGGGTAGTGTTAGCATATCAAAATTTTAAGCCTAAAATGTAGTCCCAGATATTATTGCATCGTATCGTTTTACCAGCTATCTCACAAAAACTTTACGGTATTTCGAGACAAAAGTTTGATATAAGTATAAAAAGAGTTTCATATTATTATGCACAAACTCTTAAATTATTATAATAATTAATAATCTTATTAAAATTTTGTTGGTTTATCAAATTGTGGTACTCTTGAAGAAATAACTAGGTATTGTTACGATTACGTCACCAAGTAAAACACCTGTCCTCTTAGTAGCGAGTCGTGTTTAAATTGTCTATTGGTTTTTCTGTCTACGCTTATTTATCGACAGCGTCGCGCGCGCCTCTTTGACAGCGGCTGTCAATGTCACATTAATACGGGCTGTCAGTGTCACGCGCAGTGACGTGTAGGTTTGACAGGCGCGTCCGTAGTGCTGTCAGTTCGGACTATGAAGCCTCTTGCTCCTCCCAGTCCACACTCGCCCATTGGGGCAGCTCGGTTTCGTATTCCCAGCCGGGGCCCTGAGAAATTATAAAAAAAAACATTAGTTAATGAGTCTTCCGTTTGTGATGTCACTGACTATTGACTCATATGACTTTATTTGTGTCGCTATTGTCATTGACTATGAAGCCGTTTGTGTCGCTATTGTCACTGATTGAAGATCTACAATGAATTCGTTTGTGTCGTCACTGTCACTGGAATGGAGCTATCATTAATTATGACCTGTGTTGTGTGCCAAATAAATATTTCTGTATCTCTTTATCTGTATCTAACCATGAAGCTAAGTTTTAGACCTATAGTTTGTGACGCTACACTTCTGTGTTGCTACTGTCACTTTGTGTCGCTACTTTCACTTTTGTGTCGCAACTATCATTGACAGTCGACGTATATAAACCCTTTTATGTCACTTCTATGTTTACCTATAGGTACCTACTGTAGGTGTATTTACCTTGTACTTCCAGGCGTGTAGGTACATGACGAGGTCACGTGGCCTCGGGTCGCGGTAACGCACGCGGCACTCGTAGCAGTGCGGGTCGGTGCCGGGCGCATCGCCCGCAGGTGGCGCCACTGTTGCCGAACAACCCGTCTGTGTCGCTACTGTCACTTTCTCTGACTGTGGGGAGGACGTAAAACAAAAAAATATAAGTTTTTGTGGAGTCTCTTGTTCCAAGGGAATGTTTTTCTCATAATAGTAGAGCTCTTTGTGAGAGCTCGTCCGGGGAAGTACTACCACCGTACCTATTTCTGCCGTCAAGCAGCGATGCTCGCATTGCTGTGTTCCGGTTTGAAGGGTAAGGGCGCCGGTGTAATTACAGGCACATGAGACTTCAAGATCTTTACGTCTCAGAGTGAATGAACGCAGTGCATTGCCTTACAGAGCACGTCCACATTGGACTTGCTCTGTGAGGTAATGCATTGTTATAGGCAGAAGTTACTACTTAAAATCAGGTGAGCTATCAGCTTGTTCCATTACTTCTTTCATAAAAAAAAATGACCATAGATAATAATTTTAATTAATATCGTTTAAAGTCAATAATGTCAAGATATCATCGAATTTTACCACTAAATATATTATTATCTGGTTTAGACGATCCTGTCAAGTAAATAAAAAGCCATGTATTCCTAACTAAGTATAGGTTAAATTTTCACAAAGAGGTCAACAGACGAATCCAACTCGGATGGGCAGCGGTAAACTAAATATTACCTTAGCATCATTAGAGTCGTCGTTGAAGGAAGGCGAAGCGACCGGCGATGGTTGAGAAGGCGAGGTGCTGGTCTGCGAGTCACTCGCCTCCATCGGGGCTTCCGCACCACTTGATGGACTTGGCAGAGTCGCTGAGGGTAAAAAGAGGTCTTTACATCATTATCATGAGCCGATGGGGGTAGTTAGTTATTTAAACTACACACGTAATATTTTCAGCTCATTTGCAGTAGGTAAAAGTACATGATTATCTTGCTAAATAAAGTTTTCTTTCCCATGCCAGGATTGGATAAAAGTATAATAATTAATATGCAATTTTAAATTTTTGTTCATCTCAAAGTGTTCAGATAATTCTAGATTGTAGAGTCCATATTTTAAGTTCTGATGATGACAATTACGACCAGCTATGAGGAAGAGAATCTATGAAAGATAATTCCATTACCATACGCACAGGCGATTCAAGTATCCTGCAAGTCTCGGAGACAAGTCGCCGCCAAGTATCTCGCATACATTTTGAATGCAGGATACCAGTAGCGTATTGTGCGAGCCTGCATTCAAATGTATGTGAGATACTTGGCGGCGACTAGTCTCCGAGACTTGCAGGATACTTGAATCGCCTGTGCGTATCGTAATGGGAGAAGGGCTTTACGGTTTAAAATTTTTTGAAAAATTACCTTATTGCTTTGTAAACTTACGTGTCATGACGCTAGATGGCGTGAGTCCCGGCGCGGGCGACTCGAGTCGCGGCGACGACTCGCGCGACGCTGGACCCGTGTCGCACTCGTATTCACCCACTGTGGAGTAACATGAGGCTATAGTTATAGCTTGAATTGAAAAGTCTTGGTCGGTTTTACCCTTCGCGTCACATTTAGGGTAAATGTGACGCGAAGGGTAAAACTGACCAAGACTTGGTAAAAATAGACAATATACCATCATAAAGCCAATACCATTGAAATTAGTTGATGAAAGTTTTTAGTCAGTTTCGTCAGAGAAGACGGCTTAGAGAAGCGCATCAACGCAAGATAATTAGTGTCGTTTAATCTAAGTAGTCCAAGTCAGTTTTAGTGTTGATTATTATTGGTTGAGTACCATTGGCGAAACAAATCCAAAGAGAATATTGATCGCGTCAGATCGCAGTCAGTTTTACTCTTCGCATTACTTACATTAAAAGTGATAAAAAACGAGCTTACCTTTGTCATCAGAAGCAGGCTTAGAGAAAAGCAGGTCATCATCAGCAGCGTCCACTCCAAGCCAGTTCTCCGCGTTGTGAATCGCAATGAGGTCGCGAACTAATTGCTCGTCGGTTTTACCCCCCGTGTCGCCGCCTTTACCCCTCAATGGCCCGAATACAGGGTGGTTGTAGAGAGGGTCGTTTACCACTGGGTACCCTGTAAAACAGTTTTATAAATTGAAGTATTTTTCGATTGGAATTTTTGTAACCTAGACTTCGAAGGTGATGCAAGCTGGAGTCAGCCGAGAGTCATAACGTCGCGATAAAATAAACTTAAAAACATTTTTACAAAAAGTTCATTTCTCATTTTATTTCATTTTCGTTTTAATGGCAAATTTGACAAATTCTTTTGACGATTTACGACTTTCTCAATAACAAATTCTATGTAACTATCTACCCAGCTGCTTAATAGTTCAAGATCAAACAGCACGCATCAGAACTACGTACATGTTTACGCACGGAGCCCGTATACTACCACAAACTGGACAGTACCGAACAGTTTACGTGAGCAAACAGTCCAACAAACAGTGGCACGACCAGCCCGGGGGAATAACCTACCTGAAATGACACGCATTCCCGAAATGGAGGTGAGCAGTCAAGTGTGGTGCAGAGTAGGGTTAAACTGGGTAAATATTCTAATCTTGGTGTAGATTCATGTTGGTAGGTAAATATTGTACCTGGCTCTTATATTTTACGAGTGTGAGCGTAAGAATGCCTGCTGCCTAATACAAGCTCCCACTATTTCTTACTAGATTTTTCTTAACTTCTTATAGGTAGGAAAGTATTTTAACTATAGATAATTATTTTAGTGTTTGTCTCTAAATATTTGGTAAAACCTAGATCTCAGTTCTCGTTTGGTAGTCTTTGAATTAGGTATTTTTATTAGAAATTGAATACCTATCTGCCTACAAATCTGAAGTAGCCCTCCGTTTTGCTTCGCCGTAGTCGGGTAAAAATAAGACTTACCTAGATACTGCAGATGTACCCTAATCTGGTGCATCCTGCCAGTCTTTGGCTTGCAAAGCACCACGCTGGTGTTGCTGGCAGCATTGTACCCCAGCCGCTTGAACACCGTCGAACAATCCTTGCCTTTGGGGGACACTTTGCAGACGCCAATCTTGTAGCTAACCACCTCGATTGGCTCTAGGCATTCGATCTCTTCTCTATGAACAAAAAAACACTTTATTGAAGCAGATTATAAATATGAGTACAGACATTTAGCTATATGTGTAGGCAAGTAAAAATTAACCGGTTTTCTACCTAAATCTAAAGAGATTTCCATTTTAACGAGAGATTTGAGCTCTGGGTAAGGTGTCAATAGCATAAGCTGTCTTATTCTGTATGTCAACTATAAAGGAAAGTAAAAATTTACAGTTTTTCTACCTAAATCTAAGAGGTTTTCCCCCTAAAGTCGTGGTTTACAAATTTAATAAAACAAATGCTGTCGAATATAAAATAGTTAAGGTACTCACTCAGGAAACACTCCATCAACCCTGCAGACGTACTCCTTCTGCACCTGTCTGTTCCGGATCTGGTGCTCCATTTGCCGCGCTTTCTTAGGACTCCGCCCGAACAATAGCAGACCTGATTGCAACAACAAACACTTGAAGTTCTGCAGTGTAAACTTAAAGGAGACTTAAAACTTCTTGCCTTTCCCATCCGAAAGGCATTGGATAGAGATATGCAACATAAATATTTATTGCTGTTTAATGGTAAGGACTTTTATGTAAAGTTTAATTTGCATCTGGTAGTAAGAAAATATCAAACGTTGCAATGCATAGAAAATATGATATTGCAAAGGTGTATGCCCATTTTAGTTTAATGGTATGCTTTAGAACTATGTACTATGAAAAGGAAACTTAATGATTAATTTGTTGCTGACTTCGATATCATAAAGGACCTATGAACCTCGAGATCGAGACGTCTAGAAATCCAGAAGAAAGCGAATTTACCTATTTTATGTGTATAAATATAATTCTCACCTGACGTTAACCTATCTAGCCTGTGGATTGTCCTTAAGTTCTTCAAGTTGTACTCTTTGGCAAGTATGAAAACGACGGTGTTGTGTCTGTATCTACCACACGGGTGAACCTGGGAAAAACAAGCTTGTTTCATTAGAAATTAAGAGATTCTTCATCGGTGTTCCTCAGGGATTGACTGCGGGACCTTTGCTATTTATTTTGTTTAAAAATAACAAATGCTTGTATTTACTGATTCAGAATTTAAATTCTGATTATAAATGGTTGCAAGATAAATAGTAGCAATTAATATAACTTTGTTTAAAATGTAGGTAGCTTAGTAAACAAAAAATACAAAAGGTGTAAGAAAGCTGCACACAATGACACACATGACAGCGGTGATGAGATGCAAGCAAATACGGGAAGCTGCGAACGAATAAATAAATTGAAAGACTATTTTGGAAGTCATTCTCAAACCCAAAACCAAATGAATACTAAAGAAGATTCATATCTTTTGGAGCCTTGACATGTGCCGCTGTAACATAATTGAAATCAAAGATACTGTATTTATAATCCATAATCAACACTTGGTGAAACACACGAATGACATGCATTGAAGTTCTTTGAAGTAGAAGCTACTTTTAGTATATTACTAATGTTCTGTGCTTTTAGACTGTATAGAGTTTATCATAGTTAGAATTACGCCGTAGTAAAGTAATAAAAATTTACTAAGTATTATGAGTCTTAGTGCGACAACTTAAGATTGAATAAGAATTGAGTCGAGAATTTCAAAGAAAAACGGCAATACCTGCATCTCGTTTCAAATAGATATAAACAGAATTGAGTTGTCACGTCCTGAATTTATGTTTCAATACTGCTCGCGTGCGTCCTTATTGACTGTTTCCTTGTTAACTTTCTTTAGAATATATTATTTTCTGTACCGAGAATGCTTAAGGAAGCATTGCCTCATATTGAATCATTTCCTTAGCGTACTGGTGTTATGCTCTTGAAATTCATAAGCTGTTTTTGAATAAAGCACTTTTGCGAAAAACTAGAGAATACTCTACAAATTAAATTAAACGTATTCTGAACATTTTGTTTAATTAAGTGATAAATTAGAAAGCAGTTATGAAAATTACTCTTCGCGTAAATGGGAGAAACGTTTTACGAATTTCATTTTACAGTTTAGCTTTCATTTGGCTGTTAGGATACAGCTTTCTTCTTTCTTATGCCAAGTCCTTACTAAACGTATGTAGGTAAATAAAGATGTGCACTTTTATATGTTGACGTTTATCCTTACATTTGGTTTTGTGCGTTTGGTTTTTATTGGTAGATCTTTCTCGCTATTTGCCAGCTTATGAACACGGTCTTCAAACTCAGAATCTAGACCTATTGTGTATTTTGAAACAAGATATGTTAGTGGAAATAAATGTATGCAAGCACGACCAAATATTAAATAGGAAGATAAAGAGAGAGAGACGGAGAACAAGACAAAGGAATTGCATATCAAGTGGACCACTTATAAGTGGGATTCAGAGACCGCATATTTCAGTTCCGTATCAAAGTATAAGTCTCAAACTCAGTGCAGATCACAATCGTGTCGGACTCTGATGGCAAACTTTGGAACACAGGACTGTAGCCAGGACTTTAGTTTCAGGGGCAACTATTACATTAACTGACCGCTAAAATCATGAAGATCTTAAAAGAAATCTTGTCATACAAATAAGGCCAAGTGACTGGACATAAGTTTTAGAAGTTAGCGATTTAAAAGCATAAATATTGCTAACAGGCCCCGAGAGCTTTTAAACCCTGGCTACGAACCTGTTGAAACAGTAAAAAGTTTCATTTAACACGGCGGCTGCCACCGTATCTCCGTGTTCAATGTTGTTACTTTTTCTTTTCTCATCGGAGTTTCCACATCCACTGAGACTTGTCGTAACTCAGATAAAATTGTGGACAAAGAATTGTGATTTAAAAAGTTGAACAAGAAAATATCACCTCGACTTTTTGGGCAATAAATTCAGATTAGAATAATCTTCATGTTTTTGTAGAGACAAAAGGATTTTTTTAGATACGTACTTGTCATGACTTTACTTCGGGCTGTATTCTCAATGCACGCAGGATAGCCCGGACTTCGCAATCTCTTGAGATTACTTCTTCGAGGGAGTCGTTTAAGCTCCTATTGTAACTGCGTGGTACAGGAATGTCATTCTTAGTTTACAGTGGATACAAATCAAGAATGAGGTAGGAAGTTAGGTTGGGATAGAGTGCCAATCAGAGTCCAACAGCTGATATAAAGGTCATCGCACTCACCGGCAGCGAGCAAGGCTTGTCTAGCACAAGAAGGTCCTCGTCCACATGTATGACGCGCAAGAGGCTAGCGAGCACTGGAGTTTCGTGCCTGGCCCACCATGGATAACATAGTCAATACGGATTCTAAGCATTTGATGTTGTAACTGACTTTGAGTTGTCACTTTTAATGAGAACTGACTCTGTGCAGTCGTGACTTTAAGTAGTCACTTTTATAATGAGAACAGACTTTGTGCAGTCATGACTTTGAGTAGTCACTTTTATATGAAAACTGACTCTGTGCAGTCCTTTTAAAATGGGAACTGACTATGTGTCACATCTATGTGCGTACTGACTTTGTGTAGTCACTTGTAAGACACTAGGCGCTAAATTTATGTAGACACTTAGTAAAGTAGTTATATTTTCTGAAACATATTAATGTGGTGTTTTTTGCAAAAAAAAAAAATCTCCTCGAGTTAGTGCTGCTGATTTTAATGAATTATTGTACTATTTCACTGGTATATCAGTGTCTAAGGTTAATGAGAGTGATGATAAATTAGGGATCAATAAAACTAATTACTCAAACAATGAAAAAATAAACATTTTCCATGAATTCTCAGAATGCACCTTGCGTAATAGTCCCATTGCAATTGCGATAGGTAAAGATATCAGTGTGAAAAATCTTAAGGTGTTTCGAAAACGAATGGAACTAATACGAATCCTAGAAAAGAATACATAACAGACAAGGAGTAAAAGTTAAGAGGCAAAGTAAATTACAACATCATAGATGATAAAATAAACGGATTGTACGGCGAGTAAACACAAATACCAACTGTTTAGCATTGCCGTAAAGTTATTTACGAGACGAGTGTCTGGATCCCAACTGCTCTGTGGTGGGATCGCCAGGGCCGTATCCAGAAACGTAAAAAAGAGAGCTAGAACCCTAAACCAGCAAGATTTTATCTTACACTTAGTGACTTCTCGCTTCTCGTGTTATCAACTTCTCGCTCGCACAATCTAACATTTAAGAAAATATAAAAACACTGACTTGTTGCACAAGTCAACAACAAGGTTCAACAAAACTATCGTTTTGATCAAAACTAGTACCGAACTTTACCGCGCTTTCGGGAATTTATAAAAATCGAGTGCCCCGAAATAAGTTCTGGAAACGGCCCTGTCGATTACTCTTATACATAAACTATTGTGTACCCTGCTTTTGTGTTTCTTGTACTTTGGTTTTGTGTGTGAGATAAGTAAAACAATTATGGAAAACAAATTAACATACAAGACGCTTTAAATAGAGAGTTGTGAATTATTCGGAAGTGAAATTGCTTTATTGTTATGCAAAAAAGTGGAAAATGCTAAGCTTAGACTAGAAATTTTCACGTTCTTGTTGTAGTTTTATGTTTTTTTTTTAGAATATCTTGCTGCATTTGTTTACATAATGAAAATTGCTTGCTATAGTCAACTTCTGTAAGTTTTTTTTTCTGGTCTAATCTCAGCTTAAACAGCAGTAAAGTTGAACTATCGCTAGTGTGGCGTTGACAGAGTTCAACTTACTAGCCGGCTATTATGTCAAATGATTGAGGAAAAAGGTTTTATAGGGTTGAAAATGTAAGCAGATAGAGTTGAAAATAGTATTAAGAATAAGAATGATGATGATTTTCAAAAACATGCAAAAAAAACCCAGTGTAAAGAATGCTTCAGTGTATATCATTCCTTAGTTATTCACGTTGAATAAAATACAAGACAAGAAGTAATTAATCTTGGAGAAATAGTGTTGAATCAAGTCCTGGGGAATCCTAGCGCAGAACCTAAGAGATTAAAAGCAGGTGCGAGATAGTCTAGTGATTTATAAGTACGCTTTTTAGAGTTCCATCCCAGATAACCTCTGAAAAATTTGGTTAATACCGGGCCCCTTATCATTTTTGATACCGGGTGTAATATGACCTCTGCCGAAAACTTTGGGGGGTAAAAGCAACTATACATTATATAAAGATTTTTTTGAACAACAGTGTAAGCGTGAAAATAGAGTAGGGTGCAATTATGCTGTATCATACATTTTTGCCCATTCCCTAGGTATTGTATTTTGTATGCAGCATCTGATTTTTCGCACCCACATTTCTGGTTCCATAGGGTAAAACTGACCGCGAATTTTTACTAGTGATCTATCTAAAGTCACAAGTCCAAACGCAGAATATTTAAAAATAAACAAAATATCGTCTTGCCTGTTGTTCCTTTTTAAAGTTTGAAAAAGATACCAATAAGTTACCTACCTGGCTTCGTTCGTTCGGTATTATATGAGCATTTATTCGATTTTGCCGTTGTGTTTTTTGTACGCGGTGAAACGTGTAATTTTTGTGTTAAAAAAGTGAACTACAGTGACCTATTAGTTGTACACAACTCTATTTCCTCCCAACTCGTGCACTGCTTCTAAAAAAACCTTCCACGTTGTTTAAAATTCGTATTATTCCAAAGCGCTCTCCAAAAGAAAAGTTCCGCGTGAAGTACTTATTGTTATAACTTCTACAGTTATTATAAAACTAGAAGTATAAATTATGCATCTCACGACTGAACTACATAGTATACATACAAGTTTCCAAAGCAGTACGTGCGAGGAGCTAAATCTACTTCAAAGTTCTAAGGCGTAATACACACGAGGCGCTGACAAAGTTATGACATAACTCCAACAGTTGTAAAATTATACCGTCTGTAAACACAGCTTTGTTTTGAAATGATATCGCTAGCTGCACCTGCATACCGCTAGATATTTAAAATTTTAGTGTAAGCAAGTAAAACTAGAGTAAATTAGAACTTATTTACTTCATAATAGTTTTTATTTTTTGTTGCTTTCAAAGTATTTCAGTAATAAAATAATTATTGTTTGTTCATCTAAAAAGCAACACAAGTTCATAAGAGCTTTTATTGTAGTTAAAAACTAGCGTAGTAAAAGTGTTGAGAACGGTGTGGAATCTGCTTTGCATGGAAATTCCAATGTCGGTACCAGTACTAAATAACTAAATAACAAACTCATCTGAATGTTTTGCTATATTAATACTATTAAACTATTAAATCATACATGTAGAATCATAGTAAGTACAAACACTCGATGTTGACTTATTTTGTTAAAAGTTTAATGAATTTTAAGATTGTGTATCAGTTTTATACCTGATGTAATGTACAATGTTACTACTCGCGTTGATTAATACTGTAAGTGTACAATAAGCAGCTGAATTTAATAAATAAAATAAATAAATACTTATAAAGTATTGAACGATTGAATGTATCAGTTCCACACACAGTTTCTCAGAAATTTTTCTCTGCAACTGGCAGCAAGGTTTCATACCTAGTATTGATTTCAATAAGAATAGAAAAGATTCCTCGAATTAGATCGTAGAATAGCGGGTCTTACCGTACAAAATTGTTTTAAAACTGTTTCACCGACCGCTGGTCGCACAGAGAATTAATTTCCAAGCTTTCCGGAAGCACGGAATAAAAATAACAGCCTTTTGAGAACAGTAGATTTGTGTTGAAAGCCCATAATATATCATGCCGGATTTATACAGGAATCGTGGGACGAATTAAGTCCGGACGTGCTCTCAAACCCTCGCTACGTTTGCAGACTGAACGTTTCTAAGGGTTCTGTTTACTTTCCATTCTCGTCTGCTTCAACGCGATTTACTCATCGACGACTACGCAAAATAATCTAAGCAATAAAAAGCTTTCAGTCAAATTGCATATTGTGCACATGAAAACGTTTTAATATAGCATCTGACAGTCACTTGGCCGAGTAGTCGCACGCCGCACTTAATAGACGAAAGGTAAAAAAAAAATCACTTTTACCTTTCGCGTCCTGACCACCAGACTAGATTGTGTTTTGTTTTTTTAATTTACTTACTTCACCTCCACATTTGCAGGACTTGGTAGATAAGACTGAAAGGAGTCTTATATTTTGTTGGCACTGATGGTTGATTAATGAAATATAAGACGAAAGAGGGCAAAAGATATGTAACAGGTAGATGAGAAATTGTGGTATAAAACACGGATGAAAATGATTAGTAGCGTAGCGATAGATAGAACAAAGCATGCACAAAATACAGGTCTACAATACAATACTATGTATAGTATGGTAAGCGTACACATAACATGGCTGTCTCAATTGCCACTTACGGGGATAGATGCCGGTTTGTTGACAACCACAATGTCCTCGTCGATATGTACGAGGGTGATGGGTTGGCTGGTAACTGGTACTTCGTGCCTGCAACGATACACAGGTCAGGCGTCGGCTTCGTAGCGCCCGAGATGAGCGACCGTGTGCAATGAGCTTTATCGTCTGGTACTTTGACGACATTGTTTATTTACAAGAACACAGTTGTACTTTGTGCATTTTATCTTGACTCTTTTTGTATTACATGGGTTATACAGACATGAGTTATTAGAAAATTATCGAGTGTGTTATAGAGAGTAATGATTAGGCGAAGTGTTACTCTAAAAATTTACATAGAGTCCAACTATTAGGTAGGTACTCTGATTGTGCAGCGTTGAACGGATCAGTGTGACTGGATTAGGTATGGTATTACCCGTTGGGAAACTTTTTGTGAGATCTTAACAAGTGCATTAATTTGATTGATGTGACATTAAATTCAAGTTGTACAATAAAGTAATCAGAAAATTTGTTTATTTTTTATTTTCAAATTGAATTTATTAGTGCTTTGATGAAATTAAGGATTTGGTTTTGGTTACATCTTTTTTAAGATGACATGAAAGTCACGTGATAAAACTCCTGACTAATTCAGTAGTAGACTGATCAAGTAGTTATGTTATTATTTACAGGGGTTTTAGATTATAAATGTTTGATCATCATGATAAAATGCACAAAGTCAAGGATCGATATCCAACTTAAGCGAGGAGATGTGTTAAATGCTCTAAAGTTTAAGTCCCTTTACACATATTTTCATTAAACTTTTATTTACAGTTGAATTTATTGATAAGAAACTGCTTAAAAGTAGTCTTTACTAAATGTTTAGTTATGGTAATCAAAAGTCTTCGTTGCTCATGTGTGTTATTGACAAACATGAGTTGCGCGCGCGCATAAATTGTTACTACTCTTTGTAGCAAGAAAGTAAAATAAGGAGGTTCTCCTGACAAAAAACGCCACAATTGAGTCCTAAGAACAGGATGTTAATCGGTCTAAAAAATTGTGGTCAATATTCAAGTCGTTTTGAGATGGATATTTAGGAATTCCTGTACTGAACTATTTCAATGGTAAAATTACTTTACACTGTATTGACTTGTATTACACACATCTCGACATATTTGCATAGATGGATACGATCGTCCATTAGCTAAGCGTCCATTAGGCTCTCATGGTTGAAAACCAATGAACATGCGTAAGACACTGTGTAGTATGATGGACCAACCGATCAATGTGTCTTCTTTATTTGAAGTTTTGTGACGGTAAACAGTGCACTCGCATGCTCATTCGGTGCTCCAGTAAGCCTAGGTTTCTGGCACTATCATATAACAGTCTTAATGTAGCTGACATACAGTGAACATCGTCCAAAAGACTGAGATACAATATACAACTTTGCTATCCTTTTACAAAAGTTGATGTCCTACTCATATCGAAGGACATAAAGGATTTCATTCAACAAGTTACTCATCAAAGTAAGAGTTTCAATTGTGTCAAATCGTCGTCAATTTCTTTGATAACTCGAGAGAAACTCGTTTGCTCAGGAACGTAAGTTATTTATTAGATTAAAGATTGAGTTAAAAGTTAAGTCAGTCCCATCTTCGCTACATTTAAGAGGTTATTGACGGACACCATAATACCAGAAACCTTAACTTCACAGAAGATTATACTCGTGTTACTGTGGACTAAATACATCCGACCTGGAATACGAACAAGCTTGCTCCAATATTGAAGACTAGTGTAACTTAGTATATACGTACACAATAGAAAGGCGATAGAAGGAAGATATTGTTATTATACATACATCCTGATCGTGTGCCAATTGTAATGTTTGGACGTGTCAGACTGATCGTTAGATATCCTCAAAGAACTGTTCCTAAAGGATATTTACTGGCCGTTATTGGTCAAGATCATGTTGTGTAGTGTTTTAATTGGCTGTCTGTGACTGGAAATTGTGCTGTTGCTATGCGTATAAGCGCTTTTAACACTAACCGGACGATGGGGTAAAAAACCGTGTTTTACCCTTTGCGGCGGTCGGGTAAAAACGACTTTGAACTGCTACAGTAAAACCTAGTATTTACCAGGTCATTGAATGTTAAATACCTTACCTATGAACAACATTGGCGAGGAGATCGTTGTGTTTCAGCCTGTAGTCGGGATCAACCCTATCGTAGTTGACGGTAAGAGTGCCAGCCCTGATGCATCTCTCGTATTCAGCTGCTGGATGAGCTCTGAACTCTCTTGCGAAGACGTCGAGGATCTTCTCTCCGACCCATCTCCCTTTGGTGAACGTTGTGAATGTGAAATAGTATGGGTGGACTTTTCTGAGACCTGGAATTGAGTTTCTGTTTTAGAATCAAGGGCTGTCAAAACTTAAGGGTAAAATATTTTTTCTTCAAGGTACCAAAACAAATGACGATTGATTCTCAAAGGATACATAACATAAATTATTATTTTCTTAGCGTCATAATTGTGAACCGGACCGCAGTGTCCATTAACCCTATACTTACGAAGAACAATCGAAGTCCGAACTTAAGTAAGCAGTAACTGTATAGAAAAACCAAATACGAATCATTTAAAATGTATGTATTCTATCAGCCATCTAGTTCCCATCGTACAAGCTTTGCTTAGTTTGGGACTAGAAGGCGTTGTGTTAAGTGTCCGTGAATATTTATTTATTTATTTAAAATACAGGGTATAATAAAACCACTCCTCAAAACTTCAATGGGTTAAAAAAACCTTGTATATTTTGAATCCATTGAAATGTGTTAAATAGCATATTCAGATGTTAATTCAGCGGTCCCTAATCCATTACCGCCGTCGGACACCGTAAATGATTAACTGCCTATCTATACGTACCTACCCAAACTATTATCAACTCTATTGAGTGTAAGGTGACTTCATACGCTTAGCTATAAATAGATTTCGATTGAACACATACTAAACCACTATAACTATTCGTAAAGGTTGTCGCTGCAAAACTTATTTTCCTAATACTAGCAGATATATTTTGAAACTAGCTGGTGCCCGCGACTTCATCAACGCAGGATGCAATTTGCAATGCTATGCGAAATCTTCAAGGCGTCTCTGAAGACTTCGCGTCTTGTTGATTTTCCGGGGTAAAAACAGGATTAGAAGTGCTATTTCGAAATCTTTTAGTGGTTTCTGAAGAGTTCGCATCCTGTTGATTTTCCGGGATAAAAAGCAGCCTATGTGTTCATCCAGGTCACGGACAATATATATTCCAAGTTTCATCCAAATCGGATAAGTAGTTTTTGCGTAAAAGACGAACAAACATACATACATCCATCCGGATACATCGGTACAAACTTTCGCGTTTATAATATTAGTAGGTTTTCGTACTGTACTGAAAATGCATTAATAAATACCGGGAGTACCTAATAAGACAAGGTCAATACGTGCGGAGCTGGCTAAGCCGTGGTTTTTATTGTTTTATTGGTCTTTAAAAAAAACGGTGTAAATGGATGGGCCCCTAAGGGTATTTCTGGAACTTTTATCCAATTTTCCCCTGCCGCCAGTCACCGTGGTAGCCAAGGAGATTTTCGGACAAAAGTTCCAGAAATCCCCCATGCAGGGGATTTAGTCAGGGGATTTCCGGAATGAGCCCCCGAAAACTATTTATTAATTCATGCACTATTAGTTGGTAAGTCTAGGATTAAACTCGTATTGTGTATGTTCTTTACATCAGTTGTGAAATTTATTTGCACTATTTTTATATCTGATTTCATTGTTTACTATACCGATATTCTTAGTATCGCGCAGTTTAACTAGTTCTAATGAGTCTTATAGGTACTCTTACTTATATAGGTAACTACGTCCACTTAGTTTAATATTTATTCATTTATTTAGTTTAACTTGCTAAGTTCTCGCGGTCCCAGCGGAAGACCAGCGCAGGTTGTAAAACCTGCACATGCTGAGATGGGGCCTTTTTGCAACACTGTATATTTAGGCACAATTCGTGTCCTCAAACGTGTTTAATGAATTGTGTTCTTTATTTTAAAGTTTGTGTTGCAAATAAACATTTTGTATTTGTATTTGTATTTACTTGAGGGGTTAAAAATAAAATTTAATCTAATTCAGTTTAGCCCGACAGACATCAAATCACGCTCATAATATTGCTTAGAATATAAATCAACATAATTAGAATCAGTTAAGTTTATTAACAAACTAACAAATGTCACTTTACAACAATGACAACGCAGGAAGTGAAACTTTTGCGTAGCGTTTAGAAAATGATCCAATATATTATACAAAGTGCTTCAGTGCCGCCCTGTACAAGGTGTTTCATTATGATCCAAAACTGCCTTAGTCATCCGCCGCATTGCCGTCTTTACCTACCTACATTAGGGGTAGGATATGCGGCCAGCGGTAACTAGTTATAAATTGCTTAAGGGGACGTAGGTATACACTGAAACGGTCGCTGCAGATAAGAATTTTATTTATGCCTATCTACGTTGACAAAAAATGTACAGACATTATAATTCCAAATTCTGTTACAGACAGAATAATTTATAAGTTTAAACACGCGAAAAACCGATATTTATTTGAATTCGTTCCGGTTTCATCAATACAGATGATGATGATGATGATAGCTGTTCATTGAGATTATTACTATTGATTGTAAACAACACTGAAAAGTCACAGGCAAGCGAAATAGTAGTCGAGTACGTGTTTTTTCCAGTTATTCTTATTTAATTGCCAAACTACTGAACCGATTTTGGTAAAAAAATTATCGGACCAATCTGGAACCTGTCAGATAAAACATGTTTTTTTTCAAATCTATACTAATATTATAAATGCGAAAGTAACTCTGTCTGTCTGTCTCGCTTTCACGCCAAAATTATTGAACCGATTTGAATGAAATTTGGTACACAGATAGTCTAGAGCCTGAGAAAGGACATAGACTATTTTTTAATGCGAAAAAAGGGTTGAAAGGGGGGGGGGGGTGAAAGTTACTGAACCTTTTTCATAAAAACTTATTTAATGTCACATTTGAAATCACACTGTCAGTTGTTTGAAAGTAAGAGTTTGAATGACAGGACAACGTCTGTCGGGTCAGCTAGTTGGTTCATAAATGACGAAGATCTAAGGTACCAAACAAAAAAAATTTAACCGAATTTAAAACCTCCTTTTTTACGCAATACTTTCTCGATTGGAAACCACAAAGTTACTTCTAATTAGTTCTAATATTCCATCTATCTTATAATACAAATTAGTAGAGCGCCCTCTTGGCCCAGTTACATGAAGAGATCTTGAACATTTTTTGGCGAGAATGTGCATGTGACCATCGTCGTGTTTACATGAGGAGAGTTTGTTCAAATCCCATCTTCCAGTAATTCTCCCCGTGTAAAGGAACCTTGTTTTATAAATTGCTCATGTTTGCTCGTTTCGTAGTGCATTCAATTTTGTGAGACAGCACCACCTAGGCGTACTAGGCAGAAACTAGGCATTTTCATAACCTCGGCTATAACTGTTTAATCTGTTTATGAATGCTTAGAACCAACAGCCTTACCGCGAAGCAAAATGATAGTAAAGTTCAATCATGGTTCAATAAGACGGGTTAGGCTCATAATCCCCTTTGAGTCGTCCCCTTCAAGGGGATTATGAGATTTTTTGGCTCATAATCCCCTTGAGGTTCAAAATTTTAAAATCAAGGGGATTGGTTTGAGCTTTTGACCGTTTTTTTCAGTGTTCATAAGTATAAAGTAGTTAAGTATAATGTGCTCACCATTTTCCATATAATACGACGTCTCATTGTACCTATCGTCTGTAAAGCCCGGCCTCTTCGCTTTCAGTGCTTTTGTTTCCAATTTTGCCTGAAACAATAAAATATAACCTTTATTAGGTACCTATATACATACAGATATAAATATATACAAGGTGTAACATAATTACCCTATAAGCCCGAAGGGGGAGTAATCAGACCGACCACCTGAGTGCTTGGAAATGTGCAAAGGGACAATACATCGTAATTAAAATTTTCACACAAAAGTACAACTTTTATTATCTTTGAAATTTGCGACAACCCTAAGTGTTTGTTTACTATTTTAGTAACCCCATACACACGCAGATACCCTCCTACCGCGTCGCACGCCACGCATGCTGCGTGTAGGTACATTTTAAGTTAAAGTTACGAGCTCATTTCATGAATGAAAAACTTCGAAATCTCAAAAGTCGTAGAACAAAAACTGTTCGCCATGACCTGTAGAATACCCCCTCTTCGGACTTATAGGGTATTTATGATACACCATGTATATAAATAGCAGGTTAATAAAACTTTTTAATAAGGCCTTAAAACTAAACTCAGACGAGTTTTCATCAATTCGTAATCCGTAACAACCGTAGAACTAACTTTTCTCAATATAAAAGCAATCGAGCTTCCAAAACAATAGTAGATTGACAGAATATTCAGTGAAATTGTTTACAGAATCCTGCCTATAAAAAAGTTTGGGAAAAGGGACGCAGCTGGGCGTAGATAGAGTAGACATAAAAGGCGAAAGTCGGAAAAAAGCCGGACATAATGTAGCTTTTGGCAAAAAGAAACAAAAAATCTTCGAACACTGAAAAAAAAACCGTTTAACCTTACACGAATCTTATTCATCAGCAATCAGTTGCTAAACAACAGTGTAGCCGCTCTAAAAATAATAAAAAATATGGTTTTCAGTAATAACTAGGTAAACTTCTGTAATACTACTATTTTCAGTTGTAGCTAATGCATATTTGGTTTGTGCTATTATATGACTAAAATCAGCCTGAAACAATATGCGATAGATGCCATAATATTATGTTTTCGCTAAATAATTTATAAGTTTAAAAAACTAGAAAAACCGACTTCAATTTGATACGCCTTCATCATCAAATGATGATGATGATGGCAGTTCGGGACCAATCTGGAAGCATACCCTTTGAGATAAAAAAAAATTTCAATTCGGTTCATAAATGACGGAGTTCTGAGGTAACAAACATAAAAAAAGAAAATACAACCGAATTGAGAACCTCCTCCTTTTTTGAAGTCGGTTAAAAAATAACATAGCGACAAGAATATTCTAAAGTCGTTATAACACTATAACAAATATGATAAAAGCCAGAGTCTGCAAGAGTACTATAAATGGAGATTATTGGTTATGGGCCTCCCTATTCACAGCATATCAAATACTTCCTACAGCCCAGCGATATGAGAAAAGTTTTTAAGCGAAACAAGCCAGGGATAAGCGCCAGTTTGTTCGTTTTTAAATCGTTAACGTATCGAACTTATCACGTAGTTATTTATAAAAAACATAACTATGGGTTAAACTTTAGTAAACGGTTTGTCATACCCTTTGCAAATGTGTTTATGTGTGCTACACTCGAGTCGAAAGTCAAAACAACTGCACAGACTCGGGGTTCTCGAGGCAACCCGACACTGCCACTCATACAAGAACCTACGCTTTACGCACTAAGCGTTTCGGTTCCACCTTCATCGTGCGAACCGCTAAAGAATGGAACATATTACCGGCGTCTGTCTTTCCTGCGGGCCTAAGATGAGCACCGCGAGATATTTGTCATGTCGTTCTGTCAAAATGTAAGCATTTTGTACCAGTTTAGGAACTATTGCATTATCTGTGGTAATGTTGTCGAGAAACCGCGCCTTTGATTTTTCAACTTTTGACATTTCTGCATGACTATTATCTCGTCCTCAGAGAGGTACGACGACTAAGAAGTGTCAAAAGTGTACATTATGGCGCGTTTTGTCGACACCATTAGGTACCACAGATAATGCAATAGTTCCTAAACTGGTACAAAATGCTTACATTTTGACAGAACGACATGACAAATATCTCGCGGTGCGCGTCTTAGGCTCGCTGATTACTATAATCTGATGTCTTCAAGGCAAGAGTGCATAAGTGTCTTCTAGCTAGACCTTCTTGCTCCATCGTCAGCTTCATCATCGCTCACCATCAGATGAGATTGAAGTAAAAGATGGTCTATCTAATATAAAAGAAATAAAAAATACGTGAGAATGTTGAGATGGATGTGTGGAGTGACTAGAATGGATAAGATCAGGAATGAGTATATCAGAGGAAGTTTGAAAGTGGCACCAGTGAATGAAAAGATGATAAGCAACAGGTTAGCATGTTATGCGGAGAGATGAATGTCATGTAACAAGAAGAGTATTAGATATGAATGTAGATGGGTATAAGAGTAGAGGTAGGCCAAAGAAAAGATGGATGGACTGCGTGAAGAATGACATGGGTAAGAAAGGAGTGACAACTGAGATGACGGCTGATAGAAGAGCATGGAAGAAAAACACATGTTGTGCCGACCCCACATAAAGTGGGAAAAGGGCAAGGAGATGATGATGATGATGATGATGAAAAAATACGCACACATCGCTGCTGCGCATGTAGGGAGTGAACAGCCACTGCGCGTTTTTTGGGAACTGTTACTCTGTAAGTTTATTCAGTGCGATAACCAGTACCTCTATCACGAAAAAATCTGACAGTCGCCGCGTGAACGTATTCGAGTTACATTGCGCGTCAATGGCAGCTCGACTGCCAACCGTTGTAGTGTCACCGCGCAGTGTATCTCGGATACGCTAGCGTTACGATACGTTTGCGTCTGTCACATTTATTCGTGATCAAGGCACAGTAATAGAATCTACGGCCCCGTTGACAGATATACGAGTTGGCGGCAATCCAGACACGTCGTCTGTAAGCTCCTCGCAATGATTGTAATATTTACATCGGAATAATTACGTTAATTGCCATGATGGATGTCTTCTCCTGGGATAGGATTCCAGGTGACGTATGAAATTGGATTCAAGGAAATAGAATTTCTGTTGACGTTGGTTTTCTAGAATCTAAGGGCACATAGATAATATATAGGATTTATTTCCTAAGTAAAATATTGGTCGAATACAATCTTAACTATAGTAGGTGCCAAATAACACTGCAATACAGGTCATTCACCCATCTTCACCACGATGTCGCAAAATTCAATTTATGAATGGCTAATTCTATCGCTTTCCATACAACCTTTCCATACCTGTCGCTAAGACGGTAATCGCTCGAATCTCGTAATACTGTTTGTTTACCATACATAAATTGATTTTTCCGACATCGTGGTGAAGGTGGGTGAATGACCTGTATTGCGGTGTTATTTGGCACCTTCTATAGTGGGGAATTGTGGAATAAGTATACTTTAAATAATTAACATAGAGTTTTTAATGTCTAAAAAATAATTTTTAAATACCCCGTGCGTAGTACGGATTTTTTTGTATAAAATCCTTTGAGACTCAATGCGACAGGTTAAAAAATAATTCAGAATAAAATAATATTTTGGTAGAATGCGGGACAGGACAGTAACCATTGACGCTTAAAAAAAGAATTTACTTTTCATTTCATTTTTAATTTACACAGCTATCCAGCCATCTGCCGCGCGAATTTTAATCACGGTGTGGCCATTTCAATCATTTCAATATTACATTTACGTGAAAACGTGAACAGAACAGCTTAATTGCGGCGGATTTCGGTGTCTTCTCGCAAATTAATGTTACTGAGATGCTCCACGACGTATTCACGTTACCACTACGATTTGATTGGGTGAACGTAAAGCCGAAACGATTACGGACTCAATCCCGTCGTAACGACTGAAACAGCTTGCTAGTTGAATATACTCTTACAAGTATGTAGTAAAGTTTGTAAGTGATATTTTCAGCAATTATTTGTATGTGCCGTAAATAAATTATTGAACGAAACTTAAAGTAATATATTCCCAAATCTCCCTCTAGAGGCGCTTATCCGGTTTTCATAAAACTTTCTCGCTGTGCGAATGCGTTTGCGTGTGCTATACTCGAGTCGAAAGTCAAAACAAATGCTCAGACTCGGGACTCTGAAATGACATGACATTCAAGTTTCGATAATTCTTCAACATTGTTTAGATTAGATTATATCTTTATTGTATACCTACCAAAATAAAAGAAAAATACACGTGATTTATCGTCTAGCCTTAATATTTCCATACATTCAGAACCGTTTTCTATTCCCTAGGGATTGAGAATACCGAATAACATGTTATGTTATTTAGATGTCCAGTGTCCCATAAAATACGGACTCGGGCAACGACATGGCTATAAAAGTGTACCTAGATTAAAAATAAACATGTGTGTAATTCACACGTGACGTGGTAAAAGTGAAACCTTCAAAAAGATTTTCAAATCACAACGGTGCTAAAGAAGTTTTCACTTGAAAAATAGTTTTATTTATTGGAAAAATCTTCCCACATCATAATATGCACTTAGACTTCGCTGCTAATTATCCGGCTTCTGCTAAACGTGTGAAGCAATCACTAAATCATATTAAAACATTACTAAATCTTATTAAAACTATGACTAGTAGCGGTTACGTCACGCCACGTCACGCCTACTACATCCGACCATAGGCTCGTTGAAGTACTTAGGTAATTAGGTATTAATGAAGTTATTTCTGAGCCATATTAGCTTATGGAACCCTGTAACCAATATCATGCCTTATTTATGCCTAGTTGTACCTCGAGATAAACTAAATGTTTCAAACTGAAATTATGCCTCAATAACAGTTTTCAGAGCATAACTTGGAAACGGCTCCACCATTTTTCACCAAACATGAACCATCCCAGATAAATCACAAAATTTGATTACAAAAAAATAAAAAGCAAAACTGCATCCAAATCGGAGCCCTACATTTAGAAGTTATACAAACAGACAGGCAACGCTGTCAATCTTATTACACCCCTTCCGTTTTCCGTTCGGGGTCTATATTCCAAGCGTTTTTGTTCAAGTATCCTCAATATCACTTTTCTAACGAAAAACTAAGCCATTATGCTACACAAGGTCACATACCCGTCCACAGAGAATTATAACAAGACACTCTAAAAAATTAAATAATGTGTACCGTGTTTCGTTTGCTTTTAATATCGTAGGACTTGACCGAGGGTCGAGGGCGTTTAGTTTTCATTACTTTCCTACTATAGCATGACTGCGAATATTTACGACCACTTCAGTGTCAACCCTAATTTAAATACATTACTTGTCTTAAGAGTCCGGTCCTCGCTTCTTTCGGTAATAGTGTTAAGAGTCGCGCGTCACGGCGGCGGTGTCTACCTACCTATATGAACTAAATATGCAGATCTAACCAAATAAACGATTATGATTCCGAAAATCGAGTTTGTCTGTTTGTTCGCGGATCACGCCTAAGCTACTGGACCAATTTCAATGAAACTTATACAATTTGGAATCCCTTTATCCGTATTAAAACTTAGGATATGTTTTATTGAAATCAAAGACGTGGATTATTAGATACAGGTTGACCTCTGTGAACCAAAAGCAGCCATTCGCTACGAAGATCATCGTATGCTGGTGACAGATATTTTGGTGACAATAAAACTTAGTATACCACATTCCAAATCGAACGTGCAGGTACCAAATCGAACTTGATATGCTTACCTATAGTCAAAAAACTCCATCTAAACATTGTCCCAGGCACTAGATTGCCTCCTGACGCTGCATAAATCATCTTCAATAGATGTAAAGGCTTAAGTGTGAAGTCAAAAAAAAAACCGATACACGCGTCCGAAGTCGCGGGTAACAGCTAGTTTGGTGTAAAGGGTTAGAATTTATGGTGAGTTTTTGCGATATCGTAAAATAACTTTCACAAGACTCTCGGGAATACATCGCCTTTTAGGAAAGGACAGATGTATCTTATGTGCGTGGGTTGTAACTTTATATAAGAAAGTTTGTGAGCTGAAAGTCGTTTTGGTGAAAGAGTTTTGCCTAAGATGTACCTCAATGAATTTATTTCTCAAGAGCCAATTTTGAAAAAATAATAAAAATCTATGATTTGAATTATATCAAGTTGTAGATGTACCTATGTAGAAGCTTGCAAGACCATTGCTGCTTTATGGAACACAAAATAATGATTAATTTCTTCAACTTTCTGTGCAACATGGAAAATAAAATAACCTCTAATATGAGTAGTTCGCAGTCAGAGCATCTCAGATCTCCAGTCCTCGTACTCACCGAGTTTTTATCTACTTATTTTTTTATCTATGAATCCACCACGTAGGGTATAGACTTGTATCGCATATTATTGCTAAATGTTTATAAATATTTTGATGATGATGATATAGGCCTTTACATTTATACAGCGAAGATTATTTATACAGCGTCAGGAGGCAACCTATGCCTACACTTAACGACACACTGTAGTGCCTGGGACAATGTTTAGATGGAGTAGGCTTGTAGCACTATACCATCCTCTCAGCCTAGTCAGCCATATCCACAGGAAAGACAAGGTCAATATGTGCGGAGCTGACTAAGCCGCGGGTTTTCTCACGATATTTTCCTTCACCGTATATATCTTAGACCTAGTACTACGATAAGTACCTTGAAAAATAAATTTATCTTTATCTATTTTCTGTGCAGGAGATTAATGTGTAGATACCAGTAGATGAATTAAGTACAGAATTTGAATAAAAAATCTCACCTTTTTCAAATCCTTATTGATATCAGTATCGTCAGCTTTCCTTTTCTCGCATGATAGTATACAGTTCTTGTTGTTGTCCTTTTCACCCTGTAACAATTAGAAAGAGACACATTAGCTAAAATAATTGAAATATAGGGTCTTTTGTGATTGGTGTCCATATCATCCAATTCAGACCAAAAGAAGTTGGTAATCATCGACCGGTAGGGCGAAATGGGCGAAGCGCGTGGCGGAACGTTGACCGAACAGAACACCCATTTTGATAAAACAATTTTATCATTTCCACGTGTTGTGGAACGCTACATCCATCCATGGTGATTTAGCAAAACTGGCTGAATAAATGACAGCCAATTTGACAGCTGTAACTTCAACAAGACGGCCGCTATCAACGGTCAAAGTTCGGAAGTTCCTATTGGAAGACCCTATACCTACGTAAGTAAAAGTTATTACAAAAATATGATTGCTCTTGGTGGGGATCGAACCCACAGCGCAGAAAACAGAGGTAACAACTGAGCTGCATTCTTGTATTACTAAAACAAATTCATTGCAAAACTGACTGGCCAATATAAAAGTACATACAAAAACATGACAGTGATAGATACTGGACAGTCTCGCCACTAAAACGTACAGCTATGCAAGTGGAGCTACATTCAAAAATAGCTAACAAATCACACGCAATTTTAAACTCTAATCCACAGGAACAAAGGCGGGTTACAAGGGACAGAAAAGTATTACAAGCAACTGTGAATTTGAACTCTATTTCGTGGGAATAAAAGTGGGGTTGGGAGGAATGCAATTAGAACGCAGGATTTTATCGTACTCGACTATATCTCTGATTGCATACCCTCGACTGAATAATGGATATTGAACTATGAAAAATATGTGTGGGATCGAATCTGGTTGAGTACTTTTCCGTACCTATGTTTTCATATAATTCTAGGTTATTCAGAAGCATAAAAACACAGAGCATGCAAACATTCTTTTTCTATAGACACAAAAATTGATGGAACTTTTTTGCTCAAAGCTCAAAATATTTTGCTACGAGTTAGTTTGCTACGGTCAGTCTACGGCGTAGCTACGGCGTAGCGTGCTACATCGTCCTGCAAATCATAGATCATTTTTCTCTAGATGCTGTACTCTCATTGTCCAAAGTAGAGCACGAACCGGACTAACAATACGATATGATATGTTTTGGACTGTGATCTCCGGCACGGTATGCAATTTCTTAGATTCTTTTGTACTAAGAGTTCTAAAGGCGGCCTAAAAACTCCGTCACCAGCTATACGAGCTTGCTTGTTTACACCAAAAAATGAAGCAACGAAAATAACTTTATAAACCAAATTTACTGTAGCTGTTATTAGTAACAAAACATTATCCGACTCCGACGGGCCAGAACAATCAAAAACATCAACAATTTGTTCAAAAGTTTTAATTGAAAGAGTCCCAAAACTGTAATGCTGATAGGGCAAAATAATCATCTGGTATTGACAAATCGGGAACCTGACGATATTTTACAAGTAGACGCGTTATACGCCTACTAGTCACCACGCCGAAAAATTACCTAGATATTATTTGAACTACTTACATACACAAATGCATACATTGAAATTGTTTCGTTTGTAGCTCTAGCATTAGTTTCATTCAATCTTTTTTTCCGTTTTATCTGGTAGTATTTTTTATTGCTCATCTGTTATCTCCTCTACTTGTCACTGTGCTATTTCTACTACACTTTACCTTTTCTTTGTAGTGTTTTGTTTTGTTTTTGTACTTTACCTTATTTGTCACAAATAAATCTTTTATTGTTATTCTTGAAAAATGAGAAAAGTACTAATTACAGCCGTTATAGGCCACACCTGTTGCTAGAACGAGATAGATAAATACACAAAGACGTGCAGCAGCGACTCTACGTGGTGGGCTACTAAGTAAAAATTAGGCAATTACCTTAATTTTTCTTGCCAATCTTAGATCACGGGTAACGCATCTAACACTGTAAAAATATCTTAAGAATCAGGATAAGAATTCAAACTTCCAGACATCGAACTTGGATCAGTTGATTAATTACGCCTATAACTTTTAAAAAGCGCCTGATGGAATATTATTTGGTGTCCAACATGACGTCTTGTTGATTGCTATTTCATTTTCATAAGGAACAATAATGTTCCTGAAGCTTTTAGAAGATTTGTATCGAATTAATGCAATTCTCAATTCTTGCTGAGATCAACAAAATACAACTCTGACTACGAGATCAGAATTATTAAAAGAATATTTGATTGACAGACGACTAGATTATCCTTGAGCAATTATAATTTCTTGTGATAAAATTAAGTAGGGTAATATTTCCTTTATATAAAACTAGCCGACGCCCGCGGCGTTGCTCGCGTTCTAGAGACCCTTTAGAGTGTGACTTTTCAAAATTCCTTTCTTAGTGCACCCCTGCACTATAAGGATACTACCCTCCAAATTTCATACCATTTCTTGTAGGACATATAGTTTAGTCTGTGCGTTGATTTTCAGTCAGCTTCAAAAGAGTTTTATATATTTAGAAGAAAATATGATAATTTTAGTATTTAGGGCGATCCCTTTGAGGCTCTGTTCGTTCTTTCTACCCTATTTCTTACCTAATTTAATTTATCAAAGTAATGACGTCCTCCAGTTGATATTTTAATAATTTTAATACGTTTAAATGTCTCTAAGCCACCTTGACATTAATGTAACACAAAGAACACAGAAAATAGCATACCTAGAATACCTACCTACATAATTACCGAATGTATACCTACTCTTTATAGTGTTGCGGTACAGTCTTGGAAAAACGAAACAGTTATTATTTATGGCGCTATATTTTTTTGATGATTGCAATTTCTTGTGTCAAACATTGACAGTTTTTTACTATGTTTTAACGTTTAAGTTTTTTGAATAAAAATGTTCTCACCTAATTTCATTTGTCTATTTATTTCCTTAAAAGTTAGATCTTTTAGCGAATAATTCTGTATCTAAAAAATCTAATCGTACGATGGTCTGTCGGTATACGTCCAAGAGGGCTCTTTTTCCATGTTGCCATTCCATTACAATAAGTATGACCATTGATTACTAGTTGCCTTCGACAACTTTTATACAGTCTGTAAAAAAAAAAAAAGATTGTTTACAAATAAGCACTTACATGCATGCATTACATAATATGCATGTTGCCTGTCAAAAGCGCCTTCTATAAAAATATTCTTGTCATTGTCACTTTCATATCAATAAAATGAGATGGAAAATTAATTGGCCATTTCGAGTAATGGAACTTTCAGCGACGTTTATGAATATGGCGACAAGACATTATTCAACAAAACGAACTTTTATATTAGTTTAGTTACGTTATTTTTCATTAAAAACCCGGTTTTCAATATCGTTTTTTTAATGACTTTTTGAAGCAGGTTATTATAAAGATTGACATCTAAAATTATTTTTATGATTAAAATAAAACCGTAACAGTACAAAATTAAATTAAGTAATAAATGCAAAATTAAAGGTCAAATATGTTTATTAAACTAGATGGTATTTACCGTTTGCAAATTGACCTTTTCAAACTTAAGGATACCAGGATACGCAAGAAAACTATACACTATACAGTCTGTGTCAATAAGAGGTATACAAATCATATTACATCAAAGATATTAAAGAGCATTGCACGCAATCAGAAATCAGTGGGCTCGATGGGATTTTTTTTCCCATATGGCCCACTGGTGGGCTGGCCGGTGGGCTCGATGGGAATAACCCCGATATGAAGGCTTGCTACGTTTCCGAAGACGACGTCATGGATATGGTGAAGTAGAGGAAGAATGTGAGGAAGGCGGGTTTCCTCACGATGTTTTTCTTCACCGTTTGTGAGGCACTGGCATTGCGCGCATAAATTCAAATAGAAAAATCCATTAGTGCAAGATCGGGTTTGAACCCACGACCTTAGAATAGGAGTTGCTACCACCAGTGCTCAAAAATATTACGGTACAAGTCTTTATACAAAATATTCACATAAAAGGTTAAAAAAAATATCATTATCTATTTAAATAACGCTTTATTCCACTGCTCACAGTAGCGTTGTGAATAGCTCTAAGATCTTGACCTAAAAGTAGGTACTAAGACCAGCGCTTAGGTGCAAGAGTACATATAAATATCTAAATATATAAAACTCTTTTGAAGCTGACTGACAATCAACGTACAGCCTAAACTATAAGTTCTAGAGGTATGAAATTTGGAGGGTAGTATCCTTATATAATGTTAGGGTGCACTAAGAGAGGAATTTTGAAAAGTCGCACCCTAAAGAGTCTAAAATTAAGGATCAAAGATTTTAACCAAATGCGTATGCTGCTACCACGCGAGCACGCGGGGGACAGCTAGTAATACTTATAATCATCGTACCTCGACCTCAGTTACTCATGCCTCATGCGATTATATTCCACATAAATTGATGAGATCAAAACAGCATGCGATTTGCAATAACATTGTGGTTAGAAGATCCTGCCCTTCTCGGAATTAATGGTGATGTGTTCGCGCGTAGTTTATGTATTACAATAATGAATAATCTATGGCTCGTATTCTGGTAAGATACTCAAGCATAGATACGAGTAAATAATAAATAAATAAATAAATAAATATTCACGGACACTTAACACCACGCCTTCTAGTCCCAAACTAAGCAAAGCTTGTACGATGGAAACAAGATGGCTGATAGAATACATACATACACTTTTTTCGTAAATACAATACATAGTGACAACCAGACACAGAACAAACATGTATGTTTGCTACACACAAATGTTTGTTCTCGGTGGGGATCGAACCCACGACCCACAGCACGGAAGGCAGAGCTACTACCGACTGAGCCATGACGCCTCTCAAGTAAGAACTCTCCATGACAAAATCTATGTTCGGTTCTAGTGTGTGCGTTTTATATGGTTTTATTATTATTACGTACGAGTATATAAATTCCCATAAACTAAATTTTTGACAAGTTATTAGTTATGGAAACCTCCCACTAGGGGCGCTGCTCAAATACCCATACTTGTACTTGTGAAATTTGTAGTACAAATTTACAATTTATGTAAAAAAAACACACTAGGCATGCCAGTGATTGAGTAAATGCGGATGAACTTAGGCTCGTATTTTAAGATAATGCTCAAGAATGTATTGAGACTCGAGGCATACATTTGTTTTATATATTTTAATTGAGAAGTTTTTAAAAATAAGTGCTTGCTGATTTTTCTAAAATATATATTAATGCGTATGTAAGGCAGACAACACTCTCGCTTGCACATTTCAACATTTTTTAAAATATAATATAACTAAATGTAATTATGTGAAATTGCAGACCTTCAGGGTCGAGAGAATAACAATGCAAAGGTTCAGTAAAAATATCACATTGATCCAAACAAGTTTTCTAACCAAAAAAATTATACCAATGCGATAAATTAAAGCAAATTTTGCAAATTTTTGGTTAGAAAATTTGTTTGCAATTTCACATAATTACATTTAGATATATTATATCTTCAAAAATGTTGAAATGTGCAAGCGAGAGGGTTGTCTGCCTTATACATACGCCTTAATAAGTTGGTAGACGCTGCAATCGTTGCAATAGACATTAAAAACAAGTATCATTTTTATGTGTGAGTATATTTCGCCGTATATTACCTACCTTTGAAGGTACTCTATAAGTCGCTTATTATATTTCCTTAGTAAGTTATGTACAAGCACCAATGACTAACAGTCAATGAAAGATGTACGTAATCGTTTGTATTTATTTCGTGGGAATAAACGACTCTCAACCCTGACACTGGCTGGCTACATAGCACCTCATCAGGATCGCGTGACTGGACACCCTTAAGCGGTATCACTAACTTGTGTGGCCCAATTTACAACCTACAGCGTTATTAGGGATACAGTGAAGCTCATTACATTTATTGATATTATATCTTTAAAAATTGTGAAATGTGAGACCGAGAAATCTATTTGACTAACAAGGTTGGGTTACTTCTAAGTCCATGAATGTCTTTTGCCTGTCGTCTTGCCAAGTGTGGCCATAAATAGAAGAAGTGTGCAATTTACCAATGTATTTAGTACCTATGTATTTACAAAAAAAGTATATAAGTATTCTATCAGCAATCTAGTTTCCATAGTAGGTACAAGCTTTGCTTTGGTTTGGGACTAGGGAGCGCTGTATGATTATGTCCAAGAATATATTTATTTAAAGTGATATAAACCATGTTATATAATATAATATTTATATCGTCATCTCCTTTCTTCTTGCACCAGAACCCGAGACGACCGTGACGCGGGCTCATTTGATACAAAAACAGTCGATTCCGACATCCGATGCAAGCAATTTCGGGGCAATTCGACTCCGTTTCATAGAAATAAAGCCATCGGAGTTTATAACCTCTATCGACATGAATACTTCGCGTGGTTAGACTTCATTTTGATATTTGTTTTTAAATTACACTTTGTTTTATTGTTTATTCAATCGGGGTAACTTTGATAGGATATCTACAGAAGGTTATACATAAGAATGTACCTATTTACCTGCGTACATTATACATACGTAAACTGACGTACATGTTTGATAGCAAGCAAGCTCGTATGAGTTAACGACCAACTCCGTTGACGGAGTTTTTAGGCCGCCTTAAGGCCTCCGTCATGGCACATGTATGATTATAGGTATTCATATTTGCAATAAAGACTTGAAGCGTTTGTGGCGTAGCTTGCTTAGCCAATCTTCACCGATTATCTAAGTTAAGCAACGTTCTGTGCGGTCACTATTTAGATGGGTGACCGTTAGTGGCATTTACATGTGAGCACTTCCGTGCTTCGGAGGGCACGTTAAACTGTCGGTCCCGGCTCTAGTAGTCGTTAAGCTACGACGGAGGCCTTAAAGGCGGCCTAAAAACTCCGTCACCAGAGTTGGCCACTAACTCATACGAACTTGCTTGCTTTGCTAGCTTATTATATTGAATAAATAAATGACTGTATATTATCGCCTTCTTACCCCCGAATTCATAAACAGAAGCTGAAAATTCCCCCAAATCTTCCAACCAGCATTCACCAAGCGCAGTGCCAGAATCCGCTTCTAAGCAAGCCTCTACATCATAATATACGAATTCAGGGGTCACAAAGTTGACCGCCGTTTTCCATTCAACGTGTTCCATTGAGTGAGGATGATGGAGTAGGTACCCAATCAGTTCTACCGAACAGAATAAATCCAAGCTCTCACTTGCTAGGTTCCTGACAGATGACTAGGTAGCCGGTTACATTTAGATAAGAAATTACTGGGTTAGGCTCGTTCTCCCCGGTCCGATCTCCCTCGATTGGTTCAGGTACTACCTATTTTATCTGAAGCAATTTTTGATGAAAAGTACCTACTGGCAGTGTTGAACACAGCGCCATCTGTTCTTCAACGGCTGAACCGGATAAGTAAGTCAATACCTAATAATCTTTCACTTCGAGTGCTACAATGACATTAATCAGTTACCTAACTAGTTAGTTTCGACAGTTGCCACTGTAGGGCGCTGATCCTATCTATAAAAGGCGCCTCGTGTTAGCGGCTCGCCCTCTTTTTCCGGCAGTCATACTGACTGTACCTACCTACGATAAACCTATGTATTAATAATATACGCTTTTGTTCATAGCCGAGCCTGATTTCTTCCTCCTGCATTAGACAGTCAGGCACAATAGTAACGTTTTCAAAGCAGCTCTCTATATTACGTGTTTGTTGTAAACAGTGACTGAACCTCTTTGAACTGGTATTTGGTGACGTTACGCTCGAATGCAACCAATAAATAGTGGTCACTTCAAAATTGCGTTCGAAACGTTCATATAACCTAAAGCGTTCTTTATAAGGCACGTTAGTAGTATCGATTCTGTTATATTGCATTTTTAATATAACTTACAAAATTTAACAACGCGTACATTATAATCGTCTTTATCTTCGGTGTATGAGAAAGAGACGGATTTTGAGGAGTAGGTACTGTCAAGTTAGGTTAGTTTAAAATAATTTATAAGTTTAAAAAACTGGAAAAACCGACTTTAATTTGATACGCCTTCATCATCAAATGATGATGATGATGATGATGGCAGTTCATTGGGACTGTTCTATTGATCGTAAACACCACTGAAAAGCAAAATAGGTACGCAATGTCGTGTAAGTGGATGACGTGTTTTTTCGAGTTATTTTTATTTAACTGGCAAACTACTGAACAGATTTTGATAAAAAAATTATGGGTCCAATCTGGAAGTATACCCTTTCTGATAAAAAAAAAAATATTTCAAATCGGTTCATAACTGAGAGAGTTCTGAGGTAACAAACATTAAAAAAATACAACCGAATTGAGAACCCCCTCCTTTTTGAAGTCGGTTAAAAATGAGCAACAGAATCTTCACCAGTATGTCGGATAAAATCGAAACTGCAACACATCGTCGTCCAAAACACATCGCTCCCGACCACTACCGATAACTTAGAGAGGTTAAAATACTGGCAGGAACAACTTTTCCTAAAGAACAAACAGTCAAAGTCAAAGTCAAAGTCAAAAATCTTTTAATAGTGAAACCAAAAATCCAACTGGAAAAATAACATATCTTTAATAGTAATATTTCAAACATTGATGATTAGAAAAACTCTGGACTAGAAATCAATCAGCAAGGCCGTCAAATTGCTATTAGCAATGACCACAGTATATAGCACTTCAGAATAGAATATATGCTGTCTTCTATAACGTATTGTGCGGTGTGCACAAGGAATCCGACGACCTAGATACGAGGTTCCGAATGGATACGGTTCAGCACGTAAATAGAAGGCATTGGAAAATCAACTGGTTATCTATTGTAAGATTTGCATTATTCTTCTTGCGTGCCAATGGACAACCAATTTTTAAAGCAGGTGTGAACTTCGCCATTTTTATGCCATCGTCTGTAGCATTGACGAGGCCATCTCTTGAACATGTGCTTGAATGAAAACTCGTTTTTGTGCCTCTTAGGGATTAATTAAAAGGGCAATAACATAAGAAATGAAAAACTATATATTTAAAATGGGTGCGCTTTGTAATTCGTATTTATAATAACACATAATTTTAAAATAAATGAATAAGATAAAAACTCCTAGCACAAACAATGGGAAAGCAGTTAAAGATTCAATGAGGGATACACACGAGCGACTCGTTAAACTTTATGGGGTAATACAGACGAGCGACAAATCCATTGGCCCATCAACGCGTCAACACTGTTCGTGATCGATTTATAAATACCGACAAGTTATTACCGAATGAGTTTTAACAACGTACATCATAGGCTAGCCGTAGAACGTAAACGTAAAAATCCGTTAGATCTTTACGTTTGTTTATATACACATATTTTGTTTTATAAAGTTTGTAGTATATTAACATAAAAACAAAGAAAATAATTTGATATCAAAATAAATATTCCGACAAAAACTATCTATGTACTCAAATATATATATTGCAAATCAAACAAGACGATCATTAAAGCAGTCTGTCTTAAAAAAAAAACGCCCTTCTACATACAACTGATAATATAACCAACGTACGATGGTGTCGTGATCAATTCTATTACGAAAAAACTACATAGGCTTAAAACAAAGGTCTAGACAAACTAGCGACAGTCGCAAAATAAACAATGCACCTGACCTATTAGGTTTGGATCCACGCCAATACGTTTCATAGCTGCATTTAAGGCTCTTTCACTAGAAAACCAATTGCCACTAGTTGACAAGTGCAAAGTATGACACTAAATTTGCCGTATCCTATGTTACTAAAATAATTAAAGGCGAAGGATCAAGTGTTTGAATATTATAAACCATTCACTCCTTTAGAAAATCACTTAAAAATATATTGTTAGAATCACAAAAAGCACCAGTAAGCAGCCATTCTGTGCCCAGTTTTCATTTTAGTTTAGCGTAGTTAATATTTTACTTTCTGTGACTATATTTTATAAAACTTTTATGTAACCTACCAACCTATTTTAGAGTTTGATGTAGAATATTCTATTAAATGTGTGATCGCAGTACCAGTACCTACCGCACGTACGCAACTGGCGCCACTGAAAACCAGCGCCTAGGCGAGGTACTAACATATCCTGCTCTGGCACCATGCTGAGTGGTGGCCATTTTTGTTATTTTTAATTATAGTTCTAAGATTTAGTTTTGTAATACCTCTGTAAAATAACAAAATAAAAACATTCTATTCTATTCTATTCTATTCTATTTAAATTTTAGTGTAGTAGTCAACCACACTGTGGCGCAACTAAATCGACTTATAGATGGCGCCTCAAACCAATATACTTAGAACGTACAGTGCACATTGGCACGGCAGCGGCGTCCTTATCTACACGTGTAGATGTAAACTATACGTTAAGCGTGCTTCAAACGGGATTCATTCGTAGCCCGACACTATCCCTGGATACAATCTGCCTTCTGCTTATTGGGCGTCTGCAGCGCAATAAACGCACGTTTCAAACGCGCTACATCCGCGCGTTTACAATACCTCGTGTGAATAGTACGTGACCTAAAGAATAACTTACGTTACCCAATTTTTTGAAGTTATACTTCTAATGCGACTTCCAACAGCGTTAAACGTTAAACGAAGGAGGAATAGAAAGAGACAGCGTTTAACGCGTTAAACGTTTAACGCTCCTTGGGAGGGGGAATATAAAGAGACAGAGCGAGAGTGATCACATACGGAGACCCCACAAAACGCAAATGGCACTCGAAAAATAACTTCTTCCGCGCGGATGGACTCCACGCACTATTTTTTTTGCGTTACGTACCAGTCTAACCGTAGCCTAAGAAACAGTCGATCGGCTGTTTTCACTAAAAGTTATTTGGCAGCTGTTGGATAGTGACGAAAGATTTGCGATTTGTCGTCATCATTATCGATAAGTAATGGCGGACGACTCAAACGACAGGAGATTTGTAGCGTAGTCGAGAAATGTGATAAAATTAACAGTCAACGGTAACATTCGTTCTATGGGTATAGCTAATTATAGCTATTACGGTGTAAATTGGCCTCAAAGGGGATTTTGAGACTATTAAGTCTCATAATCCCCTCGATTTTCGTTTATTTTTTTATTATATTTTATTTAAGTTTTGAAATCAAGGGGATTATGAGACAAAAAGTATCATTCCCCGTGAAAGGGACAGCTCAAAGGGAATTATGAGACTAACCCCGTTCTATCTAGTCTTAGTTCAATCAGGTGCTCTGAATCGGTGCTCTTTGTGGAATACCTCGATTGTCTTCTCACCTCCTACGTCAAAGGCTGTGAGGCCCGAAACCAGTGAATTCCGTGACGTGATAATAGCTGAAATTTTAGACACGTCTTGAATAGAACTGCCTAAAAGATTTTTTTAATTATTGGTATGTCTTAATTTTTTACACTGTTTATATATTCATTCCTTTTTTTTATTTTTAAACTGTTACTCGCTCATGTAATATTTTAAGCATGATGTCTTCACCTGTAATTTTAGTGGCACTTATATGTATAAATTTAGAAATGATTATATAATTAGTGTACATTGTGTTGTTGTTCAAAAATAAATAAATAAAAAAAAAAACTTATTAGAGCCCCCTTTTTTCACCAACAAACTTCAGTAGCAAATTTTTTTTTTAATATTCGTTTACCTAACAAAATCGGCTCTACCAAACATATGCACGTAAAATTACAATTTAATTTCCCCCACGTTTAATGAACACCGTGTTTCAATTCAATTTATTTTAATGCACTAATATACTGATAAAATTACTCGCTGTAACGTTTCCTATGTAAATTTCCTGGTTTTCTGAACTTTTATAGGTTGTAAAGTGTAAATTAGCGATGATGTTGTCGGTGACCATTCATAGCGGTAGATGGAAACTTAATTAAAAACAGATGAGGTTTTAGAAGGAAGTAAATTGGCAATAGAAACCAGCGGCAATAGCTAGCTTTTATAATTTGATGTGCTAAAGCTTCTTGCTGTAGAGTAGTTTACGTATTTGAAAACTATTGAATAGGGAAGCAACGTGGTCATTGGATGGACTATCAGAGGTGTTAGTTACGCGAGCTGTTCAAAATAAATATTTTTTTAAGCTTCGACAGGAAAGAATTGTTTTAAGTCATACATTGTGTAAAATATGTAATATTTACTTCTTTGAAAAAATAAACAATCAAGTAGCAAACAAAGAAGCACCACTTAATAAATATTGACTATTTTTCATTGTATTTTAAAGCGGTAGTCTGACCACAATACACTTTTATGGTGAAAAATGAGTATTATTCATAAAAATGTGGGATGGACGATGTGTGGTCTCAACGACCCAACCAGTGTAGGGTTAATTTTAGTACCATGTTAGGATGTGGTCTAAGCTATCAAATTATACTGGGCTTTATTAGTCCCAGAGCATTCTAAGATCTGAATTAAAATTTACTGTGCGACTGTATTTTACATTCTTTTGTATTTACCATTATCTAAAGTACTTAATACGCGATTAACTATTTGCGCAAAACTCCCAACGACCAGTAAAGCATTGAATTCAAAATTAACTACTTAAGGGCTCGATAAAAATTTATTATCGATATAATCGATTCAAACCGCCATCTTGAGGCACCATTTCGACCGTTTCAAGAAGATAAATGGATGCCTTGAACTTATGAACTGCATATCATACTTTCATTCATTCATTCATAAAACGGCGGGACGAGAGTGAAAGGAAAAGTTAGTGTTCACTCAGTCACTCGAATTGATTTTGGTTGCGGCTTTCGACGGTTTAAATGTTAATGTTACATAGAAAATATCATTTGGCACGAGCGTGTTCATTTTTAGTTACAGTTTAAGAAGGTTTGTATGCATATTTGAAAATGTATCCGTTTAGCATAGGTATCTTACAATTTATAGGCAGTGCATAACTGCAAATGACACACAAAACTAGTTTTAGATACCTACTGTCATACATTTTTTATTTACAAAGATAAATTAAAAAATTAAGTAAGTAAATTTTGTATGAAAATAATATGATTACTTATATTGTTAGATATGTTTGAATAAAGATTCTTAAAAGAAAACAGACATTCTACGAAAATGATACTACCTACTTATACTAAGAGATTTTTCAAGTCGTTTCGTCTACGTCCCGCTGTGAATAAGCATTCAATAGCACTCTGTTTATGGAACAATGTGATATTAAACAGAAATCATTACCGCTTACCACTGTTTCTTACCATGTGGTTTACTGTCCGATGGTATTATTATATAGTACGCAGTAAGTAGGTCTTTGGTCCATTAACACTATATTTTTAGGAAAACAATTCAACTTCTTGGTTTATGAACCAAAAGCCTGTTTACTGTCAAAACATCCAGAGATAAAAAAATCTGGTGATGTATGTGAAAAACAAATGAAGACAGCTCGATTTGAATTTCGTTCGGAATCCGAAATTCCACTTTATTTTTGGCCAGCAATATTTCTAACCTCTTTGTTTTATATGAAAAACAAACGAAGAAAGACGTTCAATTTGAGTTTCGTTCGGAATTCCAAATTCTAGTATTTTAGCTAGCTATATTTCTAACCTCTTTTGGTGTGTATAATGGTTTTATGATTGGTAATAATTTCTGAGATTTATATTAATGTTGCAAACTTTTTGCTGACATGGACTACAAATATGTAGTTTGTAATTTTATAGCGAGTCGCTAAAAAAATACAGAAAAAAGGGCCGAATAATTTGTAAGCATAAAAAACAATATCGAAATAATGCTATTTCGTCAAAACAACAGTTGCCAAGTTATTTCCAAAGAACCCCACGTGGAGGTCCTGTTAAACTCCCGGCAACGAAACTTTGTGGCATTTTATGGACCATAAAAACCTTCGTCGAATTTCAGAACAAAGAGAAGCAACTAAAAATTTTGCGACCAAAAACAAACGTCGATATTTCGAGGGAAAAAAGCAAGAGTCAATTTCGCGTCAGGCAAACCGTGACAGAGGGAAATGTACGGCTGCGCGATTCTTACTTTTCAACTTTATGTTACTTTGTATGGTGTATTAAAACATCAAGAAAAAATAATTCGAAATTTAAGGTTCATATTCTGATAAAGCACTCAGACTTATACGTTACTCAGGCTTAGATTTGAGTAGAGATTCTCATACAAAACTGTATAAAGATCTATGGTTAGGTAAGATTACTGCACTAATACGGACCTTAGTTATGCAACAAAGTACCATTTTTTTAATTCTAGAAGGTTTTAAGGGTAAAATACCTTTTATCATAAAGGTATGCAGACCAAATGCGGAAATTGCTAGTTGTACCAAGAAAGATAGTCAACCAGTCTACAGACATACAATTATCTTGCCTTATTATATGGCATGCGATTTAATTTTCTGTCTTACAGATTCAACACACAATGTGTATTGGTTATTTTTCGCTGGTATAGAAGAATGGGTCAAAATACGCTCTAAGTACTTATCGGTGATAAATGAAAAAACGAGTGGCACTTGGAGACTGCCGCGGTAAAGCTATTGCATAGCATTTTTTATCGTGTCACCGCTGTGCCGGTCGGAGTGGGGGGTGTTAGGTTATTTTCGTTACGGAATTTCTGGATTCGGTCTCCACGCACAAGGCCCGCGATAGAAGCTATGCAATAGCTTAACAGTCAAAATCTTGTTAAAATACGTCTAATACTTTCTCAACTCGTCGCGGCTCGAAAGCTGAGCGGTGGCGACTAGCAGAATTAAAATAAAGTTGATGCGAATGCCTGTGGACAAAGGGAGACCGAGACGGGCTTCTGGGAATCACGGAACTAAGGCTTGAGCCGTACACTTACGTACTATAAATATAATATTTAAGTTTACTAAATGTAAAGCTATAAGCGAAGGTTCAACATCTCATAATTACGCTAACCATCTTGGACAAATTATCACACAATCATCAGTTATAAATATATTGTTCTCTTTTAGCAATAGAGCCGGGCCACCCAATGTACTGTCTGTTTTATGTTATTATCTGTACTTATGTAATTTCTCTTTGCGTATAATAAAGTGTTTAGCCATCTATATCTACTTATATCTGTCTCTACTTTAGACTTTATCTTTTTATCTGACAAACGCTATCCGTCCGATAAAAAAACCCGGCCTAAATATTCGTAGCTTGCTTACATGATACAGCTCTAAGTACGTTACAACCTGTCTAAGAGTTGTATAAACATGAACAGAACTTAGTTAAAAATTAATATAGCTAAACCAATCTACAAAATAAATGGAAAAAGAAACATACCCACCCATACCCATCTACTTTCTTCCTAACATATTACTAGGGTGGAGAAGTGTATCGTGTACCTACCCCTATTTTGTACACTTATTCGTAGTATATTTACCGCCCAACAAAGCCTAAACTAAAGAAACCCGTAAGAATACCTATCTGTTCAGCACCACGTATATTTTTCCGTCGGTCATGGTCTACGTGGCGTTAACGGCCCCGAACCCGTTTCACGGGTGTTTACCCCGGTCCTGGAGGCATGGATATCAGGGAAAACAATGCTGAAATTATTTAAAAAGTCGGAAATATTGCTAGAGTGTAAAAACCTCCCTAGTCGAAAAAAGACGGATTCATTGGGTGTTGTTGCCGTCTGCTGTGCTTTTTAGAAAGGTGAAAATTTTCTTTAGTTTAAAATTCGGTTAGCGAAAACAATTCTGCAGTTACTTAAAAAGCCGGAAAAATCAGCTCATACTCTCAAAACTCCCTAGTCTTATAAAAAGATGGATTCACTACTTGAGAAGTGTTTTCACAGTACTTTCTATGAAAAAAGTTTTCTCTCCAGTCCTGGGATAAAAAAAACTTAGATAACACGTAATCAACAATGCTGCAATAAACCAAATATGTCTAGAAAATATTTTTAGCATATGAAAATATAAATACATTTGCTACGAACCCATGCATCTCCTTATGTTTTGCTTACTATTGTAATGTGACATATTTTCCAGTCCGGCTATATTCGTGAAAAGTTAACCCCACTCTACCCAAAGCTATGTACTTACGAGTACGTAATTCTGCCCCGAACTTTCCTCGACTACTTAGCTTAATTTAATAGATCTTCTTTGTGTCAACTCCTATATTTTACGAGACTCGTTGTTTTTAGAGAAACCAGATTACTTTGTAATTGTGACTACATTTTGTTTTTAACTTACGGTACACTTATAAGTATAAGGGTGAGAGAGAGAGAGAGAGAAAGAGAGGCCCTTAATTTATTGGTAAAACTATCACGTATGCTTAGCAATATTCAGTAAACGTTACATTCGTTTGTAAGATTTATTAAAACACAAATAAGTTATTTACACAACAAAAATCGGAAATACTTTGTTGTGTGATATTATTATGTCCAAAAGAAAAAAAAATTGTTTTTCTCATAAAAGTGCTCTAATATTTTTAAATCTTACCGATTTAATTTAGTTTCGTCAATTTTTCTAATAGAGATATGGGTTATTTCTTTTCAATCGATGGATAAAGAAGACCCAAAACAGCAAGTCAAATTAATATCAAGCGGTATGCTTTAACAGGTAGGCGAGGATGACGATGATAAAACTAGAAATAATAAACAGTAGAAAATATAAATGAATATTGAATGTGTTTCCATTACACTTTTCAAAATTATACGCAAAATAATTAATAAAGGTAATATGGACGGTTTAATCCAACACTGAGCCATCTAAAACAAGAAACCTTGATTGTGATAGCGCTTCGATTAAAGTTATAATTAGTTTTAGCTCTCGCTTTAAATGACTGATGGGATTTGTGAAGTGAGCCGTAGTTTCTCATTTTAAAGTTCATTCATTATTATACTTACTTATTAAACAGTCTTTAATTCAACTTGTTTGGTGCGAAATGTAGCTGGCAAACACTGAATGAGAAGAGCCGATGACCAGGCTCAATGGCGCGTCTTGGGAGAGACCTAACGTCCAGCAGTGGACTAATATAGATTGATAATGATGGTACACTAAACTTGTTCATAAAATCATTTGAGGAGTACACTTATAAATTGAGAAAACCAATGGAAAACTAAAAATTTATATCTATTTGTACAAACTTACAAAGTAAACATTGGATGTTCAAAGCTAACAAATCATAGCTTACTGTGGACGATCAGGCTACGAAAACGCGTACGCTCGCTAATTTCATTGCACCTCAAACGCTATGCCAAATATTGACAGGACACAGCCTTGCGTTCCAATGTAATCGATATGACTGAGCAAAACAACAAAACAACAAATCGATTACATGGTATTCCAATAACTAAAAGAACAAATTGATTAATTCGTGGAATATTTATTTTAATTGTTTCAATAATTGCTGTCGGGTTCTTTTTGAATACCGCCCTTTTTAGTTAACCCTCTACTAAAACACGAGGTGGTTCATGTCTTAATCTTTCTAGAACTTTTACTATTGTTTGCCATCTTCTTCTTCGTCGTCGTTTACGTCATCGTCGTAATCTTCTCTTGATATCTTCGAAAGGAAAATCCCAATTTCTATTTGTTGTTTTTTTGTGAGAGAGCTCATCATTGTTTGTGGCCGTTCTTAGCTATGCTTTGTAGAACAAATAGGCTGTTCTAGGCAGGTTACAAATATACACGCTAATTCCTACGACACAGAGTATCTTAGTAACAGGAAAGACTTGGAAGGCTAATGTTTATTCATAATTTTAAAATATTCGTCAATTCTTTTTAGGAGCTCCAAATACTCGCGAAGGGGGCGTACAAAAAGAGAGCGTTGCTTACAAAGCAATTTGCGGTCTCCGTCGTTTTGCTCAAATTAGAAAAGGAGAAAAAAATTAAGGGCAAATCGCTTGACCCTTTTAAAGTTAAAAACGGGCTGGTTGTCGTGACACCGCGGCTGCGTTGATTTTTGATATTTTTTGGTTACCCACAGCACCTAATAAGATAGCTAGTTTACTTAGGGCGGATTCGTCCAAAAGTCATGATATCCTGAATAAGTATCCCTTGTATAACTTTACTCTTTGATTTTATTCTCAGATAAATTCGTTTTTGTTTTTCCATTGCAATCTTGAGAGTAGCCAATCCTAGGTATTGTTATTCTGTATATACATAAAAACCAACTTAATTCAAAAAACATATGCTTAGAGAGCGCAACACAATAATACACGTGCACACAAATTATCCGGGTGTCAAGTTGTCAATATCTATGAAAACAAACAGCTGTTTTGTCAAATGTAGCAGCCGCCATTAAAATATTCGACAGATAACTTGTTTATGCTATAGATTTTGGCAGTATAACGATTTATTCTCGGATAGACAAGTTTTTCCTGGAATAAGACTTGGTAGAACAAAAAGTTTCTTATCACCAGAGTAATTATTGATTTTATTCGCAGTATAAGACTTAAACTGCGTATAAATAGTTTGGTCGAATTCGCCCTTAATAACATAGGGCCTACGTAAAAAACCTATTCAACGACCACATCAGGCTAAGTTTTAGGCTGATGTGGTCGTTGAAAAAGATTATTTTTTGTAGACTGGACTATTAGGTACATTGTTTCTACTATTATTGTTTTCTTAGCAGAAAAAATATAGTAAATAGAATGTAAAGAATGTATGTATATGTAGGCACACCTGTAAGTGCCTTCTGCTACATTGTATATTATTATTTTCTAAGTTTTTTCTGACAATCAAATTGTTTTTTTACTGTCGAAAATACTGATTCAGAGGCAGCCTAATACCTACCCTCAAATTAAGACTCTTCAAACATCTAGAGTATCAAAAGACCTAAAAGGACGCATAATTGTGCTCTACTAGAGACACAGTTAACATCATCATTATTTTATTGATTGAAAATTAGATGACTGCACTAGCTGATGCCATCAGCTACGGCCAGGCATTGTGGGGATGCGGTGAAATTCAAGGTTAGATGTGGAGATTTATGTTCTTTGTTGTCTGGCTAAAGAAAAATCTTGTATATCTAATTTGGAAACCCCACAGCAGGAGACAGCCTACTGCATAAATAAATGAGCAAAGCACTCCATACAAGCCAACTGATTTAACTACTGCTCAGAGGAAAAAATATATTTTTTGATTCAAACATATCCAATCAATTCATACTGTTTGTTAGTTTTTCAGTAAAAATACTTATATTAAACGCGCTGAATGCCTTCTGTCGCAGAGAACCAAGCAAGCAACTTTATTTTTACTATTAATTTTCAACAAATTGGCTCAATAAAGTATTCCACACGGCCGAACTCGCAAGTGGCCACTCGATTGTATGATTTTAATAAAGCTGCAAGCTCGGATCGGACGATCAAAGCCATCTCGAGTACTACCACCCCTACTCGTTGTTATTTTGTTAAACATTCTACTAATTGGTTGATTTTTGTTAAATAAACAATGTTGATGAGGAATTTACAGACGTACGTTAGTTATGAAATTGATTGAAAGTTGATAGTCAACTAACGTAACAATAAATCTAGCACTTGAATTTGAATAAATTTATAAACTCCACGGATGATTAAAGGCATCTCGAATAACACCGACCCTACTCGTTACATTCGATAATTGGGATTGATTGTTGCTTCAAATTACCTATTTCGATAAACAAATAATGTTGCTATGGTCACAGATCATATAATACTATATGCTATGGTAATCTACCTACGAACCGAACATTCGTCGCTTGAATATTTGCGGCAAGACAGACTCAATCAGCCCTATATGAGAGTGATTGTAGCAGTGCAATAGAGCAGAACACGTCCTCAGAAGAAATGTAGATAATGCAATTGCTAATTCAAAGGTCTTATTACTAAGTACAGGAAAGGATGTGATAACCTGGAAAAACTAGTAGTCACTGGCAAGGTGGAGGGAAAGAGGTCGCCAGGACGAAACCCGATGCGTTTAAGCGATCAAGGTTCGCTCAGCACTGGATTCCTCTGTGAGTGATGCCATCCGAAGAACATCATCCAGAACAAGGTCTCACATAAAGGTCACGACCCTCAATCCTGAGGATATCGACGCAAGGAGGAGGAGGATCTACTAACTACACCAAAAGGGTGATATAAACACAAATACAACTTTCTCTTAACGAATCTCTGAAAACAGAGAAAATGAGACTTATTCAGACAAAATCGTACCTACATCAACCATTGATTGCGCTACGCTGCTTACATAGGGAAAATAAGACCTCCACAAGTTTTAAGATTTACAAACGTACGTCCCCTAAACTTTGGAAGGTTCGGGAACTTTAAGTAAACCGACCTTTCCTGACAAATAAATTCCCAGACGTTTGTTTACAGGACGCCATTTTTACCTGAAAAACAATTACCCAACTGACCCTTGCAGACATTCTGGAATAACGAACGGAAATAGAATTAGGGGTTGAAACTTCTCGAGGTAAGACAAAACTTGGAGGTAGAACAAACTATAGAGTACCTATAAGCATATGAACTCAAAATGCGTATCTAACATAAAACTCTATAGAGTAGAAAAAACGATGTAGCAAGCATAATAATATGAACCCGAAAATGGGTAAAATAGAACTCTGAGTAGGAAAAACTATGTGGAGTGGTTTGTACCTTACATTTTTAACGTGCTTGAGAAATTAGATTGTAAGCAAGAGAGGAAGTTGCTATAACCACAAAGATGAACAGAAATTTGAGTGCAATTCTGATGCATAAATAAATAAAACAAAATTTAGAACTCTTCAGAACTTGTAGTACCTACCGATGTTCAATCATTAAAAGCTCTTTACAGTTCAATAAAAAAACTACTAAGTTGACTTTAAAAACTCAAGCACGAACTGAATAGATCAACTCCGTACAAATATCTGGACCACCGATCAGAGAGGGCGCCACTCACATTTCAATATGAAAGGAACAGGAAATTGGTTTCCAAGCACACGACTCTGAATACTTCCCGTGATTTGTATCGATTCCACAATCAGTTTTGCATTCATTTAAAAAACTTCAAAGGAAATCAAACTTTATTCTGCAAAGGCCACAGTTTATTATGTTTTGACGTGGGTGTGGGTATTGTGGTTGGGCAAACACGGACAGGCCATCCAATGAGAGGTAATGACAGATTACAATATATTTGAAGAGGTATCATGCGAGTAGGAAGCAGTAGGAAGTTGTGACTACTTAAATTACATGGCAGAAAGCCAGAAAAATAAATATGATTATAAATCCTGAGTAAGGGAAAACTTGTTACTGATTTTGTAACGATTTAAAATTTTAATCGAATGAAACTAAACGAATATATGCTAGAAAAAAATAAAGGAAAACTTATTACTGTTTTATCCACGGTTTTGTATCATATTCGATACTGAACGGATGTTAGAAAAATATAAAGCTTAACCTATTGAATAATTGAAAAGCTAAAAATTTTGCGTCTAAAAATTGTTGTTTTTTTTTTCAACGTCCTTTTACAACTCGAGACACGTACTCATTGAACAATCGGTTAGTAAAAATATAAAATTGTAAGCCTTGAAAATTGTCGTTGTAACGATTCGATAATCGATTTCATCGGTATAGGAATAATCAAGATAAGTGTCGATGTGTAAAAAGACCAACAAATTGCGTGCTAAGGGTTGAGTTTTTCCAATACTTGTTTAGGGTTAAAAAGCTTCCTATTATTATATTTGCCCTCGCTTTGCGGATGTTAATATAAGAAAGGAAATAAGTTAGACCCATAAACTTGGAAATAGTTTGGCAACGGTATATTACAGGGTATAAGGACTCCTCCCAAAAACTTCGGGGGGTTAAAACCTCCATCATTATGAACCACTTTTTCTATAAAACAAAGAGTGTTACCGCGAAAAAATGTACTACCATACAAAATGCAATACTTGACAATAATATGTGGAACAGGCCATTATGTTTCGCGCAAAAACCGCACTATATATCGTGACAGCAAATTGAAATAAAATTCTTATACTTTGGTCAAGTAAATAGATAAGTTGGCAGCACTGTTACGCACCACAGAGTAACACACATTTATAATCAAGTAGACCACATCAAAACGAGTATTCCATATTCGAAAAATAGGTTAAAAACTATACAAGTCGCACCGGTCGAGACGTCATATTTAGCTCTAAAAAGCGGCTCTGAAAATCAATGACGCGATAAATGATCCACACGCAACATGCGCCTGCGCACTACGCATCTAGATAAAATATAAATGCTACTTGCAAAGTAATAAAAACCTGCAATTCCGCTGGCGTATTTGTTTCAATAATGTTATTGTATGATCAAAAAATCTCAAACTCAAGCAAGCGTGACTAATGACAATTTTTTGATATTTCTCAATAAAATATGTCTTGATTTTAAGCATTGTTTCACCACGCGAGCCTAAGCATGAGTCGCTGAGAATACAGACTAAGTACGAGTTATATTTCATGAAGTGAATATAGCTGACGTGGGATATTAGTCGTAGAAAAAATAAAAAATATGACTTTATGATATGCCAATTTGTCACGTATTCCCTCGACACAAAGTCCATAGTCATACGAATCTAGTTGTCATAGAAAAAGATGATAGAGTGGACACTAGACTAGACACTGTGAGAATGTTTCTAGCATGTTTTTTTAATGATCAACTGGATTAAGTACACGTTTAATATTAATAGGTTTCCCGTACGTCGTCTGAGACTTCGAGCTAGACAAACATATTTTTTTTCAAGAATACTTAGTAATGCTACTCTTCTGCTGAGTATTTTCTTGCTATAATCTTTGTAGTACGAATCGAATGCATTAGTTTTTTACATGTTTTATATTTGATACGATCTTGTTTTTCTATTTTTAAATTAAATAATTTAAAAAGACTATAATTAACCGCGAGTTTGTTCGTAGGATTTTCACACTGCAACTTTTTAAAGTTTGATAAAAGTAATAATATTTAATTAAAATATTTTTGATCTCTAATATATAGTTGGGGATCGACTTAGGTTGGAAATATGATTGATTGAATTAGCCATTTAAAAATATTAATTTTCAAAACATTTTTCGGACCCCCAATTTAACCCAGTAAAGGCGTGTGTGGTCTCTATCTACCCAACGCACCTACATTCCGATTAAGGTCAAATGAGATCAATGAACAAACAAACCACTCGTTCTGAAACTAGTGTCAATGAATGTCAAATTAATAACACGCAACTGTGTCACAGAGTCAAACAAGGTGACATTGAAACTATTAAAAATAAATACGAGTAAGAAATGATGTAAGATCAAGCAAACATCTGTTATAATATAAAACGAAAACAGCACTTTATTAACCAAAAATGTTTTACTTGGACTCAAATATTTCAGTCATAAAATGATTTCCTACGAAAGACACCGGACGGTTTTTAAAGGAAATTTAATAAAAAACTAGAATTCTAAGTTGATTTCAGTTTATTGAAATAACATCCTGGTAGGTACAATATTATAATAGTTATTTTATTCTAAGGATAAATATAGCTAGTCATAAATGGAACAAGATGCTTTCGATTTCATAAAGATGCAAGGCAGTCGTTCCGGTTATATTAATTCCTGTCGGTCATTTAGACCGTGCACGGCAAATTAAGGGTTAATTTACTTTTTTTACTCGCGTATCGGTAATTGCGATGTGCGTGTAATCCAAGCAAACTGCATGTGATTTTATAGTGATTCTTGTGATTTTTATGAATAACACATTTAATCACTATCAGTTTTATAAGCGAATTAAAAAAAAAATACTGTGATTCATGGCAAAATATCCAAAAATTATTTAAAAATGAATCACCTTTTCTTGTGATACACAATGTATGCGGACAACTCAAAATATTGGGGGAGACAATTATTTTGACTCTGATCGAAATGAATTCAATAATTTCTAGAATTCCCTGTACTAACAAATAGTAACAGTTTAAAAATGCAAAGCAGTATTAAAACTGCAGGCAAAACATAATGTTAAAAACGGCAGGCAAAACATAATGTTGAAAACTGCAGGCAAAACATAATGTTGAAAACTGCAGGCAAAACATAATGTTGAAAACTGCAGGCAAAACATAATGTTGAAAACTGCAGGCAAAACATAACCAACAAAACTGGCGAGTACAGTCAGCAAAATCATCAGAATGCAAGTTTGTACCGTTAGCAACAAAATGTCGGGTTTATACAGATGGTCTGGATTAGAACATGACAGATTGGTTGTAATGTAGTAAAGGTCTTGTGTTCAGTCGTTTTTGTAATAGAAAAAATTTTGTCAACTGCGGTTTGCCAAGAAAAGAAAAAGTATTGTGAAATTATTGTCTTAGAATCTTATCGCAATTGAAACAGTTATTCCTTTGAGTATGAACTTTAAAGCGACTCTTAAGTGGATATTACATAAAAAAACAGAGCCAATAATATTTACCAATCAAATAAACTTACAGCTCGGAACAAGCTTACTTCTGTTCATACGCAACGACTTAACAGTGTTATAATCACGAATAAATGTGACAATCGTAAACATATCGTAACGGAGCGTGTCCTGCGGGCCTAAGATGCGCACCGCGAGATATTTGTCATGTCGTTCTGTCAAAATGTAAGCATTTTGTACCAGTTTAGGAACTATTGTGTATCTGTGGTACCTAATGGTGTCGACAAAACGCGCCATAATGTACACTTTTGACACTTCTTAGTCGTCGTACCTCTCTGAGGACGAGATAATAGTCATGCAGAAATGTCAAAAGTTGAAAATTCAAAGGTGCGGTTTCTCGACAACATTACCACAGATAATGCAATAGTTCCTAAACTGGTACAAAATGCTTACATTTTGACAGAACGACATGACAAATATCTCGCGGTGCGCATCTTAGGCCCGCTGCCCGCTGACGACGACGTTACAAAGTTCGGCAGTCGAGCTTGCGTTGACGCGATGATTTGAATATGAGTTTACGTAACGCGGCCGGGCGGCAACTGTCAGATTTGTTCGTGATCACCCCACAGATTATCAATTGTTTTCTATTGTCAACTGTTTTTGAAGTTATACTACTAATGCGACTTCCCAAACAAGGTTGCGCAACACGTATAACGCTAAATATAATGGAATAGAAAGAGACAGAGCGAGAGTGATCACATACGGAGACCCCCACAAAACGCAAAACACTTCGATAGCGCGTTCTAGGATCCGACCAAACTTAGCAGCGCCATCTAGTTCTGATATAGGCAACATGACCATAGAACCTTTTGTAACTAAATACTGCATATTGGTTATGCGTGGCACTCGAAGTATAGCTTCTTCCGTGCGGAGGGACTTCACGCACTATTTTTTTAGTAAAGACTCCATTCCGACTGCTTATCTTGCACTCGCGTTGCAGTTTGAAAATCCGTCTACGTATACCCTAAAGCTCTAATTTGCGACTGAGTTAGCTAATGACCGCTCCTATAGTAGCAATTACGCTTTGATTTATGATTTGAGCGCGCTTATTATTGTGTTGCGAACCGTACATGGTAACATGTTAATTTCGCTTGGATCAAGCTGCGTCCCCATATTAGTGTAAACAATGCAACGAAGAATCGGATTAGTCTCAAAATCCCCTTTAAGTTTTCTAGAGTACCATCGACACTTATTGTTAACTAAAAGCGCCCGCGACTTCGTCCGCGTCCCGTTTGATCCAGTTGGTTATATCCGGGATAAAAAGTAGCCTATGTGTTAATTAAGCTCATGAACTGTATATATTCCGAGTTTCATCCAAATCCGACCAGCAGTTGCAGCGTTATTGATACACAAACATATAAATGTCCAAACATCTAATCTAAACTTCGACATCTTTAATATTAGTAGAATGGGATGGGATTTTGATGATAATCTCGAAAAACCTAGCCAAATTGAGAGAGTTCTGCTTTTTTAAAATCGGTTAAAATCAGAAAGCTTGCTAACGTATAGGCTCGAAGCCTTAATCGAACACCGTGATTGGCATGAATCGGCGGAATAAAAGAAAGGGCAGTATAAAAGAAGAGTTTTATTGCATCAAATTTAGTTTGGCGTAGCTTGCTCGGTTTTACAGATCGACTTGCCGCAGATCATATAATACTACTAGCTGATACCCGCAACTTCGTACGCGTACGTAACTTTCCACCAAAAAATATCTGTCAACCAGCATACGATGAGCCTCGTGTCAAAGGCTGCTTTTGGTTTAGAGAGGTCAAGCTGTATATTAGAATCCACATCTTTAATTTCAATAAAATATAGCCTATGTTTCAATCCGGAAAAAGAGTTTCTGAATGGTATAAGTTTCATTGAAACTGGTCCAGTAGTTTTGGCGTGATTCGCGAACAAACAAACAAACAGACAAACTCGATTTTCGGAATCATAATCGTTTATTTAGTAAATCTGCATATTTAGTTTATCCATATCTTTAATTTTAGTTTTTGGCTTTTTTACAGTTTTATAATAGTATAGATAGATGACTTAGCGAAACAACGTAGTCGGGCACCAATGAATAGATACCGGAAAAAATGAAATTACGTAATGAGGATCTCGGCGCGGTAGGCAAGTGTTTTTTACGCTCATACTTTTTTACGTTTACTTAAATTGTTACACGTAAAAATTTAAAGTCAGTTTGCATTTATTAAGTAAAATCTTAAGGAACAAAGAAGTTGAAATGCCTATAATGTATGTAAAAAATTGCTAAAATTAATTTATTTTAGGGTATAGGTATAAGTACCTAATAAGGATTTTAACACAAGATTTGGCTAAGAACATAGATAAATTAAGCCGCACCAGTGTGGTAAAAAAGATTAAAAACATCAGATCACAGAGACACTGGAGTAAACGTAGTTAATCCGATGACACGACGTCTATTAAACGCCTCGGCTCAAGACTCTAACCAATTACTTAGTTCATGAGCCAAGACATAAGCGGTAGCGGTATGCTTACCACGATCCGCGAACCACGCGGCGAGCACGTTGCGAGGCGTCCTCGCTACGCTCTCGCTTCGCTTTGAACTCGCCCGCAAATAGCCAGTGTAATAGAGTACTTCATAATGCAAGTCGTTATCTGAGTGACGATAGACTACAGCCAAAAGTTTTATTCTAATACCGCGTTCACACTATGCCCATGCCGCTGCCGGCATGAATGCCGCTTAGTGAGAATAAAGGCGATGTTGCTGTGGTAATAAGTCCGCGGCATTGATGCCGCCATACATTCCGGCAGTGGCATGGGCATAGTGTGAACGCGGTATAAGTATATGCAGGGCCTAAATTCTTAGCTAAATCATAAGCCCCAAGTAGTTACAAACATAAAGTTCGCTTTCTTTCATGTGTTTGTATCAACAATAGGATTTTCAGAAATTAAACCTTAAAGGCTGAATTACACGATACCATTTTCATGCACGTGCCAGTGCAATAGTTGAATACAATAAATTAATTGCATGGTCTAAACAACTCGTAACATTTTTGATCTGGTATACAAGTTTTGCTTCAAAACTTTCCTTGGTGGTGGTCAATAATTGTATTCAACTTTGTTTAATATATCCGCGTGTAAACAGTTGCTTACAATTCTTGAACGTCAATTCTTGCGCTTCAACTATTGCATTCAATTATTGCAGTGGTACGTACAAGAAAATGGTATCGTGTAATTCAGCCTTTAACCACGCAAATATGATGCAAGTATTCTACTTGTCTTAAAAACTAGTTTATACGAAATAACACGGTCACAGAAGTTATGTGCCTTATCTTGAGGACTTAAGAGTCGTTCTCGCCTACAACTTAGACCAAATTAATTTCAGTACAAGTTAAACTGGTCCCTCTGATCCTACTTTAATAATAGCGAGTAAACATGACATTGACGTAGGAGAGGGACGGCAATAAAACTAAAAAAATGACAGCGCCATCTATAGCTTCTATACGTGTTGACAGCTACATTTAAACATAGGTACATGTTTAAAAAATATAATTATGCTTGTTGTTTAGAGACTTTACATGTAAAATCTCTAAGCAATAAACATAATTATACTTTTTAAGAATTCGAGTTCTGTCATTTTTGGGGGAAACATCGTCTCTTTTAATTAAAATTAAAGAGTCTTTATTGTGTAATAGTGAGTATTTTTGTTTAAATTTGGTGGAATTTTAACCAATAATACTTCGGTCGTGGCATAAAGTGCGAGCCATAAAACTCCCTGAAATGATAGATTTCGTTTTCAAACAAACGACAGCCGACTTGACGAATGATTTAACTTGACTAATAATATTTCAAATATTTCACTTAACACTGGCAAAATTGTCTATCGAAATGACGGACAGAGGCCATAAAGAAGAGAAGAAGAAGAGAAGAGAATATAGAGTCCTTTTCATGAAAGAAGTCCCGCGGAAATTTCCGGAACTAAATTTTAAAACTAAATTTTAAATTAGTTGTCAGGTGCTGTTAATGTGTTCGGATGCTAGTGCGTTTTTATTTGGTTTCTGTGATCAAAGTCTTGTTTTCAATGCCTAAAGTTGTTAAAAGTGCTGCCCGAGAAATAATACTTAAGGTCGACTACAGCGCCGCGTCTGCGGGACTTCTTTCATGGAAAGGACTCTGTTATTTTTTGACAGTTTTGTATAACAATCGCTACTCAAATCTATAAAGTGTCGTAGGTGGATGTTGGTATGTAACATGTTACGAAGCAACACGATATTCATAATTAATTACGCAAAAAAGTAATAAGACCCCCTTAGCAACCTTTTGGAACGAGACGTACCATTTATTTTAATATAAGACTCCTTTGTATGAATACAGAAACAACTCAGCATTTACGCTTACAAAAAGGTACGCAAAAAGGCCTTTGCACACTACCCGATACCGACACGACATCGCAATATACGCTGACAGGCGTCACAGTTCAATCGGCAATAGCTCTGCTTTCTGTGCCGTCGTGAGTTGGATCCCCACCAAGAACAAACATTTGAGTCGCAAACATAGATGTTTGTTCTATGTACAAATACAAATACAAATACGAAATAGGACTTAGTGACGATTCGGACCAAATATTTTGGGACAAATTCTCCCAATCGTCACTTTTGATTTTAATAATTTTTGTTGTGACGATTCGGACAACTTTAAAAATAGCTGCATTGTACAGGCAGGTAAACAATTTTTAAGCAAAATGTGATAAAGCTATATTTGGGGGAAATTATATTATTATACCTAACAAGCAATTTTTATTTATTTCTTGAATCATAGATCTTAAAATCAAGATCTATTTTTTTGATGACAGCTGTCAAACTTCAAACGCCCATATCTCGGAAACTACTCACCCTAGAGTTCTCGTTCCAAAACCAAATGAAAGGTGTGATCAAGATCTAAATGTTTGAAGACAGCTGTCAAACTTCAAACGGCTATATCTCGGAAACTACTTACCCTAGAGTTCTCGTTCTAAAATCAAATGAAAGGTGTGATCAAGATCTATTTTTTTGATGGCAGCTGTCAAACTTCAAACGGCTATATCTCGGAAACTACTCACCCTAGAGTTCTCGTTCTAAAATCAAATGAAAGGTGTGATCAAGATCTATTTTTTTGATGACAGCTGTCAAACTTTAAACGGCTATATCTCGGAAACTACTCACCCTAGAGATCTCGTTTCAGAACTAAATGAAAAGTGTGATCAAGACCTATTTTTTTGATGACAGCTGTCAAACTTCAAACGGCTATATCTCGGAAACTACTTACCCTAGAGTTCTCGTTCTAAAATCAAATGAAAGGTGTGATCAAGATCTATTTTTTTGATGGCAGCTGTCAAACTTCAAACGGCTATATCTCGGAAACTACTCACCCTAGAGTTCTCGTTCTAAAATCAAATGAAAGGTGTGATCAAGATCTATTTTTTTGATGACAGCTGTCAAACTTTAAACGGCTATATCTCGGAAACTACTCACCCTAGAGATCTCGTTTCAGAACTAAATGAAAAGTGTGATCAAGACCTATTTTTTTGATGACAGTTGTCAAACTTCAAATGGCTATATCTCGGAAACTACTCACCCTAGAGATCTCGTTCCAAAACCAAATGAAAGGTGTGATCAAGATCTATTTTTTTGATGACAGTTGTCAAACTTCAAACTGCTATATCTTGGAAACTACTCACCCTAGAGTTCTCGTTTCAGAACTAAATGAAAGGTGTGATCAAGACCTATTTTTTTGATGACAGTTGTCAAACTTCAAACGGCTATATCTCGGAAACTACTCACCCTAGAGATCTCGTTCCAAAACCAAATGAAAGGTGTGATCAAGATCTATTTTTTTGATGGCAGCTGTCAAACTTCAAACGGCTATATCTCGGAAACTACTCACCCTAGAGTTCTCGTTCCAAAACTAAATGAAAGGTGTGATCAAGACCTATTTTTTTGATGACAGCTGTCAAACTTCAAACGGCTATATCTTGGAAACTACTCACCCTAGAGTTCTCGTTTCAGAACTAAATGAAAGGTGTGATCAAGACCTATTTTTTTGATGACAGTTGTCAAACTTCAAATGGCTATATCTAGGAAACTACTCACCCTAGAGATCTCGTTCCAAAACCAAATGAAAGGTGTGATCAAGATCTATTTTTTTGATGGCAGCTGTCAAACTTCAAACGGCTTTATCTCGGAAACTACTCACCCTAGAGTTCTCGTTCCAAAACTAAATGAAAGGCGTGATCAAGACCAATTTTTTTGATGACAGCTGTCAAACTTCAAACGGCTATATCTCGGAAACTACTCACCCTAGAGTTCTCCTAGAGAAAATTATTGTTTTTTATTTTTACGTGAAGAACAAACCAACAAAAATACTTTCCATACTTCACATCACAGTCATACAATTAAAAAATTTAGATATAAGAAAATCTAACGCGAACTCTAGGGTGAGTAGTTTCCGAGATATGGGCGTTTGAAGTTTGACAGCTGTCATCAAAAAAATTGATCTTGATCACACCTTTCATTTGGTTTTGGAACGAGATCTCTAGGGTGAGGAGTTTCCGAGATATGGGCGTTTGAAGTTTGACAGCTGTCATCAAAAAAATAGATCTTGATCACACCTTTCATTTGGTTTTGGAACGAGATCTCTAAGGTGAGTAGTTTCCGAGATATAGCCGTTTGAAGTTTGACAGCTGTCATCAGAAAAATAGATCTTGATCACACCTTTCATTTGGTTTTGGAACGAGAACTCTAGGGTGAGTAGTTTCCGAGATATGGGCGTTTGAAGTTTGACAGCTGTCATCATAAAAATAGATATTGATCACACCTTTCATTTGGTTTTGGAACGAAATCTCTAGGGTGAGTAGTTTCCGAGATATGGGCGTTTGAAATTTGACAGCTGTCATCAAAAAAATAGATCTTGATCACACCTTTCATTTGGTTTTGGAACGAGATCTCTAGGGTGAGTAGTTTCCGAGATATAGCCGTTTGAAGTTAGACAGCTGTCATCAAAAAAATAGATCTTGATCACACCTTTCATTTGGTTTTGGAACGAGAACTCTAGGGTGAGTAGTTTCCGAGATATGGGCGTTTGAAGTTTGACAGCTGTCATCAAAAAAATAGATCTTGATTTTAAGTTCTATGATTCAAGAAAGAAATAAAAATTACTTGTTAGGTATAATAATATAATTTCCCCCAAATTGGTTAAATAAATTAGTATGGAAATCGAACCACCTTAATGTAACCACACGCTCGCAAAGCAATTTAAATAGCTAAATCATATTTTGCTTAATATTTTTTTACCTGACTGTACTCAACGGCTTCCTTAATTTGGTGTTTTCCGAATCGTCACAACAAAAATTATTAAAATCAAAAGTGACGATTGGGAGAATTTGTCCCAAAATATTTTGTCCGAATCGTCACTAAGTCCAAAATAGTTTATTCATACAAAAGTGTACATGACAGCAGTAGGCAATCATAATTAAGTTAAGTTAGTAGGTACACGCATATTTATATATAACAAAACTGTCTAGGTGTATGTCTAGGTGTTACTATGTATTTAAGTATGTATTTACAAAAAAAATGTATACAAGTATTCTATCAGCAATCTAGTTCCCATAGGAAAACCTTTGCTTAGTTTAGGAATAGAGGGCGTTGTGTGAAGTGTCCACGAATATTTATTTATTATATTTATTGTCGTGTATCAGTTGCTCCAACCAAAAAATTGGTGTCGCCACCACCATCTAAGTGTCCAGTACTAAAATGCGTCTGTATCTTTGTAGATATCGTGCACCTAGGTGTCGTGTCGCTAGTGTAAAAGCAGCCAAACAAAAAGTAAAGATCGCAGACCGTAACCTTAAACGATATCGTACAAATGAGTGGAACCTTAAATTACCTTCAGTAATAGATACGGGGACCCTTGGATGCCTTTTTCTATTACTCTATTATTCCTGAGAATCGCGGGACCAGGGTTTTCAGGATGCGTAAAACGATAGTAGGTGTACCTACCATCGTATAGTGTGACCAAAATAAGTCTGCAAAGAGATATATGGGACCACCCCAACCACATTACACTTTAGATTAGAAACTTTCGTAGAGATAGAATGAATTTTTGCGGTAGGTACAGGTTAAACTGTAATTTCTCATACTCTGCTATAATCTAAACGCTGTAAACTTATTGTGGTCAGACTATATTTAATGTAAGCTGTAGGTATAGAAGATATATATTTTTATGGAGACATTATTTCAGCTGATAAGTCGAAGGCACTAAACATTAGGTAGGTTTATTTTTATGATATTATTTTATTCGTCCTATCTAGTTCTTTGTTCAGTAATTCGTAAAACTGAAATAACAAGACATAGCTCGTATGAGTTAGTGGCCAACTCTGGTGACTGATTTTTGGGCCGCCTTTATACCCCTGGCGAGGCTTAACGACAGTTTAACGTGCCTTCCGAAGCACGGAAGCTGAGCGCTTCCGTGCTTCGAAAGGCACGTTAGGCATTTAAAAAAAAAGATATTTTTTTTTTTTTTTTAAAGAAATTTTAAATTTTTAGGAAGGCGTTAATATCTGAGCGATATAAATGCCACTAGTGGTCACCCATCCAAACAGTGACGGCGCTGAACGTCGCTTAACTTAGATAAATCAGTGGAGATTGACTAAGCAGACGTAAAGATAATAACAAGACGTAAAGAACACAAACAAGATGCTAATATTTTCGGTAGAATTTATTTCTGAAGGGCAAACTTCAGTTTTCAAAGCCGAGACTGAAGATAGCTATTTACTGTCTGGTCTTAATTGCTTTTAGGTCCTTAGACTTCGTGTAGGTAACCTACATTTTATTCACGCGTTTTATTAGGACATAAAACTCAGGCCAAGACAAGATTTATTACAGCCTAATACGCTCTAGGTAGGTACGAGTTTGTTCTGCAAAATGCCCCTTAGACATCTATAAAGAATCTTACTAGATTTTAGGTAATTGCTAAATCTGTGCGGATAACTACCATGCCTTGGCGCTACCTCAAATATAGAGAATCTGTAAGTGCAGTTTTCCGTGAGCCTACCTTCCTCCCAGGATGCGGCATCGGCGGAGGCGCAATCAGCCGCAGCGGCGGCGGCTGCGGCGGCAGCGCGGCCAGCATCTGCGGCACCAGCGGTACAACCCCGCCCATCGGCAGGGCGACGGCGAACTTCTGCATGCCCATGCCCCCCATAGTCCAGGGCACGAACCATCCCCCCCCTGCCTGCATCGCCCCCCCGCCGTACCACGCCAGCTCGATCAGCTTTGCCACATCAACACAACACCAACACTTCTTTGCAGCGGTGACGCATGGGGTGGACACTTAGCACTGTACCTGGAGACAAGAGAGATTAGGGTTAGAAACCTTCTATTAGAACGGGTTTTTTTTTCAGAATCAGTTTCCTTCTTAATGCGTAGATTCCAAAGTTAATGAACTCAGATGACTTCTTACAAAGTAGGTCATAACTCCCTAAAGTTTTAAATATCGAAATACTTGGTCAAAAGTAAAAAACGTGAGTCATGACCAACTTTGTTCATGGTCACTGGAGGTCAATTAATTTCAGGATTTAGGGTCCCTAGAGGTCATTGACCTCGTGGGACCTCGTTTTATAGAATAAAAGATGATTTCCGCTTCCCTTAGCAGTTTGTTTACAGAAACCGAGATTAGGTTAGAGCTTGGATTTTTTATAAATTTCTGCAACTAAGTAACCTTTAAACAATTTTAAACTTACAAATGTATATACAATTAGATAGTGCAAAGGCATTTGCGACATTTTAATACACGTTCTAGTCATATTATTTTTACAGGCGTGAACGCTAGCTGAAAATTGATTTTTGGTATTTTGTACAACTGAAGAATTTTGATAAAATAAAATACATTTGCAATTTACTTTTATCAAAATTTCATTATTATGAACTTAATGTATCCGAAGCTCAAACTTACTTCACCCTTCAAAACTTTTGGTTTCAATTCCGTAATTCAACCAACAGCCCATCACATCAATAGGCATTAGAAAACCTTCAAAAAGTACAATTTATCTTCAATAAAGTACAGCTCCACCGAGATTTTAGTTCACCCTGCTCGCCCAGTTCACCTAACGAACCTCCCTGAGGTGAACTAAATCACTGAAGAAGCCTTGAAAGTAGAACTAGGGGCTGGTTTTAAGCTGCCTTGAAATAGCGAGTTTTAATATAATTTATTGCATTTCAGGTCCCGATTTGCAAACATCTAGTTAATTTTTAGATTAATTTTGTTATTTATAACTTCTGTTGGTTTTATTATAATCTATTATGCAGTAGCAGTAACAAAAACGCAAAACAAAGTAATTATTTTAACGTAAACACCTGTAAATACGATAAACAACATTGAAAAAAGACGCAATTTTCGAAGTAAAATGGTCTCTGCTGCGCTCCAAAAGTTGTGCGAACCCCTCCACCATTACGTAAATATTTTTCGCGCCGCGCTCTACGATAAAAAATAAGCATTTAATTCTTTTACAAATTGTTCAGATTTTTCTAACTGCTTCAACAAGTGAATAAAGATTTATTCTTTGAAGAAAGTCCGAGTTTTATTTATTTCCTCGCAAATGTGTTATAAAACGTCGCATGACATACGTGCGCTTTGAAAATTACAGCCTCTGCTTTCTTGTAGCCCTCGCCTACGGCTCGGGCTGGCAATATCGCCTCGGCTGTAATTTTCAACTTACCGCACTCATATCATAATGTACTATTACCGTACGACTTCGCTAAGTTTAAAAAATAATCAACGCTCAGTTAGTCAATTGACATCTCTAGAGCAATGGCGAGTTATACTTATCTTTAATCAACATCTCTGAGTGTAGCAGTTAGTCTTGTGGCATATATCTAATGCCAGAAACACAGAACAAAGACAAGATGGCATTGAGACACTCGCATCTGTCCTACAAAAAATGTCTGGGACAGTTATCTAACGCGCTACAAAAATGTGTCAAAAAAGACGCGTTTTACTTTATCAATAGTAGAACAAAAGTTTAATACACTATTGGGCGAATACTCAAACGCCACTCAAACCCCACTCAATTTAAGTTCCGCTTAAACTATTGCCATCTCTAACAAATGAGTAATGTTAAACAGAAGCAGAGCAATTTTAAGTGGTGCTCAAATTTGAATGACTTTTGAGTATTTCAGCATATGTTTATTTTTTTAATAATTTTATCTTGTTTGACTTTCAGACCACAGATCAAAGTGAGTCAATAATTGACGGCGAACTCCTGTTCTATCTGGAATCAGGGTTGTAGACTGCGATGTAAAAATGACTTATCTCTATGTCCTTGGTTTATTATGCTTATAGCTTTATGAGAAGAAAACCATAAAATATATGCTAAAATATGCAAGAAAAGTTTTTTGTAAAATTTGCATTTCGTCGCCGTATAGCGAAAACTCACCAAGTCGAGAAATGGCCTTTTTTTTTTTTTTTTTTTTTTTTTTTTTTTAAATTTATACATTATAGGCAACCGTTTGACCACAATCTCACCTGATGTTAAGCAATGATGTGGTCTACGATGTAGCACGGTTACCTAGAAGATACCTATTCACTCTACTCTTGAAAACTTCCAAATTATAGTCATTCGGGAACACAGACGCCGGCAACGAGTTCCACTCTTTGGCTGTCCGCATAATAAATGTAGACGCAAAGTGCGGATTGGTGGCATATCAACCATGAACGGGTGTCTCGTTTCCGTACGCCTAGTGGTCCGGTGATGGAATGGGGAAGGGGGAACAAGCTCAAAGAGTTCCATTGCACACTCCCCAAAATGTATCTTGTAAAATACCGACAGGCTAGCTACTTTCCGACGATGCTCGATGCTCAGGAGTTTAGCCTCGACCAACGCATCGTTACCAATGAGCTTTTTAGCTCGTCTGTCTATGGTCTCCAAGGCCTCAAGCTGGTATTTAGCAGAGCCATCCCAAAGCCTTTTGAGATACGGAGCTATAAAGATTTACAAAAGAAAAAAAAAACATAACTTCTTTTTGGTATAAGATATTTCATATTTTAAAGTCTCATCTCTTAGAAAATGTATGATAGGTTATGCTAAAATAACTAAAATAAATTAAAGGTTAATTTTTTCAGAGATGTGGATGAAAACCTAATTTAGTTATTTTTTCGCCTACTTTTTGATTCTTTTGCAAGTCACTAAATGGACTTTTCGCTTGCACGTATTGTGTCAAACCATTAATTATTTAAAAGAGGAAAAGTAATTAAGCCGATTTAGGTAAAAGATTTGCAATTACTTATGCTGGGAAAAAATATTTTACTAAATTAGGTAATTTTCAACTTACTAGTTGTGGCTCTAAATATCAAATTAATGATTTTTGCACTTTCTAAAATAAAAACTATGATACCTAGAGCCATGATAATAAGAATGAAATTTCCAGAAAACAATGGTTATCTTGATGGCATTTTTAACTCAATTTGGCTATTTTGCGACTTGGTGAGTTTTCGCTCTACGGCGACGATTTATGCATTATGCTAAGTACATACATTTTAATAACCCTCGAGTTTTTATATATATTTTTGTTAAAAAATTTAATATTTGCATATAATAATATTTATTTAAAAACTCTACAAAAAACTGTGAAATACATTAGTACAGACTACTCTTTATTCTGTGCCACGGCAAACCAAAACATCCGAATCAGAATAATACGACTAATGAATCCCAAATTAACAATGGGGACGCAATAAAAGGTTTAAAAAACGTATCAGACCATTATAGCGGCGGCCACGACCGCTCACAAGCAGAGCGATAAGCGTAGCGTCTGCGACGTAAGGCTGGAGCACGCTGGAGTTAAAAAAACCTCGCAGTAACAATTCGCCTTTTACAGATTGATATAACGATGCAAAAAGTACATCATAGCTGGCTAATGGCTATGATGTACCTTTTGCATCGTTACATCTTCTAATAAAATTTTAGATCAGAATAGATAATAATGATAATTGCACGCGAGGTCTAACTTACGCGTATACCTTTAATAGTTTTAAATCAGACCGCCAGACAGGCTTTAAACCTTATCATAGACGCGGTAACTCTTTTGAGGTGGCAGCTGTTCGGCTCTGGAATGCTCTTCCAAGTTACATACAAAGGGCTCCGAATAAATTGGTTTTTAAGAGACTCGTTTATGAACACCTCTTGAAACAGGATGCATCAAAGCGAAATTCATAGGTAGGTTTCTTTATTTATTATGTTCTGAATTGTAGCTCATGTAGGTACTCTAACTTAACCCATACTATTAGTGCAATTAGTTCTCTTTTCTGTTTATTCATTCTGATTGTTTTGAACATGTAGGTACTGTTTATCTTAAGTTTGCACGCCAACCATTCTCCTGACCTGTAAGGTTGGCAGGTAGAAAATGCTTATAGCATTAAGCCCACCTACTTGTACATTTGTTCTTTTGTGCAATAAAGAGTTAAATAATAGACATCACGAGTATTCTATCAACTTAAAAGGTTGATCGATGAGATGCAATTAAGTTCTCTGATTTCAAGTTACATCTTCAGTGTTTGAAAAATGCCCGCCACCGCTCGTCGCTGCGCGTATGAACACACACATCCGTGACTACAAACCGACCCGCACCGGCCATAGTTCTGTTAACAAATCGATTGACAATTAGCAGCACAATGGTAGGTTTATTCGGTTACTGGTCAGCATGTCATGGACTGGATGTCATGACAGTTCGTTTATAGAAGCTTTGTTATGCAGATTGTAACAGAAATGAGTTCTATGACTTGACTACTTATAGTTTAGGCTGTGTGTTGATTGTCAGTCAGTTTCAAAAGAGTTTTATATATTTAGTGATTAGAGATAGAGATAAGCAAGCAAGCTCGTATGAGTTAGAGGCCAACTCTGGTGACGGAGTTTTTAGGCCGCCTTAAGACCTCCGTCATGGCTTAACGACTGCTAGAGCCGGGACCGACAGTTTGACGTGCACTCCGAAGCAAAATTTCAAAAAATTTATAATGTCGCTTTGGATTTGAACTTGCTCCCGTTGTCGGTGCCAATATGCAGTACTAAGTTTTCACTTCAAAATAAAAAGTGAAAAGTTGCAAAAAGTCTATAATGTCGGTTTGGATTTGAACATGCTCCCGTTGCCGGTCTGGCCGCAGTCCAACGGTATCACTATTCGGCCAACAGTAGCTCTGCTGCTGATGGTTGAAATTACGGCTATGTCTCTTTTTCTTTTGTTTAACGCTGTCAGTTGGAAGTGGTATAACTTCAAAAAATGCTGAACACTGCCATCTATGAGTTAGGGGTAGAAACAGAGACTATGTCCTCCCGTATTAACGCCTGTCAGTTGGAAGTCGCATTAGGGCCGTAAGATCAAAAGCAGTTTAAACTATGGGTTTCGTTAACTACGATTACATTTGATCGCCATGATAAGCCGTCGATTAACTATATACATTGATCTTATGAAATAATCGGAGACTGGAGGTTAAACTCTATCTCGTAGTTTAAACCACTATTGATCTTACGGCCCGAAGTATAACTTCAAAAATAGTAGCCCGCTTTGCAATTTAGCATACTTAGAAACCCCAATTCCGTTTTTCATGAGTGTGTAATTAAAAATTACGAACGAGTCTATAAAAAAGCTATCAAACGACTACTAAGAGTTGGTTGTAAAAGCAATTTTCTATCGATAAAAATTGTTGACAGAAATTTTATACCATCGTAAAAAAATAAACTGTGCACGTGCTACATTCGAATTTGAATTAGAAATTAAATACTTCTATATTAATAACTAGCTGATCTTTCCACCACGAAATATCTGTCAACCAGCTTACCTCGTGGTAAATGGCTGCTTTTGGTTTAGAGAGTTCAAACTGTATCTAGGAATCTACGTCTTTGATTTCAATAAAATATAGTCTATGTTTCAATCTGGAAAAAGGGCATAAGTTCCATTGAAATTGGTCCAGTAGTTTAGACGTGATCCGCGAACAAAGAAACAGATAAACAGACAAACTCGATTTTCGGAATCAGAAACGTTTATTTAGTAGATCTGCATATATATTTTTTTCATATTTAATTTTAGTTTTTAACTTTTTTACAGTTTTATAATAGTACTAGTTTCCGCCCGCGACTTCGTTTGCGTCCCATTGGATCCCGTTAATTTTCCGGGATAAAAAGTATCCTATGTTACTTCTGATACCTCCAAGAATATGTGTACAAAGTTTCATGATGATCGGATTAGTAGTTTTCAACAAACTTACATTCACATATTCAAAAGTAGGATAGATAGATAGAAACGTAGGTACTTACTTATTCTATGTAGTAGAGCTCTGTGATAGAGCTCATCGGGAGATGTACTACCATCGTACCTATAACTGCGTATAAGCAGTGATACTCGCATTTCTGTGATTTTGAAGGGTATGGGTGCCGGTACTATTACAGGCACATGTTTCAGGCCGTGCTCACTTTGGATACGATTTCATCCAAATTTGATTCGAGCGTAAACAGACGATTACGCACGAATGATCCCGACCTTCCAAGGAGTATGGGAGCGCTCACACTGCATGCGATCAGCGTACGTATACGTACGTTTACTTACGACGTCCGAATATAATCCGAACTTGTTGGGATTTATCACGCAGTCGTACGTTCAGTTACGCGATATCACCGGTGCACTGCCTAATTGACGGAGAAAAACGTATTCAGTGTGAGAATTCAATTCGTACGAACAGTACTCGTACGTTTACGTACGAACAAATTCGTGTCCAAAGTGAGCACGGCCTCAGAGTGATGGACGCAGTTGGATGCCTCTCAGAACACGTCCGCAATACACATGCTCCGAGAGGCAATGCATGCTGTAGGTTATCAGGTGGGCCATCAGTTTGTTCCACACATAGAAAATTATACTTTTACTAAAAATTGCATTTATTCTTTGACTTTTAACTAATCTGATTTTATCACTAATAATAAAAGATAATCGAACCCGTTAATCCTAACAAGATTACCAAAAACCGCCAATATTTTTATCTGATAATATTCGTATTAGTATCTATCTTTCTACCTATTATGCAATTTATTAGCATGCTATCATCGATATGCTTTAAATAAAAAAAAAACCGGTAAAATTACTTGTGAAAACCACGTCACGTAGTAGAAGAATCACACTCAACCCACTTGTCATAAACAAGGCAAGTTGATTTAAATCAATTTTGTAATAGTGCAGTATTGCAGTTTAGTTTCTGTAGAGTAAATAAAAATATTGTGTAAGATTATTCGTTTTTCATATAAAATGAAAGGAGATATTGCATATTACTTAAGTACATCAACAAATCACATCCTACTCGTTAGCATTCCTTTAAAAGGTTCCACCGCCCAATAAAATCGAATTTCGAACGAAAACTTCGAACAATCAACACAGATCAATATCAATCGATCCGTACAAATGTCCGTACATACCAGTGATTATCCAACCGTACTTTATTACGGACCCACCCATCGAACACAATAGGGGCATAAACCGATCTTTTAAATTAAAATTCGTGGGAACACGTCCTATTAGTTCGTTTATTTCGTTTATGGGTCACTTAACAGAACGCACGTATTCTTTAAATGTAACTCATCCTCAAACTCATTCTTATTGTGTGAGTGAGCGAAGCGAACGAGATCTTAGTGACAACTTGGACAAAAATGCTTTGTATGTTTGTATGTTTGTTCGTCGAGATCTTTTGAACCGCTTATCCGATCTTCACAGAATTTGGTAGCTATACGGATAGTACTAAGTTTTAGTGGTTTGTTAAATGAAGTAAATCGGTCAAGGGGTCGTGAAGTTATGAGGGTCCAAAGGGAGTAAAAAAAAGAAAGGTGGTACAATAATATCAAATGAGGTGTCATATGATAGGGTTTTGTTTAGACATTCCAAAACCGTTTTTATTTTGATTCTAGGTCTAATAGTTTTTGAGTTGTTGTAAAAATTATAAAAGTGGCACACCCAGTGTAACGTGAGCTACCATTTCTTGGAGTTTCAATGATTTGGTAGTTCAAGTAAGACTGGTACTTAGCTTGACGGGGATTTCGAAGCGATTTGGAAAGTTTATTACAACCATTGTCAATAAAAATTGTTTAGGTTTTATTAACCTCCGACCATCACGAGATCTCAGTTCGGGGCGAACTACTAGTTGTAGTTACTTTTTAGGAAAGTAAAATATGGAACAAACAGATGTCCCACTAAATGTAAAGTAGCCTATGCTTAATGCATCATACGCGATTCTAACGCAAAACGCTCCGGTATGCGGCTCAACGCAGCGTACCGCGTTTGCTCTTCGCCGCTGACGCAGACTGCGATGGACCAAGAGACCATACTAGACGTTTTCCATACGATTATGTGTCCGGCGCCGCATGTCGCATACCGCAGCGTTGTGGGTTACGATCGCGAGATCGAAGCTTTAGCGATAGAAATAAGTACGGCATAGTACTTCCTCGGACAAGCGCTTTCAAAATGGTAAAATAAATTTAGTATGGAAATCGAACCACCTTAATGTCACCACACGCTCGCAAAGCAATTTAAATAGCTATATCATATTTTGCTTAAAAATGGTTTACCTGACTGTACTCAACAGCTTCCATTTGATTTTGTCCGAAACGTCAGTAACAAAAATATTAAAATCAAAAGTGACAATTGGGACAATTTGTCCCAAAATATTTTCTCCGAAACGGCAGCAAGTCTCGCAAAGAGCTATACTTACTACAAGAATGAACCACCTTAATAGCTATATCACATTTTGCTTAAAAATTGTTTACCTGACTGTACAATGCAGCTATTTTTAAAGTTGTCCGAATCGTCACAACAAAAAATATTAAAATCAAAAGTGACTATTGGGAGAATTTCTCCCAATTTTTTTCTCCGAATCGTACACTAAGTCGTATTTCCATCGTCATATCTGATTGAGCATATGTTTTTTTTTCGTTAATGGTTTTGAAGATACGGGTGTAAATAATGTTGAAAGTATTTAAGGTCTCGGTAACTAGGGAGCCTATTGTGCAACTCAAATAGGAATGGACTCAAAAGAATCGATTTGATGTTCAAATCGAATACCATCCTATTAGATTTGAACATTAAATCGATCTGTCGTGGTAACAACCCATTTAAATGTTTAAAAAAAAACACGGGCATATAAACAAAATTGTTCTGATAAAATTAATAAACAAGATAATAATATTGCCAGCAAAAACTACATTTTACAGAAAGTGGTAGATAAATAGTTGTGTGGTTAAATGGAAGTTATTACAGAACCAGAACTTGCTACACGATAATATAAAACAAAAAATATTTGCCAAGACTTTGATTTTTTCCACACATAAATACCCAAACATAACACACGAAGTGAAAACAATCTGTTGCGAACCTTTCTCGCTAATTTGGCAACACAATTGTAAAAAAAACAAAACCCAGCGTCGTAAATCGGCACAAGCAATGCATAATTGCGAAGAGCAACCCAACTTTTTTGACCAAACTTATTTTGCATACAACATATGAATATGTATGTTTTTTAAAAATAAATTTAATGTCAGACGTTTGGCGTAAAGAAGCTCGCAGACTGGTAAATAAACGTATGGTAGGTGCCAAATAACACCGCAATACAGGTCATTCACCTACCTTCACCAAGATGTCGCAAAATTCAATTTATGTATGGTAAACCAACAGTACTACGAGATTCGAGCGATTACCGTCTTAGCGACAGGTTTTTATGGAAAGCGACAGAATTAGCCATTCATAAATTGAGTTTTGCGTCATCTTGGTGAGAGTGGGTGAATGACCTGTATTGCGGTGTTATTTGGCACCTACTATAGTAACAAGATCATTTAAGCAAAGTTTGTACTATGGAAACTAGATTGCTGATAGAATACTATACTTTTTTTTGTAAAGTTAACTTAGTAACGTAAATATAAAGTTGTCTTACACCTGCTGCAGTCGTTGCATTAGTTAGTCAAATAGTCCAAGAAAAAAAAAATAGCGATGGAACTAGATACGTAAGATATTAGACAGAAATAAACGTGGACAGAAACTAGTTAAGGTATAAAACATACCCTCCTTTTTGTTTTGCCGTAGTCGGGTAATAAGGCCAATATCACCTAGCACTATTGATATGCGTTGATTCGCGATCTCAGTTTTATCTTGCAGTGACATGATTGGTATTAATTTTTATTTATATGAGCTTGTGGATTGCGTTTATTTTGTAAAAGTTGGGACGCAATAATTACTAGATGGAGAATAAGTTACGCTACGATGCTTTTTACAACGTGATTTAGAGGCGAATTTTTCATAATATTCATAATATTTTATAATAATATGCTGTACTTTAATATAGAATGATAAAATAAACTGGCATCAACGTTTATCTAGATGATTTGAAATAATTTATAAGTTTAAAAAACTGGAAAAACCAACTTCAGTTTGATACGCCTTCATCATCAAATGATGATGATGATGATGATGGCAGTTCATTGAGACTGTTCTATTGATCGTAAACACCACAGAAAAGCAAAATATGCAATATCGTGTACGCGTATGACGTGTTTTTTCAGTTATTCTTATTTAACTGCCTAATTACTAAACCGATTTTGATAAAAATTTTATGAGACCAATCTGGAAGCATACCCTTTCAGATAAAAAAATAATTTTTGAAATCGGTTCATAAATGACGGAGTTCTGAAGTAACAAATATATAAAAAAAAACAACCGAATTGAGATCCTCTTTTTTTGAAGTCGGTTAAAAATTAGGATTCAGGAGCAACTTTTTACTTATCTTATTTAACAAGCAAATCCGTATGAGTGGCCAACTTTGTTGATTGAGTATTTAGGCCCCCTTAAGACCTCCATCGTGGCTTAATGACTTATTCAAAAGATATCTAATTACTTGGTACTTATTTCACAGTGTTATTATTATTATGCAGCGCCATCTAGCTCGCTACATGAGAACTATCCTAGATCGCGCAAACGAAGTTATCACGGAGTTTGAACTAAGTAATACTACCGAATACCATCCATTGGTCCTCGGACTCCGAGCCGAAGATCACTCGGCGCGGAAGATCTTCCTTTTTCGTAGGACACACATCCTACCATGTTCTCCTCAATTATATAGCTCAAAATTTTATTTCGATTCTAAAGCTGATGTTTCGCGATTGCTCGCGTAAACAACTCAAGTGTAAAAGGTTCTTATGGACGTAAACATCCGGAGAGGGATTAATAGTATTCTGATTAGTGGTACACTTCGGAACCAGCTTGATTGGACATGGTTTCTGGAGTGTATAATCCAACAGGGTGAACGATATCCCTTGGGAGTGAAAACAAAGCTACTTAGGAACAGTACAATCATATTTATTTCAACATTTTTCCCTAAACGTATGAGTTATTCCCATCGAGACCACCGGCTGGTCCACTGGTGGGGCCGATGGGAAAAAAATCCCAACCAGCCCACTATGCAAATGAGTGGGTTCGATGAGATTTTTTTCCTATCTGGCCCACCAGTGGGCTCGATTTATGCCAAAGTCAAAGCCAATTGATACTCAGTAAAATCACAAGGATAATTTAGAATTGTCTGATATCCTAGGTGACTCTCTTCTAGTTCCTCACGACTAAATTAAACGAATAAGAAACTTATGGCATGGTTTTACTGTTTTGATAGTATTTTTTGTAAGCCAAAACCTGCCAAAACACAGCATTATACGAGCAAAACACACTGTTTAATCATTCACATGCCATAATCCATCGTTAATATTAAAACGATGGAAAGCCTATACGCAATGGATCAATAGAATATCAAAACAAATGAATAATACACTGCAGAATGCAGTATGTTATGTCACAATGTCATATGTCACACTATGTATACATAAATGGTGGGGATGTATGAACGACTAGCCGTCGTCCGCGGAGTTGCGTTCTAGACACTTTAGTTAGAGTGTCACTTTACAAAATTCTTTTCTTAGTGCACCCCTTCACTATATAAGGATACTACTACCCTCCAAATTTCATACCTCTAGGACTTATAGTTTAGGCTGTGCGTTGATTGTCAGTCAGCTTCAAAAGATAAGATATATTTAAAAGAAGAAGAAGATATTAAATTAAGACTGTTCGTTATTATCATCTAAAATAATTTAGTAGCATTGTCTTTCATATCCGTCTATTACCAACCGACAAACCAGCGTCGTTCTCGGTTCGAACCGTCCACCTAGTTGGACGGTATGTATTTTAAAACCGACAACCTGCCTAGTTTGTTCGTTAGTAAATGTTGTAAGATTCGTATATATTTTTCTTAACCGACCAACTATCTAGTTTATAGATTTCTAGAGTCGTTTGGACCGCTATAAGAATATCGCTATCACCACAACGCACAAAACACATGGCTTGGATCTTTCTTGCCGGCGAGTTATTACGTTTTAATTATTGTCTGAGTGTCACTATGTATCATAAAGGTACATTTACGCTTATTCAACATTCTGTTGAAGCAACGGATTGTCGTACAAGCAACATGTTGAAAGCAACAATAAACAAAGCAACATCGACCGTTCCACAAAATAAGGCTTGTTGAAAGATGTTGCTTGTGAACCCACAGATCAAGGTGCATTTACGCTTATCCGAAATTTGTTGAAGCAACGGTTTGTCGTACGCAACAGCTTTCAACATGTTGCTTTCCATATGTTGCTTTCCACAAAATTGCCTGTTGTTGAACAGATGTAACGTATGATGTAAGTATGTCATGTTGCTGTAGATGTGATGTTGACCGTAAGTTTACATATTTACATTTCCAAAAAAATGTATCTATGTGAATACATGGCAACTAGATTGATAATAGAATTATTATCAATCTAGTTGCCATAGTAGTCTGGGACTAGAAAGCGCTGTGTGATCAATGTCCAAGAATATTTATTTATTATTTATTTATAATTAAAAACATTTTTACAACCGCAAAGTTTGCACGAAACTCAGAAATGTTTACCTTATCGATTATAACATCCGATACAGAACAAACAGCCTAAATTGAACGCCGAAGTTAAACTTATCGAGACGCTATTCAATTACAAAGTTATAAAAGCCTTATTACTAAGAAATAAAGCTGGAAGTTGCTTGGCAAACGTAATAAAATTATTAAAGCCCTGCGATAAATTATTAAAGACCGATAACCGATTCTCGAAGTTCGAGATAATGTAACATCAATGAAAATACCGGTTTGATAACATTTTATTATAACAATAGAGATTACTAATTTCAGTATTATATACCGATAAATAAGTTAAATTACGGGTGCAGTCTTCTAAATAATTGTTCTGATAAAAGTACCTAAAGTTTTGTGATAACCAATTCGATAAGCGCTAATTAATAATAAGGCCTTTGCAATCAAGATGATTTTATGTCCGCTGGCAGTGGTTGGGATATCTTATCCTCTCAACCTACTTGGACTAAACCATATGTTTTCTCACAATATTTTCCTTCGACAAGAGTATTGGCATTGCGCACATAAATTTTTTGGCGCTCGACCGTGTTTGAACTCACGTCCTTTAGATCGGAAGGCGGAGCTGCTGCCACTAAACCATCGATGCTCTAAAGATAAGCACTAGCCTAACGTATTACTACAGGCGTCATGGCTCAGTCGGTAGTGGCTCTGCCTTCCGTGCTGTGGGTCGTGGGTTCGATCCCCACCGAGAACAAACATTTGTGTGTTGTAAACATAGATGTTTGTTCTGTGTCTGGGTGTTACTATGTATTATAATAAGTATGTATTTACAAAAAAAAGATGTATATATGTATTCTATCAGCAATATAGTACCCATAGTACAAGCTTTGCTTAGTTTGGGACTCGAAGGCGTTGTGTTAAATGTCCGTGAATATTTATTTATTTATTATTTATTATTATTACTAACAGTTTTGCAATAAAGACCTATTCTGATTCCGATAAAAACAATAGTTTGAGTTCAGTTTTGCTAGCGGCTAAGTGATCGCATACTTTTTATCAATTTTATCAACTGAAACTGATTGCAACAAAGTTACATAGTTGCCGTCGTTTGTAAACCTTTGCGGTATGTTTCTTGTGTGACTAATGTGAATATGTAGTAAATAAAAAAGCCAGTATCTTATAAGGAGATACTGTTGAAAGATGTGTCCTAGGGACAAACATATCAGCATCATTACTGATGCATCAGGGTGGTACATTTCTTTTATTTTGAGCAGTAATGGGAAAGCAATTCAAATAAAATCGAATGCGTATCCTTTAAAGTTATGACGCAATTAGGGCGGATTCGTCCAAAAGTCATCATATTCCTGAATAAGTATCCCTTGTCTAACTTTACTCTTTGATTTTATTCTCAGATAAATTCGTTTTTGTTTTTCCATTGCAATATTGAGAATAGCCAATCCTAGGTATTGTTATTCTGTATATACATAAAAACCAACTTAATTCAAAATACAATTGCTTAGAGAGCGCAACACAATTATACATGCGCACACAAATTATCCGGGTGTCAAGTTGTCAATATCTATGAAAACAAACAGCTGTTTTGTCAAATGTAGCAGCCGCCATTAAAATATTCGACAGTTAACTTGTTTATACCATAGATTTTGGCAGTATAACGATTTATTCTTGGATAGACAAGTTATTCGTGGAATAAGACTTGGTAGAACAAAAAGTTTCTTATCACTAGAGTAATTATTGATTTTATTCGCAGTATAAGACTTATACTGCGTATAAATAGTTTGGTCGAATCCGCCCTTACAGTGACAAATTTAATTGCAATAAGATACTGTCACAGCAAAAAGAAGATGAATCGGACTCTATGGTAAATACTGTAATTTTAATACTTAGTATTTTTTTATTTTAGTTCAAGTTAAAAGTATTGCTAGTGCATTGGGGTAATTGCGAAAATGGGTATATTCCGAAAATCCATAAAATCTAGTAACATAATGCGATATTTTCCTGTTGGCAACATTGGTCTAGACGCCATCTTGATTGGCATCGCCGTGACAGTCCTATATATCCTCGTGCCAATAGGAAAATATCGCATTATGTTACTAAATTTTATGGATTTTCGGAATATACCCATTTTCGCAATTACCCCAATGCACCTTACTTAGTTGTTTATTGCTCCCGATTCTGCTGTATAATTTTTCTAAACTAACCTAATTTGACAGCACCAAAACTTTTGCCATCCCTTTCTTATGAACAGAAACAACAAAGACAGCTATGATTGTAGTGCTGTCAAATGAGTCTAATTTAGAAAAATGCAACAACAGTATCGGCAGCATTGTGAAGTTTTATCAACCAGCCAACCATCCCTACATTATTTGTCCGTTAGGATAAACATTTTAGATCACTAACAAACAAACTAGATAGGTGGTTGGTTAAGAAATATATGTACGAACTGCCCAACTAGGTGCACGTGGTTTCTCGGTTGGTAATATACTGCCAACTGCATGCATTTAATTCAAGACAGTGTAAAAAAATGCAAGTAAAGTAGCTGTTTTCCCCAAGCTGCGTTTGTCTGTTTTATTGTTCGAGGCAAACAGTAAACAATGAGATAATAACTATAGACTCAGACGTACATTCAATTACAAACACGAGGTAGGTAGTACCTAGTATGTACCTACTAATGAGGGTCATTTGCATGTTCATGAAGGCTGCGATGCCTGTCCAAATAGACGCGAAAATTGTCGGGTTTCAAAGGAATCCTTGCAATAATGACTCATACAATTTTAATGTTTACAAATACAACGGAATTGAGAACGTACCTTCTTTTTTGAAGTCGGATAAAAACCCAAGAATTACTAAGGGCGGATTCGACCAAACTATTTATACGCAGTTTAAGTCTTATACTGCGAATAAAATCAATAAGTACTCAAGTGATAAGAAACTTTTTGTTCTAACCAAGTCTTATTCCAGGAAAAACTTGTCTATCCGAGAATAAATCGTTATACTGCCAAAATCTATGGTATAAACAAGTTATCTGTCGAATATTTTAATGGCGGCTGCTACATTTGACAAAATAGCTGTTTGTTTTCATAGATATTGACAACTTATGGCACCCGGATAATTTGTGTGCACATTTATTATTGTGTTGCGCTCGCATAGCAATTGTATTTTGAATTAAGTTGGTTTTTATGTATATACAGAATAACAATACCTAGGATTGGCTACTCTCAAGATTGCAATGGAAAAACAAAAACGAATTTATCTGAGAATAAAATCAAAGAGTAAAGTTATACAAGGGATACTTATTCAGGAATATCATGACTTCTGGACGAATCCACCCTTAGAAGATTTTAGGGATATCTAGACCAATAAAGAGTAGGTATACTTACCCATTTATTCATATTCAACTGTCATTTTAGCACTGCTTTAAAAAATGCTCTGTCGTGAAAAGAGATGACAACAGATTTAGCAATCATTTTAGTTAGCTGAGCTTTAGAAGACCAATATATACCAACTAGCCGTCGCCCGCTGCGTTGTTGCTCGCGTTCTAGACCCTTTCGTGTGACTTTTCAAAATTCCTTTCTTAGTGCACCTCTATGCTATATGAGGATACTAGCCTCCAAATTTCATGAATGAATGAATGAATGAATGATTTATTTGCGTAAAGAGTGGTACATATTAGGTCTTAAATAAATTATTGATTCTCACACGCCAGAGAAACCCAGCATGCAAAATTAAAATTACGCTTATGTTAATATAATTTAAATTTAAATATGGTGTAATTACTTAGGTAAATGGTAATAATAACATATTTCAGATTCAATAATAATTAGTTGAAATTATAAAAATAAATCATTGACTTTATATAAACATTTATCAACTAACCATGTATGTAATTTTCTTTTAAATGTATTGTATGGCAGTTCTCTAATAGACTTAAGTATCCTGTATCATACCTCTAGGACTTATAGTTTAGGCTGTGCGTTGATTGTCAGTCAGCTTCAAATGAGAAGATATATATTTAGAAGATGAAGATATACCCCTTAATCTTGTGCTTGATTTTAGTCAGGAAAACGAAAGCGTAACTGAATTATTACTAAAACCTTCACTTGGATGATGATGACTATCTGTAGTGTCAGTCCTATCACGTATCAATGTGTCATTTCTGCAATATTGTGTAAAACGTCATTTTGCAATCAGGAGACGTACAATTTCAATGTTTTAAACCCGAGTTCCTAAAAAGCAGTGCGGCAGTAAAGACCGCAGGATTCAAATTCAAATTCATATCGTTTATTGCGCTTATGTTGTTAAAAAGATGTTGTACAAAAGATAGTGTAGCAAACATAAACCCTGTTAGGGCACAGCAATTTGTTCAGGTGTACATAGGCACTAGGTGGTATATTTATGTATCTAGTTTTAAATATTTGAATAACTTTCATCTAGAAACTCGTGCAATGAATAAAAGCAGTTTTTCAATAAATACTTTTTTAACATATTTTTGAATTTTATTTGTACATTCTCGTTTTTGATGTCATTTGGGATTTTATTATAAATTTTTACACACATTGCACATGATTCTACTTTTGCGCCCCAAAAAGATGCGCACCATGGAATTTCGCACCTACGCTATTCCACTTTTGCGCACCAATCGATTTTAAGCTTGGTGAAAGACATTTTAATTTAATGCCACCGTTTTTGATGAAACCACGGTTTAAGCATTGCATATTCAATTCATGGTAATGATAGATTACACTCGAGAACACAGGGTTACTTGCCCGTCACCAATTTTGTATCTATAGTAGGTACCAAACAACACCGCAATACAGGTAGGTCATCACATGAATGGATAATTCTGTCGCTTTCCATACAAACCTGTCGCTAAGACGGTAATCGCTCGAATCTCGTAGTACTGTTTGTTTACCATGCATAAATTGAATTTTGCGACATCGAGGTGAAGGTGGGTGAATGACCTGTATTGCGGTGTTATTTGGCACCTACTATATCTTATTAACGGAACCAAATATATCATTAACATAAGTAGTATAGGATGTCCTTCGCCACTTCCTACGTGTCATTGGTATCGATTCGCTTGTTGCATTTTTCTAAACTAACCTAATTTGACAGCTCGAAAAATGTTGCCGTCCCTTTCTCATAAACTGAAACGACAAGGACGGCTATATTTTAGAGCTGTAAAATTATGTTAGTTAAGAAAAATGCAACAAGCGAATCCATAGGTACCAATATTGCTATTAAATTTTTAAGTAAGTAGACTTGCATTATGCTTTTTAAAGAATTTAAGTTTTTCAGCGGTCTGTCCTGTAAGATAATTATGACTATGAGTCATCATTAGAAAATGAGGAAAAATTAGGAGGATATTGATTTTCTAAAAAAAAAACTCGATGTTCAATTGGATACCTTCGTTCCTCAGAATACTGGTGAAATACAGACAAACAGACCGGCAAACGTGATCTCTTAAGTATTTTCTTTTCTTGTTGAACCCTAAAAGCTGCGCGAATGATAATTGCTTTGCATCTACTTATCTCTAAGTGCAGTTTTGTGTATATTCTTGTACTATGGGGTCTAAGCTTGGGTTGGAATGTTGGTTTATCAGTTTGTGTGTCCTATATGGCACGTTGAGAATTTGAATTAGCGTGGACATTTTAATAGATCGTACAGTCAGCATCGTAAGACGATAACATTAAAAAAAATAAAGAGATCTTTTTGTTAAGGGTAAAAAAGACCTTCTGAAAACTTTGAAGGGTTAAAGTTACTCACATTGAACCCCCCAAAGTTTAAGGGTGAATATGTGAAATGGTAATTTATTTTCCTGCTAAGCTTAGATACAAAAGAAATAAATTAAATTGATATCGTGATGTTGAATAATTGATAGATAATCGATACTCATAAGAAATTACAGTTTCAAGTAGATATAATTAATAGGCCAAGTTTTATGTGAAGTTACCAATGAAAGAAAATGTGGATAGAACGGTAGCATCTATTGCACATTAAATTGTACTTTATTGCGTCTTAGCGAGAGTAGCTAATTATTTACATGCCTTCTTTCTTAAGCTTTGGTCTCGCGATCGTAACGCACAACGCTGCGGTATGCGACATGCGGCGCCGGACACATAATCGTATGGAAAACGTCTAGTATGGTCAGAGCCCCGATTCTGTGCATTTGTTTTGACTTTCGTTTCGACTCGCTTTGGGAATGCGTTTGCATGTGCTATACTCGATTCGAAAGTCAAATCAAATGCAAAGACACGGGGCTCAGGCCTTCTACTGTGAATAATGATTACCGAAGATTCAGTAGTGACGTTTGCGCTACACTGCGCAGTAACGCTCTGACTTCGAAAGAGCCTAGACCATCGCTCGAGGCGACCGCGCAGTGTAACACAAACGTCACTACCGAATCTTCGGAAATCAATATTCCCAGTAGAGGCCCAGGTCACTTGTTCCGTCGCAGTCTGCGTCAGCGACGAAGAGTAAACGCGGTACGCTGCGTTGAGCCGCATACCGCAGCGTAGTGCGTTACGATCGCGAGACCAAAGGTTTAGTGAGCCTTATCTAACTCGCACTATGAATTATTCTGTACCAGGTACATACCAGATAGCTATGACTAGCGATGACGGCACCTATGAATCCGTGTACTCGTCTTGAGTACTTACCTAGAAAATAAAGAAGGCTATTATTAGTATTTATCTCAAGTTAGGTAGACAACAGGAAAATAATGGTATTTATTAAGGAAACTAACCATAATAATGTGGACTTTGAATGATGAATCCTTATAAATAACAATACAATTATTTTATATGTAAATAAAGACAGACAGTTGATTCAGTTCAAAGGTATAGAACATAGTATATTAAAGCATAGAAAGAAGTATTAGGAGAACTAAGGAGAACATGGTAGAATAGGTGTCCTCCTACGAAAAGGGAAGATCTTCCGCGCCGAGCGACCTTTGGCTCGGGGTCCGAGGACCGATGGATGGTATTCGGTAGTATTACTTATGTTCAAACTCCGTGATAACTTTGTTTGCGCGATCTAGGAAATTTCTCATGTTAGTTCTTATGTAGCGAGATAGATGGCGCTACAAGAACTAAGAAAACAATATTTAAAAATAAATTATTTATTTAAAAATTTCACACAAACAAGTCGTGCTAGGACTTAATGCTAAAATAATTGTCTACCAGTCTTCCTGGGCGTGCAAAAAGGTGGTGTGGCCAATAACCAATTCAATAATATACCTAATGATATAATTAATTAATATAGTTACCCAATTTTTAATAATTTGTTACAGAAAAGAATACCTACGGAAAAAAAATATTATTAGTGTAAAAACCTCTCTAGAGCAAAATAAAAAATGGTACCTATTACTTAAAAGCTTAACAAAAACGCCAATAAACCTACCACAGTGTACGCAAATGAGTGCCGCCGCGTCGAATTGAATTATTATCGATTGTGTAACGAAGGCTTTATTTTTTGCCATGCTATTGTTAGTCCTGATATGATGCTAATTACGTTATTGGAGCTACGGTTTAGGGTTGGCAACTACTGACAGATAATAAACTTTTTGTTAAATATTTTTCACTAACCAAAGACACTCGTGACCTCTCTTCTTATTCTGTAGCGGTAGTGGTCGTTATGAATTACTTTATCAGTGGCTGTGGCACGCCTCACGATATCTCGCCACTTCTCTCTATTTGCAGTCATCCGGGAGTATTCATGTAGGTAAGTACCTACTAAATTCTTAGAGACAACATCAAATCTAGTCTTCGTGTCTTATAAATCACGAAAAAATCGATTGCAAATCAGTTTTATAACAAACAAAACAGTAAGAATAGAAAGAATGGCGTGACAAAGAGGAGGCTTATACCCAACAGTGGGTGAGCATAAGCTGATTAGATAAATAGAAAAAGTAAGAAATAATTTTAACAGTAGCTTTTAACTTAAAAAATCGATTTACAAAACAAAGAAAAAACATAAAATTAAACAAAAGGATTTTAATCACACTTAAATGTAATAGGGTTATTGTTTTCAATCTACCGGCCGTCCGAATCGTGACTAACGTATTTTTATTCTTAAAATATTCTAACAGATCGATTAACATGAAGTAAGTAAAATAAACGGCTATAATAAACTAACATTGCCCACACACAGGTAACATTATCCCTATGTTAAAGTTAATGTTAATTTATGTCACGTCTGGCAACCCTGCGGCCGCGGTTCAACGGAACTCGTCGAAATAAAAAAAAACAAATTGTACGTGCACGTAGTTATTACTAGTGGAGAGCCTGTGACTTCACTATTTTTATATACCTGCGGGCCTAAGATGCGCACTGCGAGATATTTGTCATGTCGTTCTGTCAAAATGTAAGCATTTTGTACCAGTTTAAGAACTATTGCATCATCTGTGGTACCTAATGGTGTCGACAAAACGCGCCATAATGTACACTTTTGACACTTCTTAGTCGTCGTACCTCTCTGAGGACGAGATAATAGTCATGCAGAAATGTCAAAAGTTGAAAATTCAAAGGCGCGGTTTCTCGACAACATTATCACTGATAATGCAATAGTTCCTAAACTGGTACAAAATGCTTACATTTTGACAGAACGACATGACAAATATCTCGCGGTGCGTATCTTAGGCCCGCTGGTATAACTTTAAAAGTACAGAGAGTATTTTTAAAGAAAGTTTACGGTCACTATCATGTCTGGTATCACAATTTACGTCTTGCAACTACAGGTTTAACTGCAACAGATCAATAATCGCATTAAGAAGTTCATTAAGGCATTTAATTAATTGACAGAACACGAAGAAACTCCCATGCTGCAAAAGTATACTTGAAAATAAATGTTTAACAGAATAATTTATTCATCGTAAGAACTTAAAGGAAAGAGTTGAACTTCCTAATGATCAGAATACATTATATAAATAAATAAATAAATAAATATTCACGGACACTTAACACAACGCCTTCTAGTCCCAAACTAAGCAAAGCTTGTACGATGGGAACTAGATGGCTGATAGAATACAGACATACATTTTTTTTTGTAAATACTTACTTATAATACATAGAAACACCCAGACACAGAACAAACATCTATGTTTGCCACACAAATGTTTGATCTCGGTGGGGATCGAACCCACGACCCACAGCACGGAAGGCAGAGCTACTACCGACTGAGCCATGACGCCTGCCTATATGGGGATAATATCTTTTGAAGCTGACTGATAATCAACGCACAGCCTAAACTATAAGTGTTAGAGGTATGGAATTTGGAGGGTAGTATCCTTATATAGTGTAGGGTGTACTGAGAAAGAAATTTTGAAAAGTCGCACCCTAAAGGGTCAAAGATGTTAACAAAATAATGCGTATGCTGCTATCACGCTAGTAAAGCCGCGGGCGACAGCTAGTTTCAAATATACAGAGTAGTAACAGTGCCGAAAAATTCAGACAAGTACTCATTAACATACATTTAAACATCAATGTTAATGCAAAAAATAGTTATCATTGAATTTTCCGTGCTAACATTGATCTCGACGTTCACATGAGAGAGTGGTGGAACAACGCCAACGACCGGGACCAGTGGAAAATTTTGGGGGAGACGTTTGCCCTGCAGTGGGACACAACAGGTTAAAAAAAACATTGATAGTACCATAACAAATGTTTATATATTGATGTGTACGTTAACCCTACGAAGTTTTCGCGAGTGGTTTTATCGTAGGAAACTGATTCGATCGACATTGAATCCATCTCCAATCATCAGGTTATAAAACAAATGTGTATGAACGATATTTCACTTATCGTGCCATCTATAATTTATAAGTCTGCTGTAGACAATGCCATAGATGTGAATCGAGAAACCTTGGTAACGTACCAGGATTAGATACATATCTGTAGGTACAGTCACGGAAAATTATTCTTCTTCAACTCATCACCATTGTTCAATATTAACATACAAGATACAAGATGTTTATTTGCATAAATAAGTGTTACAATTTGGTCTTAACTGTAGGAGGCATTTTAGAACTTATTCACCTTTACCTGGTATCGCAAATGTTTTGGGCGCTTATACTTAGGTAATTATTAAAATTATTAATTTTAATAATTTTTTACTACTTAGTTCTTACTTAGGGTTTATTTATATTAGCACCTCAAATTAAATCGATAAGATGCGTTTGTAAATTTGATGAAGCTTGATGTGATACAGGGTACAGGGTTCATTAAACCAAACAAATCAACGTGATTCATTTATTCATTACACAATACAATGGTCCTAGATAACTCCTCGATAGTACATTGTAATTGTGATCACTGATGCATGCGGTTGATTTGCAAAAACTGAAATATACGTTGATTTAAAATTATAATTTAAAACGGAGATTTGTTACGAAGGATAAGTTTTATTGCATTGCATTAAAGTCCAAAAAACTTTGCAAATAAAAATTTATGATCACAATATTCTAAAGCTTCCTCCAAAGCGATCATAGACAAGAGCGAATCACGTGCTACTGTGACTTTTCAATATATTTCATATATTTTTAAAGAGTTCAAAAGGTAGCCCGTGGCAGCCACCAGTGCACGTCACTGGTGCCTGTGGCGAACTGGTGAGTTTACGACAGACAGTTTAGGAAGAGGCTTTTGTCCAAGAGACAACCTGACCTTAACAACACACCGGTGTCATATTAATAACCAACTTTTCTACTATTTAATCAAACTAAATGAAACTAGGTTAAAATACATACTTAATAATGTTACATAAGGTTTGTGAATAAAGCTGTTTTTATTTATTTATTTATTTATTAGTGTAAAACACAGACTGAGTAAGGTTGGAAAAACAATAAATTAAATTACAATAAATTATGACACGACTTGAGGAATCTAAATCATGCTGATTTTAGTGTAAGAGTTAGGGAAATATTGTTGACCAAATCATATTATACTCTTGACGAAGCACTCGCTGATGATTTAAATACGACATTCAATTAATTTTAATCGTTAACTTTATGCTGTTGTACCAACATGTACCTACTATAATTTTTTATTTTTAATGTAACCAAATTGTTACAGCATAATATTCCAATTATTGTAACCTGACTTTTGACATTTCCAAGTGTACTACCAATGTATCTTACGGAAATAAATAAAATGAAATGAAATGAAAAAGTCGGCTTCATCTACAAGAAAGACGGAGCAAGAAAGAGGAGCACTGGGCACCTTTAGAACCGTAGCACAAAACGTCTTGCATACGCTTCTATTCTATAAATACAATAAAATTGCCCACGACCCTGATATGAACCGAGATCACTTGATTGTTCGCTCGTTCAACGGCAATTGGTATCTGCCGTACGACAGATACAAATTGCAGTTGATTTGAAGTGGCGTAGTGATTTGAAGTGGCTACGTTTCTCAGAGGTCAACGAATGACGCAGGTGGGGTACACAATGCCATTCACAAACGCTTTTCCTGGAAGAATCTTTCATGAAAGGTTGAACGCGTGGAGGTGTGAAGATAGCAATATCATTTTTCAAAAGGATCTAGAAGGTAGGAATCTTTGTGTATAAGAAGTACTACTACGTATTTCTTTCTGTTGACGAGCAATGGTGCTAACTAAGCCATGGTCTAATCTAAGACATTATGGTATAGTCGTGGGTTTTGTAAGGTATTGCAACTGTTATAAATCAGAGATAACCATTTACAATCGGGTGGTTATAATCGAATGTTTGTTCCATATTATTTTCTTAAAGAAAATTGCCTGTTAACAATAGTTACAAACTAACAAAACCAAAGTTAGAAAAGAGGTACGCTTGTACAGAAACTAGTGTTAGGTAGACGACATTACGTATGACAGTAAAGACACTCTTAGGGCGGATTCGACCAAACTATTTATACGCAGTTTAAGTCTTATACTGCGAATAAAATCAATAATAACTCTAGTGATAAGAAACTTTTTGTTCTACCAAGTCTTATTCCAGGAAAAACTTGTCTATCCGAGAATAAATCGTTATACTGCCAAAATCTATGGTATAAACAAGTTATCTGTCGAATATTTTAATGGCGGCTGCTACATTTGACAAAACAGCTGTTTGTTTTCATAGATATTGACAACTTGACACCCGGATAATTTGTGTGCACATGTATTATTGTGTTGCGCTCTCTAAGCAATTGTATTTTGAATAAAGTTGGATTTTATGTATATACAGAATAACAATACCTAGGATTGGCTACTCTCAAGATTGCAATGGAAAAACAAAAACGAATTTATCTGAGAATAAAATCAAAGAGTAAAGTTATACAAGGGATACTTATTCAGGAATATCATGACTTTTCGACGAATCCGCTCTTAAAGTAATATAAACTTATGCAAGTAATTTAGAAACGCTTTAAAATAAGTTACGAGCATTTGGAAATGCTAAGTAGCGGACCAACATTAGTCACAAAGTAAATGCGAAACTAAATGGTGGAACATTAATCTTAGCACAAAGATTAACAGAAGCTACGAATAATTAACATACAACACTGTTAATTCTTGTTTCCTTTTGTATATTAGAAACACTTCAGTACAACTTGATACAAACAACCTTCAAAAGTAGGTAGGAACCCTATTAAAAAAAAATAGAATGGATGATTTAACAGCAGAAAACAATAAAACCATTAGAAATAACTTCATTTGTATGAATGAATGAATGATTTATTTGCGTGAAGAGTGGTACATATTAGGTCTTAAATAAATTATTGATTCTCACACTTCGCCAGAGAAACCCAGCATGCAAAATTACGCTTACGCTTACGTTAATATAATTTAAATTTAAATATGGTGTAATAACAATAATCAATAAATTAGGTAAATGGTAATAATAACATATTTCAGATTCAATAATAATTAGTTAAAATTATAAAAATAAATCATTGACTTTATATAAACATTTATCAACTAACCATGTATGTAATTTTCTTTTAAATGTATTGTATGGCAGTTCTCTAATAGACTTAGGAATCCTGTTGTGGTATGTTAATGGAATTTATCAAATTAAATATTGGCAAAAACAATTAAACATTACTGATTACATTGCCATTGAGTTTAATTGTGTGTTAAAATAATGTAATAATCATGAAAAAAAACCTCTTTTATTCAATAGTTCTACTTAATTATTAATATTATGTAGCTACTTATTAAAATACTAAAAAAAATATACTTTACTACTACTCAAATAGGCACATTTCATGACCTTTCAACTTAAAAGAAGGACAAGGCTTTAATAATTCAGATGGCATAAAAATTCGGTCTACCATTCTTGGGGTTTACAGTTGTCATCCAACTTTATATATAAGCACAACCTTGTTTGTTAAATTAATAAACGAAATAATGAATTCACAAAAGTGCATCGACTCGAAGAAAAAAATCGAGATAAACAACTCATACACAGGATGTGTCTGTCGCATCGATAACGATTTTATTAACATGTTTTCGCCATTAATTATTCAAATGGTGAACACCGCCTTGTCACAGATTGATAGATAGTTTAGATATAACTCAAGCTTTTAGTGCAAAAATCCTTTATACCACGGAGATTAAATGGGTGCCCCAGGGTCCGATACTAGGACTTTTATCTTAGAGATTTGTCATAGGGTTATTTATTTTATCTGGGTGTGTAGCGAGAAATGAACGCAATAAAATTGTAATATTGAAAGTGGAGGGCAACGGTTGGAATGTGTACCCTCCAGCGAAAAGGGAAGGTCTTCCGGTTGGGTCCTGACCTTTGGTTTGAGGCATACCTCAACATACAAAAATTTTGAAATGACTTGGACTGTGGTTAGGATTCGCAGTGGTAAAATTAATGAATTTTGTTTTTACTAATTAACTTTCAATTAATACTTTGGTTACTGTCGGTAACCTTTCGTGTGCTTATCTTGCAGTTGGCCAATTTGTTTTTAGTATCCCGTAATTTTGTTATAACTTGAAGTTAACTCTTTTAATAACTTTTTAATGTTTTGCTGCATCCTTTGAGTTTGGGAGCTTCTAAAAGTTACTTTATTTTATATCTCATCTTTGATTGAGTGGCTCTGGCTTTATTTAGTGGGACCTTGTTTAAAAAACTTGCTTTTTTAAATTTAATACTAGCTTGCACCTGCGACTAGGATCCCGTTAATTTTCCGGAATAGAAAGTATCCTATGTTACTTCTAATACCTCCAAGAATATGTGTACAAAGTTTAATGATGATCGGTTAAGTAGTTCTCGCGTGAAAGAGTAACAAACAAACTTACATTCACATTTATAATATTAGTATGATTAAGTACCTAAGTTAGTTCTACATATTTATTAAATTATGAACCTTTAGACTTCAAATGAATAGCACCGTTTATTCCAAAAACTCACTTCAAAACAAACAGAGTCGATTTATGCCCGATATTAAGTTTGAAAGGCATCGAGGGAGAATTCGGAATTCGGAGTCTCCCCACGTAGCCCAGTAGGTGGCAAGGCCGTCCATCAGTATGCCCTTACAACAAATCGTTGCCCGCTTCAATGAAAACCATTTGAAAACCCTCATATCAATGAAGGAAGCAATATTGACGGTCCCAACGAGAGGTTAAAATAAATTGACTTTGCCGGCATTTGAAATTGGTGCTTTTTAGAGCAAACATTGTTTTAGTTCTCTATAAAAAATCGTTCTTATTTAAGGACGATTTAAATGTTTAGCCTTGTGACCTTGTAACCATGTGCATATGTGAAAAAGAATACAATGTTCATAAACTGCTCATAAATCGAGGCTGAACGATCCGCCAAACCAGCATTCGCCTAGCGCAGCGTATGAAGCCTAGAAATTAAGGGTAATCGATGATTCAACCTTTATTGGACGCAATATAAGTAACTTCAGAAAATCTACTGCATAAGTAAAGTACTAAAGTGAACTAAAGGTAAATATAGAAAGAGGTAGGTAAAAAAATTAGAAAGATAAGAATATTTAGTACAAATAAAGACCGTAGCAAGCGTGAGGTACGCCAGCGTGAATTCAAAAGGAAGGAACATTAATAAATCTTCTCACTGCAATCTGTCACAGAACTATAAAACTTTTGCAAATAAAATTCATCTTTGAATAAGAAATTACACAAGCGTTCGTTATTCTTTTGAATTTTTAACTTTGTTTTATATAAGAAGACTCAAACTCCAAAGACCATTGTATTTGTTACACTTTAAGATTTTCAAATGCTAAATGTTAGCTTTGGGCTAACGTGTTATTAACTTTTTAACCTTAGTTATCCACAACACAAGGTAGGTAAAAATAATAATATATATAGAGAAGGTATAGATAATAAGAGACCTGAGAAAATGTCTACCGTACCTGCGGATAAAGCCGTGGACGTATTTTTGTAATTTTCTCCATGTATGTCCCATTTAGAAAAATATGACCTAAAGCTTCTTCTTCTTCTTCTTCTTCCTGCCCTTATCCCACTAGGTGGGGTCGGCACAACATGTTCTTTTCTTCCATTCTCCCCTATCATCCGTCATCTCAGTGTTCACTCCTCTCCTATGCATATCATCTTTTACACAATCCATCCATCTTTTCTTGGGCCTACCTCTTCCTCTATATCCATCCACAAAATATGACCTAAAGCAAGAAAGAAAAAACAGTAAATTAAGCAGGTTTTGCAATCGAAGGTTTATAATACATAAATGAGTGGATAGAGAAAGAAAGAAAAGAAAGTTATTACAAAAATTCTTTTCAAGAACAAACAATGAGCGAATCGAATTGAACGGCGAAAACCAATGAATTCCACGAGGGAATGGAAGCTAGAAAGGTTTCTGTAATATCCACAAGGCTTCAATAAATTGGTCGATAAATTGACGTAGATTTGTCTTGATCAAGCAAGATTACGCACTGATTGCTACAAACTACAGCAATATATTACACAGATAATTTGTGAAGGTACCTATTTACTTTTACCAGCTATTAAGCAGTAATGGATAATAATATTTTTTTAGGCCTAAGAAAAGATGGATGGATTATGTAAAAGATTATGACATGCATAGGAGAGGCGTGAACACTGAGATGGCGAATGATAGGGTAAGAAGAAAACAACATGTTGTGCCGACCCCACCTAGTGGGATAAGGGCAGGAAGAAGAAGAAGAAGAAGGATAAAAATATTCTTCTTTGGACATAACAAGCATGTTTTTTTACAAGCTTTTATGTTATTTGCAATGTTTGTGTGTTTAAGTCAAATCTCGCAAAAAAACCCACTTCCCAATGTCCAATTTAGCAGAGTTTTGGATACCTATTAGTTTTCGGTGCCTTTATATGGTGACTTCTTTACGTCGTAGGTTCCGTGTGTAGTCTGACATATTATTTTTGTAGTATCGATGATAAGGTACACCGCTGTCCTTCTGATTTTGTCTATCCCTTCCATCCAAAGGAAGAGATCGCTTTTAGCGATAAGGCCGCCCATTTTACTCAATAGCTTAAATTGTTTCTCCTTGTACAATAAAGAGTTTATCTATCTATAAGGAATCAGTTTTAATTAATTAATTGGTTTTAATACTAAATCACTAAGTACGTATTTACCATTAAGTTCTTGCAACACGGTAATTTGTTAAAAACGTTTTCTCGCGAACTTAATACGAGTTTAAGTTTTAAACTGTCCTTTAACTTTGGAATCTTCGTCAAAAAGTTAGTCATGAAACTTTCTTAAGTTTAACGTAACTCAAGAACACTCAAGTAATGTTTTATTCCTTGCATTTTTACAATATTTATGGGGGGGATGGTTTCAGATGTTATAACAATAAATGAACAGAGGAAAAAATATTTTTTCGAAAATTTAAATAAGTGTGTGTGTAGTCCGAACAAAGAATACTCAAAGCAAGCATCAAAAACGTAGATCCAAACAAAAAGGTTCTTAGAAAAATCAGAATCAAAGAAATGTCGACTATCACAGAGAGTAATGCGCAAAGAAACCATAAATTACATCAAACGCGTCAATAAATCACTAAAACCAGTTGCAATCAACCGTACGTAATGATGCAGAAAGCAGAAGCTAGTGGCAAGGTCAGTTCGATCTTAATAACTCTATTATGTTTCATATTTTTTGTAACAAAAAAAATACAAAGCACTTCGAATTTTTTTTATTCAAAGAAATGTGATGTAAGTAGAAGACAAACATGCTTGCGGCCCACCTGATGGTAAGCGGTCACCGTCGCCTAGAAACACCGACAAGACTTTATTGTCGGCGCGTTGCAGTCGCCGAATGCAATTTAAAAATAAAACTATAATTTCGGTTTTAATATCGTATTATGTCGAATCACTCGTTTCGTTTTATTCATCAAGTTTGTTTTGATAGCGATTAAAGTTCGAAGCTTCATTTCCTCGTTTTTTTTTAACTAAAACATTAAAAACCACTTCTACATAACACGAAACGAAAATTTTCATTACACAGCACAATGTGGACTAACATGTAATTTGTATCACAAATAATTAGGAGGTAAAAACACGATGCGAGAATACGGTTGGTTGTACATTAAACGGTTCTACGGACGATCCAATTTTCCAAACAATTTGTTGAGACAATTCTGGCAATGATTTATGGCGAGAATTAATATTCGAGAAATGATCAATTTAAACGAGTTTTGGTGTTTTACCTGTTAAAAAAGTTAATGCTTAAACATAATTATAACAAATTTTTGAACACAAACTCCCACAAACTTTATAGATAAAATCGAAATACACATGGTTTGAAAAAAAATACTGTGGTTTCTTTTTTCAAAGTACTTATAAATTAATAATGGTTTGGAAAAAAACAAGTCTCTTTTTCAAACTTTGGGTATGTTTTTGAAGCTAGACAAATATGGTCAATTCTTTAAGTTTACGATTATAAATAGAATATCGACCAAAATATTGTTTAGAAAAAAATCTTAAATTAGAATCAAAACTGAGCCCTGTCCAACCAGAATGGACGTGAAATCAGTTAGACTGCAATGTACACCTTTCAAGTAGCAACAGCTAATATGGCATGTTTCGAGCAAGGCTGTATGCAACCAGTAATTACTGTGGCAGATGAAGGCTCCATCAAATTTGAGGGTCAAGATTTGGTGCGAAATGACCTTGGATCAGAACAATGCCAAGATTATTCTTTTAAGCTGTTCTTAAATGTTTAGCAACGGCTTTTGTTATGCTGTAAAGGTCTTACTGGGATTTTTACGAGCTAGTATAAAAGCGATCAATTTCCACGAACTATGAGTGTTGTAAAAATAAAGTTTAAAAATGGAAGAGATTTGAAACACCAAATATAAGCCAAAGTGACGCAACCTTAGCGTTTAGATCAAGACAGTTTTGAATTTTAATGACACTGCTGTCCAAAATATTATTTTTGAAAACATGTCCTCATAACGGGTTAGGCTCATAATCCCCTTTGAGTAGTCCTCTTCAAGAGGATTATGAGATTTTGGTGCATAATCAACTTGATTTCAAAATTTTAAAATCAAGGGGATTTTGAGAGTTTTCAGTCTCAAAATCCCCTTTGGGCAAAATTACACCGTAATAGTTCAAAACAAAACATAATTTAATTCTTTGGCTAATTAATTATTTATTGTATTCAGGATGTTAGCCATCCTGTTATGGGTTGAATAAGGTAACACTAGCTGGCACCATTACAAACATGCGGTCTGGTGTGTTTAGGGTGAGTTACACCGTGAGTTACGTTACCATCATGTCCGTGGGTGAGACTAATTCAGGATGTTTTGGGGTGTCAGGGGTAAGAGTAACATGGTGTTAGAAGCCAGATATAACCCTTCTAAATTAGGTAGATCATTTACCTATTAATATAATTACCTTTGTAATTATCAGTGCTGAACCATGGATCTGCACATAACAAGTTGGTAATTATTTTCCAAGAGCCTTTTCACTTTTTTTTTGCAACAGTATTGGCGTTTATTTAGCGCATACATACTATTTAGTGATCTACATCGGGGTCAGGCCAGTATGGGGGCAGGCCAGACTAACCCTTTTTATCAAAACCCTGAGTCTAAACCATCAATGACTTTATTATCAGTCTGTATTTTCGTCAAGTGAATTTTTGGCTAAGCATTGCTGAAAACGTGCTATGTATACAGTTATCTATTATGATATTTTTCAGTCAGGTGATGGATGACATCATACAGGAAAAGACTTAGATTTAGAAGGGATCCAAAACTAGAAGCACAAAATAGATGAGGTAGGTTACTACACGCTGCTTATGATAATGACGAGAAAACAACAGAATATACACGTTTTGTTTATATTTTTTATATTGATCTGAAGGGGCTATTCTTATAGGCAGTTATAGTACCCAAGTACTTGATGGTGCTTCCATAACATCAGACACTGGTGGTAACCACGACGAACAATCCTCATGAGAACCCCTCAGGCTTCTTAAACGAGTACCTTCTATATAATCTTCATCAGACCATACACCGTCCTTACCAATTTAGCGTATAAAGAGTCTTAAACGTGGTCATTTACCGGTAATTTTAGTTTAGTAACTGGTAAACCGATGATCATTAAGGCACAGTTGAAACAAAGGTGGCACAGCCTGGCTTACAGGTTCTGTTGTCAAATTTTACCAACAACCACTATTGTGATCGAATTATGTTCTATAATAATATAGTCAAGAATACTAATCTAATGCTTCGTCTCTGATATCTTGGTATGGTCAATATGGTCAATATGACAAAGATGTGCGTTAAAGGACTTGCACCGGTATTTACGTGTCAATGAAAATTTGAACTTTAAAAGAAATAATATAAAAGCACCTTAAAATAACGTCCTTTTCTTTTTTTTTGCAACAGTATTGGCATTTATTTAGCGCATACATACTATTTGGTAATCTACATCGGGGACAGGCCAGTATGAGGTCAGGACAGACTAACCCTTTTTATCAAAACCCTGAGTCTAAACCATCAATGACTTTATTATCAGTCTGTATTTTCGTCAAGTGAATTTTTGGCTAAGCATTGCTGAAAACGCATTGATGTATATACTGTTATCTATTATGCTATACGCTAGCAATGTTAAATGAGGGTTTAGTATAGTAGATAAAGATAATTTATTTGCAAAAACATGTGTAAATAAGGATGTTGTACTTACATGCTACAACTCAAAATGTCGAAGTAATCGGGAAAGAGAAATACATATGTATATCTTAGTCAACAGTTAAATTATAAATTAACAAAATCAAAAAATAATAATTTTAATAATCTATTATAATTTATCGTTTAGGAACTCGTCAATATGGTAGTAACATTTCTCAGTTAATATTTTTTTCAATTTGGTTTTAAATTTATTTACATTTAAATCTCTAATACATTTGGGTATTTTGTTAAAAAGGATCGGAGCCATACATATGATACTAGTAGAAGTAAGATATTTGTGGCCATATGATACTTAAGAAGTAAGTAGTAGTAAGATATTTACGACCATGGCCTAGTCCACGCTGTCTTTATATCAGCCATCACTACCATAGCCGTGATTAAAGTTAAACGTCGTCATTTCGAGATATCCGGTCAATAGACAATGGTTTTGGTTGCGACAACCGCATGCCATATTTAACTGCAAGATTTACTGATTGTTGTCAAATCATTAAAACAGTAATCAGAGATGGCACACCACTTAAGTGTAAGGTTTACTGAATTTCTCATACAAAAGATTATTACTTTATAACATAAACAAACTATCCCGACGGCTGTGAGGCGCTGGCGGTGGAACAGGGGAGGGCTGGCAGTCGGAATCCGACAAGGAATTGGGACACTCGTCCTTAGATTTGAATAGCATTTGAAAGATTGGTTTATTTTGACAGGCGTCATGGCTCAGTCGGTAGTAGCTCTGCCTTCCGTGCTGTGGGTCGTGGGTTCGATCCCCACCGAGAACAAACATTTGTGTGTGGCAAACATAGATGTTTGTTCTGTGTCTGGGTGTTTCTATGTATTATAAGTATGTATTTACAAAAAAAAAATGTATGTATGTATTCTATCAGCCATCTAGTTTCCATCGTACAAGCTTTGCTTAGTTTGGGACTAGAAGGCGTTGTGTTAAGTGTCCGTGAATATTTATTTATTTATTTATTTATTTATTTTAGGTTTAAGTTAATGTACCTAGTTCATTTGTTGTTAAACAATATAAGTTTTGAGTATACTACTGGTGGTAATTTCTGAGATGGTTTTACATCAGCAAGGCAGGAAAATATAATTAGCATGATTTAAGTCATGAATTTATTTGCAAACCTATTTAAGGCGAGGTTATCCAAGAAGTTTAGGACGAAGACGTCTAGACGGGCACTGGGCGCGAGCGAGCGAGCAAGGCGCGAGCGCCTGAACGGGCTGAACATATAGATTTTGATAGTTTTCTTTCACAGAGATGAATAATAACTAAATTATAATAAAAAAAAAATTACACTTTCCTAGTAAATAATAAGCCTTGTCTTTGATATAACTTTGACATGATTTCAAGAAGAAACATCGTAGTATGAACCGTTTGAAATATCGATTTAGTGTCATATTTAATTTTTTTTTATCGAGGAAATTATTATTATTCACGTTTCTATCTTTACAAAGGTCTATATGTTCAATTTTAATTTAAAAAAAAATATTCGTGCAACTTTTGCACTTCAGTAGAGATACAGTTGTTAAAAAACATAAAAGTTTCGAATAACCCCGCCTTAAGAAAAAAACAACAAAACCACGCCAGATATCTTCTTCTTTTTTCTAAACATAATATAAAACTTTGAATTCTTTAAATAGGTTTCATAGAAAACTGTTCTCTAAGATCCGACTGGATAACAAACGAGACAAAAAGCAGTAATCCAAAAATATTCGATTCAAATATTACAATCTTTAACCCCAACGGACCCGCGCTCAAAAGGCGAAACCAATTGTTAAAGTAAACAAACCGATTCCACACAGCAGAATCAGATGACACAGAACAAATAACAGATTCTTCAGTTTCATATTTCACTTAAAACAATGACGAAACAATAGACGGTAATGTTAAGTCGAATATTATTGGCGCTTAGAATATCAGGTATCCAATCTTTTATAACTTTAAACCACAGCCATGATTTTGTCTTGGTTATTTTTCATCTTTTATTAACCGACTTTAAACAAGCTTTTCAATTCGGTTGTATTTTACATACGTATTTTGCTTTTTTGTGACTTTTCTGTGGTATTTACAGTCAATAGAACAATCCCAATGATCTGCCATTATCATAATTATTTGATGATAAACGCGTATCAAATTGAAGTCGGTTTTTCAAATAATTAGACTTATAAATTGTAATGAAATTAAAAATGCCATAATGGTTTTAAGATGGCATAATGGTCGAATCGTCTAATGGTTTATATTACTTGGATTGTCTTTATCATCAGCATTATCATCCTGTAATAGTGCACTAATGAACATAGCCAGCTCCAAAGATTTCCAGAAGGAACCCCTTGGACTTTCTTCATCCACCTCACTCACTGAACGTCATTCACGTCACGAATGCTCAAGATGAATCCAATACTGCCAAAATGACCAAACTGGTTACGCTTTCGCAACTGGTTGCGAAAATTAGTTGCGGAAACGGTCGGAAGGAAACCAACATGATGTGTTAGAGCGGTACTTAAAGTTGGATTCGTCGTATTGATGCTTAGTTTTAGAATAAGCTCTCTATCTTTTTAAACAACTTCAAAATAGAGGAGGTTTTCAATTCGGTTATATTTTTTTTGTTGGATAGGTTACCAAATTAAGCGGTCTATCTTTTGTTGGATGGTATGTTTACCAACAAATGATAATGAATTATTCAGCATTACTGGCAAAGCTTCATTGAAATTGAAACTCAAAGATACAGTGATAGAGGCCGCTGATTGAATGGATTCTATTTGAATTGTAAATCAGAGTTGCTCGCTCAAAAGTTCTACAATGTTTATTATTCTGTTTTTAGTAGAATCTTTGGTATCTATTTTTATCGCGCCCTTTTTCAATACAGCTGAATAATTTCAAAAATTTACTCTCTGTTTGTATTAAAATTTACGAAGCTAGGGTCAATTTGGCATTCCTAGTAAAAGGTCAGTTACTACATTTATATCGGTATGTAGACCCTTTCGGGTCACTATCTTAATAAAATCTAGTTGGAATGTCATAAATGTCCACTTTGGCGGCCATTTTATGATTTTGTGACGTCCCAATAATATCCAAATATTTTGAAAAAAAAAAATTAGGTAATTATTATATCCTATTAGCAGCGGTGTAGTGTGTACTCTGAAGCGTTCCTCAGAATACACGATGTGCCGCTGCTTAGAGATAAAAAAATATATAAAAAAAATCATTTTAAACTGATACACATTAGACGTAGTGGTACTAGACAGCTTGTATCAAATAAATCTTTACCGACATGGAATTAACAAAGGAGTTAAAAAAAGTATGAGTTGCATCTAACCTTCGACAGCACCCGAAACTATTTTGAGGGCATTGAACCCAAATCAATTACAATCAATCAGTCATACCAAAAAAGGTTATACGATTCGTTTTTTGTTACGTTGCATAACACTAATGAAGTAACGAATAAACTTGTTCCGGAATGTACGAGAAAATCCTTCTATTCATCCTAAATGTATACAAAAAAGTCTTATTATCTAAGAGATAATTATTTTCTCTATATAAAAGGAAGCAAAGATATCTGTTGGGTTAAGTTTGTTGGGATGTCGTTCTAAAGAAATCGCAATTATATTTTTAGGATATTAATTTGAATTTGAGATCGAGAAATATCAATTGTTTCTGCTTCGCTATACAACAGTTTTATATGAATGGGTAAACCTTAAAAAAGAAAATAAAAGGCCTTACCTACACACAATTTGGATTCAAAACAAAAATACCCAACGCCGCAAAAAGCGAAGATGCGTATAGAATTAATTCGCGAAGATTAAGAAATACCTCCATGGAAGCAGCTGCAGGACTGGATCCGGTCAATCGAGTTACTTACCTGTAATAAGAAAAAAACGTTTGATAAATATTACTTGTTACAAAGCGATGAAAATATTGAAGCGAGAGTCTAGTTTAATAGTGAAGGTTCCAGGTGAAAAACAAAACAATGAAATGCTTGAGATTCAATCGTAGCCTTCAAGGAATATGCCATTTTTTGACCGATTTCTATTGAAAATTGTCTAAATCGTAGCTCGAAGAGTATCTCAGTAGGAAATCAAATGTCAACTGTCTGTAGCAAACAGACAGTTAGTGTTAAAACAAAATTTTAACCTAAGTATTGAAGTACCTACGTAACCAAACATGCCTTACAACAACGAACCATAGAGTCATTTTTAGTAGTAGGCATTTTCTATACTTAGAATATTTTCTAATAACAACCAAAAAAAAACATAATTGAAACTAATAGTCTATTCTATAAAACCCACACAGAATTAGAATCAGAATAATGATGATCGTTAATAATATTCAGTGATTCTAGGAACTAATAACATTATTTCATGCGCCCTTTCAATAAATTAAAGGATTCAAACTTTAGCTAATAAAATTGTTAAATGTATGAAGCTTGGCACGGAACTCTACGAACTAAAAAACCAGCTCAATGTGGCAAATTGTCTGCTATCACGGAATACGATTTACAAGTTTTATAACACACGATGAGAAATAATAAAGAAGCTCTAATAATTACTAAGTCTGATAAAGAACTCAGACTACTCAAGATTTGAGTAGAGGTTAGAACAAAGTAGAAAAATGTATGCTTGAGTCCGAATCATGCGAATACGGATTAAGACTCAAAATACTGCAAAACTAGTTCTCAGTTTTCTCAAGTACTTAGCATGGTTGAGTCCGAATCATGCGAATACGAACTAAGACTCAAATGCTGCAAAACTAAGGCCCGTATTCCGTAGCTTTACTCAAGCACTGATCCGTACTCAAGCACAGATTTTTGTATGAAAATCTCTACTCAAATCTATGCTTGAGTAACGATTTCCGTCTCGGAATACGGGCCTAAGTCAGAATTTTCTCAAGTATAGGTTTTTTCTATCGATTCCATCTTGTAGCATACAAGCCAAAGGCTGTCACAGCACAGTTGATAGCTCTGCCTTCTGTGCTGTAGGTTGTAAGTTCGAATTCAATAAACAATAATTTTGTGGTAAACACGTATTTTCAATTAAACTTACTTATAGGAACATCAAAAATTATATTATTATTGCTGCGCCTTCACAGGGTACATGACAGTAATAAATTTACCTAGAGACCTAAGCTATTTACTAACACCATAATATGAAAGCAATAAATGAAATGAAATTAAAACCATACCTATTTTATACATAGACCGGTTTCATGGCCCTTATATAGTAAACATAGCGTGTTAGTACCACATTTATATTATTGAGTACAAAATGAACGCGGATGCGCAACCAACAGATAGTTTAATATATTCCTATTCTGGATACAACATATTTTAGTACAGACGATCAGGATAAAGTGTTATTTGCGACAGTGGGTGTTCATACTTAGTCTTATGCTCACTGGTTATGTAAATTTAATGTCCTGTAACATCACATTTTGTTACATTTGGTACCAACTTATTTATTTACAACAGCATTTTACAAGTAGACGAGTTATAAGCTTATAATCATTGCACTAGAATTGTCGTAAATATCAATCTATCTACATACAATGCACACAGCTATACAGTATGCGAAAAACAGGAAAGTACTAGATACGACTGTCATACTCCACACCTACTGCTAGAAAGAGATAGATACGACGAAATATAGAAAGAAGGACGAAATTTGGTGCGTGACGCAGTTGATTCAATGCTCAACCACTGATTGTGAAAATTTCTACTCAAATCTATGCTTGAGTAATAATTTCTGTATCGTCATACGGGTTTTAGAAGTCGAACGATTACCTTACTTTACCTTTGCCATTTATAGATCGCGGATAACACATCTAACACTATAAAAACTTGTAAGGACGTGTTTTATTTTCAATCGGAATGGATTCCAAGTGCGGAATTTAAAGTACCTCACGAATAAACAAGGAGTAACGAGTAGGTACTTCGAGTCGAGGAAATGAGGGTATAAAATAGTGCACGTAATAAAATTCGACTGACAGTCAGACACACGATCTCATTTGACTTATAGAATGACCATGTTTATTATAATAAATAAATAAAATAAAATTCGTTTATTGCAGGCACGGTAGGTAACAAAACATTGTACACAGACGTCACAGACCCATATCACATAAAATTAAGTACCTAGGTAAAAATAAAAGGAATGGAAATAAATAAAAACACATAGGTACATACCCAATAAGAACACCAGTAGAAATCTACCAGTTTGTCATTTCTTGTTTTTGTGTGTATTGCTTTGTAGTCCAGTCATCTTAGTCAAAATTAGGTAAGAATCTTGGAATTTGAGATACCCAACTATAAACTCGCATAAACTTGTATCTTGACATCCTAAAAGTTGTCTCAAAACCTACATAATGGAAAGGTGTCCGCGACTATTAAAATCTCAAGGTCATGGGTCACAAAAATCTATTTTTGCAAATATCTCGTTTTCTATCGGTTTTCTTGCTGTTTCTATGTATTATCAATATTGTAGAGGATTAAATTCCCTACAACTTTTGTTTCAAATTTTTTTTATACGTTTCTTTGTTTTTGAGATAGAGGCGGAGATGGAAAATGATCTAAAATAAAAAATTCAAATGTTTGTTCTAGGTGGGATGCGAAGCCGCCACCAATGAGGCAAATGGCAAATAAACTACCGAGCTGTGACCAATTCAATTCTATTTTGTAAAGAAAACTGCTGCAAATTTCCAGTAATATATTCTTATCTTAGATTCTAAGATAAGAATATACTGCTGGGCATTTGAGCATGTTCTAAGACTTAGAACATGCTCAAATGCTCATCACTAATCATATTCAGAGCTTAAATTACAAGCCAACTTCAAGATTATGTATAACTAGATGATACCCGCGACGCGTGCGAAACTTTTCACCTAAAAATATCTGTCAACCAGCATACGATGAAACTCGTGTCAAAGGCTGCTATTGGTTTAGAGAGGTCAATGTTTCAATCCGGGAAAAGGGATTCCAAATAGTATAAGTTTCGTCAAAATTGGTCCAGTAGTTAAGGCGTGATCCGCGAACAAACAAAAAGATAAACAGACAAACTTGATTTCCGGAATCAGAATCGTTTATTTAGTAGATCTGCATATATTTCGTGTATCCATATCTTTAATATAACTTCTTGGCTTTTTTAAAGTTTTATAATAGTATAGATGTAGGTAGATATGTAAAAAATATAGAGATGGTATTAAACTTAATCTTAAACCATGACGTTCTATCACTAGACGCGTTATACGCCAACTTCGCTGCAGTTGTGTTACTTGCTTACTTAGGTACTTACTTGCTCTGACTTAAGCGTCAAACTACATCAGAAGGCAAGACGTCGCGTCGTGTGGCTAGGGAGAGCAAATTTTTTTTTTTTGAAAAGAAAGTTTTTTTAAGAGCTTTTTCATTACAATATGCTTTTTCTTAAAAGCTATTTCAGTTATAATTAAAGCAAAACGGTATAAAAGTTACAAACGAAAACAGCGTATGAAGAAAAAAATAACGTAACACCTCTTTTATTTTGTTTATTTCTTGTTTGCTATATTTTCTACGTCCGTTCTGTATTTTTCCGTGTGTATGTCAAATAAACTATCTATCTATCTATCTTTTGACAGCATGCTTTTTAAAAGAATAATATACTACACCTGCTTGGAAAGTACCTTGATACTTTATCAAATTTACGGTAGAAAGTACGTCATTGCATATCGAACAAATATGCCGGGAGAAAACGCATCTGAGCGGTAGAGAAAAGTGTATGAAAATCCATTTCTTACGTGGTTTTTCTTTTTTAATTTTGGGTAAGACTATGCGCCGGTAACCTAAATATCAAAAGCCAAAAAGTTTTTACAGTGAGTTTTTATCTCCAAGTTCGCAAAATGACACTGGCCACTAGCTGTGTGTTGGATGGTGTCGGGCTGGCAGTGCGACCCTGCGGCGGCAGGATAAACAATTTGAAAAAAGAACATGTGAAAATTGCAGACGCCATTGGCGCCATTTTCAATTTGTGTGTTGTTTGAGGATTCAGTTTTAGTTTTTTATTTTCCTCGTAGCTGTAGTATAAAGCACTATGTACTATTTCATGTCACTACGGACACGACAACGACGTCTTGTCGTCAAGTGTTCGCCAACGCTAAGACTATATAGATAGTCAAAGTTAATAAAAGCTACATACCTAATCTTACTTTACGAGTTTGCGATGGCCGACTATTAGAAGATGTTTTGTATTTAATATACTACATCAGGTTTTGCTAATTTAAAGAGCCTTACACACTAGTTTGCATACAATAGACAGGCGTCATGGCTCAGTCGGTAGTAGCTCTGCCTTCCGTGCTGTGGGCAGGGACCGTACAACCCCGATTTCGAGTTAACTCCTTCGAAGGGGTAACCCCTTCATTGGGTTTGCAGTTGATGGGGTTACCGTTTCATTTGATAAACCGCCTCCCTACCCTAAGTGAAAGGGTAACCCTTTCATTGGGTTTTCAGTCTATGGGGTTACCCTCTCATTGAGGGTATCCGATTGAATGAGGTTACCTCTTGATAGGGTTTTTTGGTGTTACACCATGGTTATCATTCCATCTCACGCTGTGAGGTGGGGGAATTTTTAAATCAAGAGTATAATTTTATTTTCAAAATTCCCCCGCTGTGAGGTCACAGTGTGAGATGGAATTTAGGTTCTATTCTAATATGTCTAGTATATCCTCGTGCTCCTACTAATGTCACGTACAACGAATATTGTCACTTATTAATAACCGAGTTTTTCTTGCGAAATATGTAGTAAGTACATAGAAAGTAAATTCGTATGTACTTTATAGCCAGGCTTTAGTCCGGACTTGAAGTCCAAAACTTTTGGATTTAAAATAGTATTCCTTGAAGTACATAATAATATAGGTAGACACTTTATAAAATAGATGCAAAAGTTTGGATGCTACCTACTTACCTACTCAATCACGTCGTAATAAAGTTTGATAATCGTAGAGATGAATTGTTTTGATGTATGGATCATGACTTCCAATACTCATTACCTACTCATTAAGACTTGCTGACGATTCGGAGAAAAAAATTGGGAGAAATTCTCCCAATCGTCACTTTTGATTTTAATAATTTTTGTTGTGACGATTCGGACAACTTTAAAAATAGCTGCATTGTACAGTCAGGTAAACAATTTTTAAGCAAAATGTGATATAGCTATTAAGGTGGTTCGATTTCCATATTAATTTATTTTACCAATTTGGGGGAAATTATATTATTATACCTAACAAGCAATTTTTATTTATTTCTTGAATCATAGAACTTAAATCAAGATCTATTTTTTTGATGACAGCCGTCAAACTTCAAACGCCCATATCTCGGAAACTACTCACCCTAGAGTTCTCGTTCCAAAACCAAATGAAAGGTGTGATCAAGATCTATTTTTTTGATGACAGCTGTCAAACTTCAAACGGCTATATCTCGGAAACTACTCACCCTAGAGATCTCGTTCCAAAACCAAATGAAAGGTGTGATCAAGATCTATTTTTTTGATGACAGCTGTCAAACTTCAAACGGCTATATCTCGGAAACTACTCACCCTAGAGATCTCGTTCCAAAACCAAATGAAAGGTGTGATCAAGATCTATTTTTTTGATGACAGCTGTCAAACTTTAAACGGCTATATCTCGGAAACTACTCACCCTAGAGTTCTCGTTCCAAAATCAAATGAAAGGTGTGATCAAGATCTATTTTTTTGATGACAGCTGTCAAACTTCAAACGGCTAGATCTCGGAAACTACTTACCCTAGAGTTCTCGTTCCAAAATCAAATGAAAGGTGTGATCAAGATCTATTTTTTTGATGACAGCTGTCAAACTTTAAACGGCTATATCTCGGAAACTACTCACCCTAGAGTTCTCGTTTCAAAATCAAATGAAAGGTGTGATCAAGATCTATTTTTTTGATGACAGCTGTCAAACTTCAAACGGCTATATCTCGGAAACTACTGACCCTAGAGTTCTCGTTCCAAAATCAAATGAAAGGTGTGATCAAGATCTATTTTTTTGATGACAGCTGTCAAACTTCAAACGGCTATATCTCGGAAACTATTCACCCTAGAGATCTCGTTCCAAAACCAAATGAAAGGTGTGATCAAGATCTATTTTTTTGATGACAGCTGTCAAACTTCAAACGGCTATATCTCGGAAACTACTCACCCTAGAGTTCTCGTTCCAAAATCAAATGAAAGGTGTGATCAAGATCTATTTTTTTGATGACAGCTGTCAAACTTCAAACGGCTTTATCTCAGAAACTACTCACCCTAGAGATCTCGTTCTAAAACCAAATGAAAGGTGTGATCAAGATCTATTTTTTTGATGACAGCTGTCAAACTTCAAACGGCTAGATCTCGGAAACTACTTACCCTAGAGTTCTCGTTCCAAAATCAAATGAAAGGTGTGATCAAGATCTATTTTTTTGATGACAGCTGTCAAACTTCAAACGGCTATATCTCGGAAACTACTCACCCTAGAGATCTCGTTCCAAAATCAAATGAAAGGTGTGATCAAGATCTATTTTTTTGATGACAGCTGTCAAACTACAAACGCCCATATCTCGGAAACTACTCACTCTAGAGATCTCGTTCCAAAACCAAATGAAAGGTGTGATCAAGATCTATTTTTTTGATGACAGCTGTCAAACTTCAAACGGCTATATCTCGGAAACTACTCACCCTAGAGTTCTCGTTCCAAAATCAAATGAAAGGTGTGATCAAGATCTATTTTTTTGATGACAGCTGTCAAACTTCAAACGGCTAGATCTCGGAAACTACTTACCCTAGAGTTCTCGTTCCAAAATCAAATGAAAGGTGTGATCAAGATCTATTTTTTTGATGACAGCTGTCAAACTTTAAACGGCTATATCTCGGAAACTACTCACCCTAGAGTTCTCGTTTCAAAATCAAATGAAAGGTGTGATCAAGATCTATTTTTTTGATGACAGCTGTCAAACTTCAAACGGCTATATCTCGGAAACTACTCATCCTAGAGTTCTCGTTCCAAAACCAAATGAAAGGTGTGATCATAATCTATATTTTTGGTAAACGTTTGAAGTTTGACAGCTGTCATCAGAAATGTAGATCTTGATCACACCGTTCATTTGGTATTACAACGAAAAATCTAGGGTGAGTAGTTTCCGAGATATAGCCGTTTGAAGTTTGACAGCTGTCATCAAAATAATAAATCTTGATCACACCTTTCATTTGGTTTTGGAACGAGATCTCTAGGGTGAGTAGTTTCCGAGATATAGCCGTTTGAAGTTTGACAGCTGTCATCAAGAAAATAGATCTTGATCACACCTTTCATTTGGTTTTGGAACGAGATCTCTAGGGCGAGTAGTTTCCGAGATATAGCCGTTTGAAGTTTGACAGCTGTCATCAAAAAAATAGATCTTGATCACACCTTTCATTTGGTTTTGGAACGAGATCTCTAGGGTGAGTAGTTTCCGAGATATAGCCGTTTGAAGTTTGACAGCTGTCATCAAACATTTAGATCTTGATCACACCTTTCATTTGGTTTTGGAACGAGAACTCTAGGGTGAGTAGTTTCCGAGATATGGGCGTTTGAAGTTTGACAGCCGTCATCAAAAAAATAGATCTTGATTTTAAGTTCTATGATTCAAGAAAGAAATAAAAATTGCTTGTTAGGTATAATAATATAATTTCCCCCAAATTGGTTAAATAAATTAGTATGGAAATCGAACCACCTTAATGTAACTACACGCTCGCAAAGCAATTTAAATAGCTAAATCATATTTTGCTTATCATTTTTTTACCTGACTGTACTCAACGGCTTCCTGAATTTGATGTTCTCCGAATCGTCACAACAAAAATTATTAAAATCAAAAGTGACAATTGGGAGAATTTCTCCCAATTTTTTTCTCCGAATCGTCAGCAAGTCCTCATTAAACTCAAATGCAGTAAGTAGGTAGTAGGTACATACATACCTACCAAAGAAATCAAGCTAACCCCGCAATTTGCAATTTGCAATAAGCAATTTGGTGGGTTCGATTCCTGGTTCAGACAGTTGATTATTCAATTTTTTTTATATTAAAATAATTATATTAATATTAAATAGAAAAATTACTTAGTTTGTTTCAAATTTAGCATGTCCCTAAAATACAACAAAAGTAGAATACGAAAGGTGTAAGTAGGTAGGGAGATATCGTAGGTACAAAATACCAGCCTTTGAAGCCACATTTAAAGAAGTAGGTAGTAGGTACCTACTTAAGATTTTGCTATAAAGTCAACGGGAAGCATAGTTTGTATGTTGCTTTATTACTGAGTCCCACGCGGGCAAAGCTGCAGGCGCTACAGCTAGTAAACAAATAAATCAATGCATCAAACAATCACGCCATTTCTCGTAGGTATGCTCAGTAGGAATGAAAAATAAAAATGAACTTTAGTGAACTAAATATAATAATCATAATCGCTTGTCTCTTCAAGTCTGTAGCAAAATAGATCAAAGATGCCGCCTCGCTGGTCGCCGCACAGGCGAGGCGGTGCCGCGGTGGCTCGACGCGTGCTAGTTAAAAACATGATATTATGAACCTAATGTAAAGTAGATAGGAATCAAATTACAACTCTTCGAGTTGTAACGTATAACCGTGTTACAATTGTCGAAAGGGTAACCCACACGAATGGGTTTTTGAATAGTACGAAAACCCATACAATTGAAAACCCTATGATTGGGTAACCCAAACGAAAGGGTTTTGAAGGGGGTTACCCCTTAAAACAGCTTACCAAACAATAGGGTAACCCATAAGGAAAGGGTTTTTTATTAACCGCTTGGAAAAACCCTATCGAAAACCCCTTCAAGGGGTAACCAAATCGGTCCCTGGTGTGGGTCGTGGGTTCGATCCCCACAGAGAACAAACATTTGTGTGTAGCAAACATACATGTTGGTTCTGTGTCTGGTTGTTAATATGTATAATAAGTAAGTATTTACAAAAAAAATGTATGTATCTATCAGCCATCTAGTTTCCATAGTACAAGCTTTGCTTAGTTTGGGACTAGAAGGCGTTGTGTTAAGTGTCTGTGAAAAAAAAAATATGCATGTTATATTTTATGCAATATGCATAGTAGTATGCATATAATGCATATACTTTAGAGAAATAGATTTATTTGATACACCACAAAAGACAGGTACAGCACAGGCAGTTAAACAATGAATACACAATAATTATAATGAGAAATACTGTAGATACCTATATTATTTCAACATATACTGACGGGATAAAATATTTTTTTTAATATAAAAAATCTTTTAGTTTGAGACTAGATGGTGTTGTGTGAAATGTCCAAGAATATTTATTTATTTATCTCTATATCAAGTAGGAGAGATCTTATACTGAATCGAGTTGGATAAAATTCCTATTTGTATTGTAGCTTGCTTGGTCGTTCCTATATTAAGTAAGGTGAGCGGTATTAGGTACGGCCACCACTAGTGTCCTATTCTGATAGCTTTTTAACTCGAAAGACACGATAAAATACCTCTAGCGCGGTATTTGACAGGCGACAGGCTTTGAAACATTGTATCAGTGAGTGTAAAAGTACCTTTACTCACATCTGACAGGTTCTGCAAGGTCATTAATGCGCGGATAAGTTGCGCGCGCGCATCGCTTTACCGCGTCAGTAAAATCAACAGCTCTCCAACTGAGGTCTAATACTCTCAATAAAATCTAGTGTGAAATATCATTGGGATCTTGATGTCATAAGACTGCAATTATGAGACCACCCGCAGATCTAAGAACCTTGGAATCAAACGAAGTAAACTCATAGTAACCTGAGTCAGGCTGATGATAATGAAATGTTACCGACTGATTAGAAAGACTTTGTAACCAAAGAATTCATATAAAATGCGAATCTGCAACGAAGAAACAAAGAAGACAAACCAAGGGATTAATTAAAATAATTGCCTTCACCAGCGAGAACGTAATTTTTGAAGAATCTAAAACGCGCGAATAAAGAGAGCAAAAATAAATTCATAGACGCAAATTATGTGCTTTGCCTTGACATTATTTTTCGTAATGAGCACAATTATTCTATTTCAATATCAATAGTTACCAATTTATTGATTGCATTTTGGAATTCTTATGATTTAGGTCAGGACCTTTCAAACTTCAAACCAATTAGTTTGATAGGTTTGAAGGAAATATAGCTCAGTTTGACTATTGAATGATCTGGAGTTGTAGTGCTAGTAACAGATTTCGTGTTTTTATCACAGACAAAATCAGTTTTTAATACATCTAATAGGTAATAGCTATAAATATTCTTCCACATATTACACAACGTTCTCTAGTCCCAAACTAAGCAAAGCTTGTACTATGGGAACTAAATTGCTGATAGAATACTTATATACATTTTTATGTAAATTTATACTTATGATGCATAGTAACACCCAGACACAGAACAAATATCTATGTTTGCCATAAACAAACGTTTGTTCACGATCCACCGCACAGAAGGCAGAGCTACTACCGACTGAGCCATGACGCCTGTCAATGTAATGATATTGATCAAACAAAACTCAATTTAATTTTTTAGATGATTTGTGCACGCTCGGACTAATAATTTTTGTGATATATATTGCAAAAGTTGTGATTTTTCTTAGAGATAGCATTTACTTGTAAAAATTTAATATTAAGTGTACGTTTTTAAATATTTTTTGTACTAAGAGCGATAAGTCATAAGAAGAAGGAAACCAGTGGGCAGATCTAATGGAGTGAACTAGCTCTCCCTTAATAATGTTGTGGCAGATGTGTCTAGGTAGCATCGTTAATCAAAGTCAGTCGTTTCAAACGGAAGGCCACAACACCATTCTGTTTCTTAAAATAAAGATGTCGCTTCGTCTACGGCTATTTACGAAAGATCTTGCCACATCAGTCAGCGCCGTTCAAATGAGTGGTGAGATCTGCATAATTTGTGGTTGAAATGGACAGAGTTGAAAGCGCTCCGGTTCATTACAACTAAATCTCAAAATGCTCAATATCGTGGCAGCCCTAGTCACCGAACAGCCACGAGAAAAAGAAGAAGAGGGAGAGGCCTTTGCCCAGCAGTGGGACATCAAAGGCTCATAATAATAATACGGCCCTCAAGTCTTGCATTAATAATTTACAAAATATTTGCATTAATAAAATCTATAGAATGGTGTAGTTCACTCAATTCATAGTCGAAGCGACTGAACAGCGCTCCAAGCATAAGAGATTTTCTGACGAAAACTGTCCTTTTTCCTCAATCTCTAGTCCCTTCTAAATCAGAGTAGCAGGTGTTCCATAAGAGGGGCAGAGGGCAATACATTCGGAGGCTAATGCGGTGCTTGGGTCATACGGCCTTAGTGGATTCATTTGGGACTTTTACGGCCCATGCCGTAGAGCCGTTGACGAAATGTGGTCTGAGTATTGCTCCATCAAAGGGGCTTTTTTGGTCCCTATTGCATACCGGAGAGGGTTTTGGTCACTATCAAAAACGAAATATTGGGGTAAAAAACCACATTATTATTGCGAGTGAAATGGCAAAGGTTACTCAACCAATATTGTAATCAAATAAGTTTTTATTGAAAAAAAAATTTTTAGAAGCTTTATTTTTGCCTCGGTTTTTTTTATACAACTATATGAGACAACAAGCCGATGTTAAGTGATAACCATTGCCTAAAACGATACATTGCTTCGCTGAGCACGTCCACTGAGGACGTGCTCTGTGATATACTACACTGCGCCCATCAAACCTACCTACCTACCTGCTTACTCTAAGGTGGGAAATGCCTGCGTAGGTACCTACTTGCCTACGTAAGCATTGCTCATCGTCCGTGAAGTCACTCCAGTGGTCACAGCTGAAAACCAGCGTCACTTCACGATGTGAAGTGGCATTAAGCTGAGCTGTGACCCGTTTTGGCTCACGCATGCACCAGCACGTCAGGTTTGCGCCTAGACAGGTAGGTAGGTAGGTATCCTTTTTAATCCTACTTCGCCTCCCTATCTTAAAACGCGATTTCAATTCCTTTATTTGTCCAATCCCCGTTCCTTGCGTTCTTCTGATACCCTTCAACTTAAGACGCCTGTACACTCTTCTTACTTCGACAACTCTTTCACAGTGCAGGCTGCTCGCCTTTGGAATGCATTGCCTGTTGCTATCAGACGTGCTAAATCACTACCGATATTCAAATCGATGGTCAAGGAACACTATCTGTCCTGTTGTCACTAATCATGCTTCATTCTAGATTTAGTATTTTCCTAGTAATTAAGGTATAGGTATATAATGTTATAATAGTATAGTAGTCTATCTAGTTTATGTAATGGTATGTAGTTTATGTTATGGTATTGTAGGCACACTATCAGCAGTAGATAAGTACCCCAGGTAGATTACAACACAATCCTTTCCATTCAAGGTTGTCTGGTAGAGATCGGTGTTTAGCGATAAGACCGCCCATTGTATGTCATAGACTTAAGTTGTTTTGTTTCCTGTATGTTTAGTTTTTAGTTGTGGTGTGCAATAAAGTATTTTCTATCTATCTATCTCTATCTACAAGTTGGTTAATAAATGAAATATCTGAAATATCTATCTATATAATATATATACCTACCTATATTTGTTCTATTTTATGTATTTCTTAAGTTTCTACCTATGTTGTTTTCTTTTTGTTGTGCTGTTATGTATGTATAGTGTGTCCAAAATAAATGTATTTTCTTTCTTTCTTTCACTCTGAGACAAAAAGGTGTTACGTCTCATGTGCCTGTAATTACACCGGCATTCATACCCTTCAAAGTGAAACAACCGAAACACAGCAATGCGAGCATGTTCAATTACAGTTCCCATGGCCACCTTGCAGCTCCGTCATCAGATCCTGGATATCATCAAAGACTAAAGTTTTGTCAAGATGAAACAAACGAGCACAAACTAGATAGGGTTGCGTCGTTTTACTATAGCGTTCTCATAGCAAGATCGGCCTCAGCGGCGCATCCAGCAATGAAATAATATATACTGATGATGATGTTAAATTAGATTGGTGTGACTACGAGTATCTGAAATTAGCAATCGATATTATTTAATGATTTGGAAAAGAATTACGAGACGATTGTAATTAAGGTTAGATTACAAAGAGAATTTATGAGTGTATGCGTGTGGAAGTATTACGATAAGGAATGCAATTACACAAATAAGAAACAATTATATAGGTACTTAATTTGTAAGAAAAACATAAGCATAGCATGTAATTATACACAACATGTGATTAATTTTAATTAAGTACGTAAGGTGTTTTTGTTTAAATAAAATGCTATCTTTTTCATGGTTGTTAGAAATAACATAGTATCATAATGATTTTAATCTAAAGAAACCTATAATACTTGCTGGGTGTAGGTAGAATATGAAACCTTAGAAAAAGTACATTGCAGATATATCTATCAATATGTCTCAATTTTTTTTTAATAAATAAATAATAATTTATTCAAGTAAAGTGAGGAACTGAGCGCTTATGAACTAAAGACTACACATTACGCAGAATGTGTAGCCATTCATAAACACTATGGGGAACCCTGAGCATCGGACAAGAAAGAAATTACCACCCTGAGAAAATTCAATAGATTTCTAAATAAAAATAAAATATTACCTAATAAAATAATAGGTCGTTACACTGCGTGTTTTATAAAGTAAAATAAATAGCAGAGTTTGTAAAAAGCCATCGACTTTAGTCATAAAGCCCTATCTAAACAATGCGAGTCGCGCGCGGCACGAAATGACGCTAAAGATATTTACTCTAGTCGGTTGGTACCCATCTTATTATAAACTCTTTGCCAAATAAGAAGGCCCAACGAGTATTTATAATTAACTTTGAAACTGTACAATAAAAGAAGACATCACTGTGTCCCGCCCATGATAAAACAAGAAGAATCCATGTTTTTTTTTATGACATAGCTGGCAGACGAGCAGGCGTGCCACCTGATGGAAAGTGGTCACCGCCGCCCATGGACACCTGCAACACCAGAGGTGATGCTAGTGCGCTGCCGGCCTTTTAAGAGGCGATAAACCCGCCTTTTGAAGGACCCCATCTCAAAACTCCGAGGGAAAACCGCAGAGGGAAGTTCGTGCCACAACTTACACGTACGAGGCAGAAAAGACCGCGTGAAACGAGAAGTTGTGGAAAACCAGCCATCCAGATGGTGTGGATGAAATCTGGTTTTGCGGCAATGTATCTTTGTTTTTTATCGTATATGTCTGCCTGTGTAGGAAAAAAGCGTGATTTTATCTAAATCTAATTTGTAATAGCAAGCACATGACATTGCACTAAGAAACCACCGTAAGTTTTACGATTATTTTGTCAGTCTTTTTTCTTTGCATAATCTGCGTTTAGTCTGAATCGCGATCGCTACCGCCCCGCTAAGTTTGTAAATGGCCTTACTTATAAATAGGTTTTTAAAATTCCCCTCACGTGAGCGCGAGACAGCATAATAAGACGAGGTGATGGATGCGATACCGGATCCGTTTGATTGGGCCCTATATCTTAGTCTTGTACATACAGTAAGCAGCTGAAGGATCTATTTTTGGGTATACCGCATAGTGCATGCATTCCGATGTAAATACTGAATTCTTTTATTAATCGACTATGTTTGTTACCTCATAACTCAGTCAATTATGAACCGATTTTAAAAAATCATTTTTTATCTGAAAAGGTATACGTCCAGATTGGTTCCATAAAAAAATTATCAAAATCGGTTCGGTAGTTTGGCAGTTAAATAAGAATAACTGGAAAAGCACTCCGCGTACTCGACATTGCGTATTTTGCATTTCATTCATAATAATGATCATTTGATGGTGAAGGCGTATCAAATTGAAGTCAGTTTTTCAAGTTTCTAAACTTATAAATTATCATCGTTGTGCAAATAGGACATTATTAAATCTTTCTGATAAATCATAAAAAATACCTTTGAGTTTAATTCTGTACCAAGAAAGTCTTGAGTAAACAGCGGTTTCTCCAAACGATCTCATTACAAAGATCACAAGTTTCGTGTTTGTTTTCTTGTTCAGTTTTGAAGGTTTCGCTGCTCTTTGGAAAGATGCGGTCGACCTTCCAACTATCACGTGGACGGATTGAGAAATAAACAGATGGTTATGATAGTGATTTCTGAAAGGATACCATGGTAATCTCCGCTTTTGGTAATACTATTTTGAAAATTTAATCAATTTAAACTATGACGATATTTTTTTTATTTACTACTACTACTACTACTACTACTATTAGCCCATACTGTCCCATTGTTGGGCAAAGGCCTCCTCCCACTTCCGCCAGTCTCCACGTTCTTGAGCTCTATTTCGCCAGTCCCTCTCATAGGCGTCCAGCTCGTCCTGCCACCTCATACGCGGTCTTTTTTATTTACTAAGATCATCAATAATCTAAAAAAAATATAAGTACAGAATATTAAAGCTTAAAGACATAGAGGTACTGGTTTTAATCACCGTCAGAAAAGAAGTATCTTGATTTAATTAAGTAGATTCAGCAGGTAGGAACAGATTTCAAGTAGCCCTCGTAATTTCCTGACTTAAAACTCAAGCATACTTAAGTAAAAGGATTCGCAGCCGTGTTTAACCAGCGCGCTAACTGCCAACGAGGTTAAGCTCCATATCTGGGTCATGGTGGACGGTAGGACTCACCGTTAAGATACAACAAGCTCTTATGAGTTAGTGGCCAACTCTGCTGACGGAGTTTTTAGGCCGCTTTAAGGCCCCCGTCATGGCTTAACGACTGCTAAAGCCGGGACCGACAGTTTAACGTGCCCTCCCTCCGAAGCACGAAAGCGCTCAGATGTAAATGCCACTAACGGCCACCCATCCAAATAGTGACCGCGCAGAACGTAGCTTAACTTAGATAATCGGTGAAGATTGACTAAGCAGGCATAAAAATATGGCCCATATTAGGTTTTACGCTGAGGTTAATCCAAGGTTCAACAATTCAGAGTAAGCTAAGCGTCATAAACTGTTGTTAAAAGGTGTTTTAATAACACAAAGAACAGTTGAAAAAAAGCCATGCGCCAATTTTTATTTGGTTAAAAAATCCAGCTAAAATTATTATAGCGAAGTCATAATTGGATGAGAAGAGCCGAAGACTGGGCTCAGTGGCGCGTCTTGGGAGAGACCTACGTCCAGCAGTGGACCGATATAGGTTGATGATGATGATGGTGATGATTAATTGGGCGGACCGCAAGGTCTTCAAGGCACAAGTGAATAAGTGTCTTCGACCGTCTTGCTCTATCGTCGGCTTCATCGTCGCTTACCATCAGGTGAGATTGAAGTCAAAAGATTGTCAATTCAATATAAAAAAACTCACTAGAAAAAGAGAGTGCAAAGTTGCGTGTCATCTTTTACACGACTGAAGAAAACTAAAAAGCTTCCATTCCTTCTTCGTATTAAATTAAAAGCTCAAGACCTCTCAAGTCTCGTTTCCGAGATTACGCGGTACATTACCGCAACACCACTTTAACCTCTCTGGGTGAGTCTGTGTCACTCTTATCAACTTATTCTGACCCATATCTTGGTTGTGTAAGGTTTAAAATCGCCTGGATTTGAAGACAAAAGCGTGTGTGGAATCTATCTTCTAATAGAGCCTCTTCACAGTGTTCATGTTGTTGTCATACTTTCAGTTTGATATACGTGAGACAGATATACAATTTCCTGTACAATTTATAGTGTGTCTCGTTCTTCTTCCTTCCGATAGACAATTCCTGCTCAGGGCCTCTACTGTGAATAATGATTACCGAAGATTCGGTAGAGACGTTCGTGCTACACTGCGCAGTAACGCTGTGACTTCGAAAGAGCCTAGACCATCGCTTGAGGCGACCGCGCAGTGTAATACAAACGTCACTACCGAATCTTCGGAAATCAATATTCGCAGTAGAGGCCCAGGATACAATGCCCATGAACTGCCAATTAGTTTTGTCAAATAAAATGACACTAAAACAAGCTGAACATAAGTGTCAATATCGCTCGCGTGCTTGCCGCGAATATACAAAATAGCCTTTCACAGAGTGGAATTTCTTCAAATTCTACTATTATTTTCTCTGTGCTTTCTGGGTTAATTCCCTAGATACAGTGCAAAGCTAATTTGAAAAATCTTTAGTGCCACTTCAATTAGTAGGTCGAGTCTCGACTTTCTGTTGAAAAAAATTGCGTGATCTTGTCAGTTTTTAATTGTTTTTTTTTTCATAAAACGACAGACTAACCAAGGGTTTTTAAAATGCGGATTAGTCAGGTAAAAAACTAACCCCCTATTATATAAAACGTTAGAGTAGGTCATTATCTCCTGTCTATGTCCTGATTTCGTATGGTAAACAAGCCATAATGTCTACTCTAACTTAATAAGATAGATTATAAATGTTATAATTTATTAAAAATGCTGTGTACACATAAGTAAAGGTCACTTGGATTACGAGTAAACATAATTAAACTCATGCGTGACCTCAAAGCAGCTTAAGCAACTTAGACCCGCTTTGGGGCAATGGCCTCTAGGTGAAGGTGACATAACATTAAATATTTGCAGCCTAAGTAACTTCAACTCACGTGTGTAACATGCAACGGTTAAGTAATTGCTTATTAAGTATAGCAGACTAGACAATTTACGGTGAATATGAGTAGGCCGTAAATAATGCAATTACGTTTGAAATATTTGACTGATCTGGCTTTTTTCAGTAAATTCAGTCGGTGTATTACAGCTTTTAGTTATAAATCGTAGTAATAAATGGTAATAATTGAAAATCTTCTTTAAATATATAAAACTCTTTTGTAGCTGACTGACAATCAACGCACAGCCTAAACTATAAGCCCTAGAGGTTAACAATTTGGAGAGTAGTATCCTTATATAGTGTAGGGGTGCAATAAGAAAGGAATTTTAAAAAGTCGCACCCTAAAGGGTCTAAAATTAGGATCAAAGGTGTTAACCAAATAATGCGTATGCTGCTATCACGCAAGCAAAACCGCGGGCGACAGCTAGTCGTAGTAATAAATGAGAATAAGGTATAAAACTAATCCATTTAGAAACAGTCTTTTTTTTTAAATAAAAAAAAAAAATATATATCTTCTTGGACATTACACACAACGCTCTCTAGTCCCAAACTAAGCAGAGCTTGTACTATGGGAACTAGATGGCTGATAGAATACATATATACATTTTTTTTCTAAATAGATACTTATAATACATAGAACACCCAGACACAAAACAAACATCTATGTTTGCCACACACAAATGTTTGTTCTCGGTGGGGATCAAACCCACGACCCACAGCACAGAAGGCATAGCTACTACCGACTGAGCCATGACGCCTGTCAAATACAATATAGGTAACCACAATCTCACCTGATGTTAAGCAATGATGTTATCGACGATGTAGCACGGTTACCTAGAAGATACCTATTCACTCTACACTTGAAAACTTCCAAATTATAGTCATTCGGGAACACAGAATAAAAAAAAGAAGGACCTAAACAATCAGGTAGGCGATTGTTTAGGTCCTTCTTTTTTTTATTAACCTATACTATCACACTGCTGGGCAAAGGTCTTCCCATATTCCTCCAGTTCTTACGATCACCGGCTGCCTCCCACCAGGCTCTGTGGAATGTGTCGAGGTCGTCACGCCAGAGGTACTAATTATATAAAAAAAAATCGTTATCTCTGATGATGATAAGATTCGCAAGGGAAATATGAAATGTCCCAGTCCCCGAACAAGTTTGAGGAGTTGCAGCCGTCAAAGTAAACAACTGAACAGATGTTCGTGATGAAAACCTGATCGTGCTTGGCTTGTTGTGTTTGGTGCAATGTTGAAGCTGGAAGCGGTTCTACAACTCCTTTTATTCTATACCTATACGGCCTCTGTCCGTCATTTCGACAGACAATTTAGACAGTGTCAAGTGAATTTTTTTCAATAATATAAGTCCAGTCAAGTCATTCGTCAAGTCGGCTGTCGTTTGATTTGAAGAGAAGATGGTGGATTTTCTCTTCAAACTCTGAAAACGAGTTTTCACATTCAGAGTAACCACTTTAACTTCAACTTCTTGGTTTATGGCTTTTGTAACTTGTTGTTACAATTCTGCCAGTGCCTGTTGACTTTAGTTTCAGAAACGGGATGGCGGGTAGGGAAAAAAATAATGGCCGGTATCATTTTATGAAAATGCGGTTCTACTAAGAGACATGTCAATGGATACCGACATGATATGACACGACAAAAATATCGTTGACACAGTGTAAAAACACCTAATATTATAAGTATGAGATTGGCTCCCCACGATATCGTGTCGATGTCGTATTAGTGTGAAAACGCCCTTACGTTTTCTATACCATCTACCACTTAATTAGTGGCTATTATGTGCTGATAAGTTTTGAGCCCCCGCCATGTTTACGACTGTGGAAAATGCAGAACACACGCCCAGGCTTACGTGGTCGTAAACCAGATAAAAAAAGTAGTAGAGCTGGACTAATCCCCTGTCGGCCGCTTTGGTGTTTTGTCAGATAACCTCATTTTGCCACCTGAACAGTTATGCAAGGTAGATTTCCTTGCGGTAAAATAAAACTATAATCGCTACATCTTATGACTTGGTGGTAATGTCCAAGTCTCACGCTAGGGTCGCCTAGTTTTTAATGAAATTAAAATAGCATACCTAATGGTTTCACGATAATTTATTAATACCTGCGTTTTGAAAACCGGATCGATGGATGATATTTGCTGAGAGTATTTTTTGTACTTTAGAACAGTTTTAATTATATTCTTGACAAACTTGCTTGGAGACATTTTGAATAATGTTGACTGAATGTATCCATGCGCTTATTTATACCCGAATGAATAAAAGTCAACGATTCTGTAGGTACAGAAATGATTAAACTGAGATCATTCAATCATTCATTTAATTGAGATCACACTAGCTGATACCCGCGACATTGTACGCGTGCGTAACTTTCCACAAAAATATCGAAAAAATACGATGAACCTCGTTAATATATAGGTACATGTAAGTAGGTACGTTGAGTATTTTTTTGATCAAAATTTTAAATACAATAAATCGACTGGATTTACTGTTTTACTTATAATGTTCTCAAAACCACGGAAACAGAGAGGTAACTCAACATGATATACGCTAACCGTTATTTCGGGTAACTCCCATTTGTTCTATAGAACTGTTACGTCTAGAACTGTTAATACTTTTTTTATCCCTAATATCTGGTAACTTCCATTTGAGTAGGACTATTGAAACGAAAACTAGCCCCTAATGGGCTAGTTTCAATAGTCCTACCATGGAACTACAGCGATAAAAAAGTTTTAAAATCAGTCCTATAGAACAAATGGGAGTTACCCGTTATTTCAACTAACTTATATTACTTGGAACAATCAACTTCAGAGATTTCATCCGAAAACGACCAAAGCCGACTTGACGATGACTTCACTTGACTTATATTATTTCAAATTTGTCACTTGACACTGGCAAAATTGCCTGTCGAAATGACGGCCATAAATAAAATAAGAAGAAGAAGAACAAACTGTTGCTCCAAATCTCAACCAACTCAAGCCAAAGAGGATAACTCGTGTGGATACCTCCTCCGTGGTTAATATCGTTTGACACATTTCACTTGACCTCGTGCGCTCAGTATGTCTGCACGGCCGGTTCGCTGACACCGGACTAGAGAGGCTGGAAGTGATGTAACTTGACGAACTTGACCAATTTTACTTGAAGTTGTCCTGATCGAACCAATCGGTAGTATGTGGCTTATGATTTAGGATCACACTAGTAATGCAATGTAATGGGTGTTGTTTTAATACATAGTATTAAAAGTATGTATTTACAAAAAAAAATGTATGTATTCTATCAGCCATCTACATAGTTCCCATAGTACAAGCTTTGCTTAGTTTGGGATTAGAAGGCGTTGTGTTGAATGTCCATGAATATTTATTTATTTATTTATTAATACTCAGAGACAATACACTCCACTTAGCGTGGGACAAGGGTAGGAAGATGATGATAATACTCAGAGACAATGGAATGGAAAATTGCAGATCATATCGGACAGATGGATCGACAACGTGGTACAATGATCATGGAAAGGTGGAAAGAAATGGAAGTCTCAGAATAAAAAAAAAAAAAAACAAATGGTGCTGATTTAGGCAGCTGCAAGCTTAGCATGATGCGCTTTAGATAGCGCTTTGTCTACGGAAGAATAGCCTAAAAAAGTCCTGTCTCTTTTTTCGTGTAACAAAAGAAAGGGATGAAGAAATATGATTTGCCTTCTCCGTAGAAACTTTGTGATTATTGTTATTTTTGTTTAACAAAATTTTAAAATAATCTGTTAATATTTTTTTTTTTGTTTTTTCATGTTCAAGTTGCTGCATTATCTTTATTAGCCTACAGTAAATAATACGTATTTAATCTAACCCCTTCCAGTACTTCTACTGTCTACTGTATACAAACACCGTACAACCAGTGAAAGTGGTCTATGCAGCCTGTCGGAGAAATGCGAACCGCTTGCGCACGCGCATGTCGTAACGCCGCATAACCGATGACATTGAACGATCGGATCTAGGTCAGTGATATGATACGAATAGATGAGTTATAACCGCATTTCGATTAAATTATGGATTTGGAGGCTCCATAACACAACAAAATTGATCAATGCGTTCCAACTCATATAAATATAATTCTAAACTGCTAATATACTGTTTGTAAGCAGATAAAATTTCTTCCAAAGTACCGTATTCTTTCTCTAGTAGAAATGAAAATGGAAGGCTCACAGAAACTATGGTTAGCTTCTTAGGGCCTCTAGAATGTATAAATAGTTCATGCACTCTTTCAGAGTTGGCTTCTTTAAAATAGCGAAAAATAATTTTACCTATACATATAGCAATGCATACAGCTAAAGAATACAGTTTTTGTATGAGAGTAATGGCAGAAGCAGAAAACCTATAATAATTCATTGCCTTAAAGAGCATTCCCACTGAGGACGTTCTTTGTGAGGCATCACACTTCGTCTATTACTCTGAGACAAAAGTCTATGGGGTATATTCATATTGGTCTTTTAAAGCTGAGATGTCTTCTCTTTTCGTTATCATGCAAGTGATAATGACAGAACATTTTTTAAACCCGCGCTAAAATGACAGTTAAATATGAATAAAGAGGTCTGAGTTAGCAAAAATGAGTTTGTAAAAATTTACTACGAATAAACACAGCAAACATACGCTACAACTGTTGCTAGAAAAAGATCAATACACGTCCGGGCAGCATGTGTTTGGTGAGCTGCCGCGACGCTTCTTAGTGCACGACTGGCAATTACCGCACTTTACTCTAGCCATTTTAGATCGCGGGCAACACTTCTACAATATAAAAATCTCTGATCTAGGTACATAATGACTTTTATTGTGACGCATAATTTATTTTGATGTTTTTGATAATGATTACTACCTTTTTATAATGATTTAGTACATTTAACCTTTGCCAGTATATATAACCTTTTTACAAGATACAAGGTCTGTTTAAAAATAGATTAAGCAGTATTGTGAAAAAATTACAAGGTTTCTTAAAAAGAACATTTGTAAGCTTTTAACCACTTCGTATCACACCTCTAAAAGATTTTGAAATTTCTTCTGAAAGTTTGTAACGTTGACATTGTGCCTTCTAAACGTAAAATATATTTTTTTCAGTCTTCATTTTATCATTCTTTCCAATAGTTTTTATAAATATTCTCTATTATCTATTTTGTAAATATATAAAACTCTTTTGAAGCTGACTGACAATCAACGCACAGCCTAAACTATAAGTCCTAGAAGTATGAAATTTGGAGAGTAGTATCTTTAAATAATGTAGGGGTGCACTAAGAAAGGAATTTTGAAAGTCGCACCCTAAAGGGTCTAAAATTAGGATCAAAGATTTCAACCAAATAATGCGTATTCTGCTACCACGCGAGCAAAGCCGCGGGAGACGGCTTGTAAAATATAAACTTCATCTTCATCAGTTGAAGCATGATAATTGAATGATGATACGAGTGAGGACGTCACATTATATCGCATAACCTTAGCAATGTATTTGAACGTATCTAGGTTCCCGCACATAACCTAAAATTTATTTTTCATCACACCTATTCGAAAAGAACGACTTGGTTCGCCTTTATGTGCACCCACAGGTGGTGTTTTCTATAAGAAACTATAAGTGCGCGGCAAAGTTCATTCCGGCGCAATTATTTAAATAAGTGCGCCGGAATGAACTTTGCCGCGCACTTTTTGAATTTGGAACATCTTAGTGTTCAGCGCCAAAGAAATCGAACGAATAGAAAACATAAGAAATAAGTGGTTTTCATTATAGATACTATTTATTTTCATTTTAGTTGTTACTATATATGTTTTATTAAATAATTATATTACAATAAAATATGAGGCGCCTTTTATTTTCTCATAGTTGGTGATGAAACGTAGAGTGTACCACTCGGGCGCAAAATATATTTTTGGCTCGGGCGAAGTACTTTGAATCCCTCGCTACGTTCAGGATTCTACTAAAGAATCTACTCTAGAATCCTTCATTTTGCTCTGGATTCAAAAAATCGCCCTCGCCGTAAAAATATAATTTTGCTCCCTTATGATACAATCTACTATTAACGATTCGATATGTTCCTATCTAAACATTACACATTGAAATGTCACCGTATAACATTGTAATGTCGCAGCTATTGATTTTTTTTTTTGCTTCCAAAAATCATATATAGGGTAAAACCAGGATAGATGCCCCACTTTTTGAAAGAGCCTTGATATTTCAAAACTATTAATTTACCATGAATAACTCCTATGAATATAGTTAGTTCAATCTTTTATCTTGCATTACAAGCCGTTTTTGTTGACCTACCAATTACTGATCGTGCAGAAATTGAGTTTTCGCAAAACCATTTTTTTGAGGATAGTTGCCAACCTATATGGATAGATGCCCCAACATAAAAATGCTAAGGGGGATAGATGCCCTATAGAATAAATCAAAGTAAAATACGATTTAAAAGGTTTTATTTGAGCATATAGAATATCTAATAATATTCAAAAATCACCTCAAATTAAATTTTTACGTTCATTATCATAATTAAACATTATAGTTATTATTAAAAAAATCCAAATAATCAACAATTAATTTTAATTAACACAACAATTAAGATAGATAATCCTACCATATTTTTATTTGTTCTGTATAGTTTAAGAAATTACTCGAGTATTTTCGTGGCATGGTTCACCTACAAACAGTAGGTATAGAATAAAAATATGTACACATAAAATATATTAACACAACAAAATATTTCCGACGTAAAATATAAGAACATAATAATGTTTTTCAAAACACACTGACAATCTAGAGAGCTCTGGAGGATAGATGCCCCTAAGGGCACCTATACCGCAAAAAATTGGGGCAACTATCCTTTTTGATACGGATAGATGCCGTTCTAACTTAAAATTGAACGAAATACAATAGAGAGGTTATTGACACCTAGGTGTGCAGTCAATGTACCAGTGTATTAACGTAAGAAAAATTTAATGGAATTTATGGCTACTTATAAAGTTATACAACAGTGAATACTCACGTTTGAAACTTTGACGTGTTATCTTCGTTCGCCGCGGAGATAATCGCACGCAAAAGCGAAATACGTCTATTCTGCACAATCGCCTGCGGGGAGCTCAGGTGTGAGGCGCATACACTCCTTATTTCACCTATTATTTCTTTGTTAAGATTTTGGGAAGTTATGTTTTTTGAAAACGGGGCACCTATCCCATTGCGGCATCTATCCTGGTTTTACCCTATATTTATTTTGTCCATTATTTTGATAGAGAAATAAATCTACTGGCAAGGTGGGCGACGATCTGAGACATGTAGCTGGCAAACACTGGATGAGAAGAGCCGAAGACCGGGCTCAGTGGCGCGTCTTGGGAGATACCTACGTCCAGCAGTGGACCGATATTTTATTTTTTAATAATTAATTGAATGAATTTTAGATTGATTGTATTACTATTACTTATGACTTATATGTACCTAATTTGACTTGTTTTAATAATAATACCGTGTAAATTTGTATGTATATATAGTTCTATAATTTAATGTGTATGTTATAATAATTAGTGTAATTGGTTTATCACCGTGCTAGTTATTAAATAAAATAAATAAAATAAATATGATGGTTGATGGGTTGATGATGATGATGATGAGGAAATCTACTGGTTAAGAAGAAACTGACAAGTCGTTACAGTTAGAACTATTTCTTTGTCGGTATAGTTATTTTAGAATACGTACAATTAGTCAAAGCAGAATACATTTTTGAAACCAATTCGAATCGTTCAAACGTGTAGTATTACAGAATAAATAAGACAAAAACTATTTTAAACGTCCCAAAACCGCGGAACACGTACTGTTCTTGTGCGTCGTAAAAGCATTTGATCTGACGTATAGTTCTTCATTTTGTTACATGTAGGTACTTACTACTACATTTAACTTTAAATATGTTTAAATTGCTTAGTATAGGCACAGATTATATAATACTATACTAGTACTTTCTTAACGTAGTACAAGAATTTGCTACTAGGAAAAGGTAGTTTTGTAAAATTCGTTATAATGCGATCTATTAGTCAATGTTTGATTTAAACATGTTGATTATATTTTTTTCAAGTTAAATTGGTAACATTTTCGATGTAATTTTGTGAAATTCACCATGTTAAAACTCAATTGATACACGTTACGCCATCTATTGAGACGTAATTATAACTATATTTTCTTTGTTCTGAATGGAACCCCATGGTATAGGTATATACTGTATTGTTTAAATTCTGAGCCCAATAAATTTATTATTATTATTTATTATTAATAGTGTTCTTTATGAATTAGACTTAGAGCGTTATCACACTAGCGGTTTGCAAGCGTGTTTCCAGCGAGCAGATCGATCTGCGGGCTCGACGCGGCAAATCCGCATGCAAATCGCTTGTGTAACATTGTAGGGATGCTCTAAACTTACTTTCTTTTTCGTCTTCTTTTTCTTTTCTACATATAAGGCCTCTGTCTGTCATTTCGACAGTCAATTTTGCCAGTGTCAAGTGAAATTTTTGAAATAATATATGTCAAGTAAAGTCATTCGTCAAGTCGGCTGTCGTTTTTTTTGAAGAGAAAATGGTAGATGTTCTCTTCAAAACCTGCAAACGAATTTTCACATTCAGAGAAACCACTTTTAACACATTTATTCCAATGGCTCACACTTTATGTTACGACCTGAGTATTATCAGTTAACATTTCACCAAAATTAAACAACAACACCCACAATAACACAAGAAAAACTATTAAAATAAAAGTGCTATTACCTATGTTGTTTCAAAAAATGTCAAAACTCGAATCCTAAACTTACTTTGATACTATCTAAAGTCACACAAATCTAAGAATGACAGACATTAGAAACAAACAAAAGATCACGTAAGAAACAACAAAAACAAGTCAGCTGTTCGAAACTGTACACTATTTTGTAGAGCCTAAAGCGCACATTTATTTGTTTCAAGGAAAAAATGATTAAACACTACAAGTACTTCCAATTTGAACTTGAAACTCATAAGAACTGGAAAATTCCAAATTATTAATTACATTGCGTAATGAATGACCTTTCAAGTATGAACTTTCAACAGTGTAGCTTTCTGCGAATTTACTTGCAAACTAGTTTTTTTTTTTTTTTTTTTTTCATTTATTGTTTTAAAATACATAATAACTTATTTTGTACTATAGCACTAAGGAAACCACAAGGTTTATAGGAATAATGCTACATGAGTCTTATATATGAGCTGATATACGTGATTTCCTATACGCGTGCAAAATATCTGTCAATCAACGAGTACACAATAAATCCGGTTCTCTCGTACCAAATGACTACTTTTGGTTTAGAGAGTTCCAGCTGTATCTAAGAATCCACGTCTTTGATTTCAATAAAATATAGCTCATGTTTAAATCCGGAAAAAGGGCCGAATAGTATAAGTTTCGTTGAAATTGGTCCAGTAGTTTAGGCGTGGTCCGCAAACAAACAGATAAACAGACAAACTCAATTTACGGAATTAAAATCGTTTATTTAGTAGATCTGCGTATTTAGTTTATCCATATCTTTCATTTAAGTTTTTGGTTTTTTTTTACGGTTTTATAATAATATAGAACAAATATTATAAAGAGGAAAGGTTTGATTTTTTGTTTGTTTGTTTGTTTGTATGAATTGAATAGGCTCCGAAACTACTGGACCGATTAAAAAAATTCTTTTACCATTAGAATCCTACATTATCCCTGATGAACATAGGCTATATTTTATCCCGGAATTCCCACGGGAACGGGAATTACGCGGGTGAAACCGCGAGGCGCTGCTAGTAATATAGATAGATAGAAGATATTTTAATTATTTCTTTTTAGCAAATTAGTTTTCATAGTACAAACTCTGCTTGGTTTGGGACTATTTATTATAATAACCCTAAACACCAATGTACCAACACCGAACGTCTAATTTATATGCAGCACCAATCCTGTGTGATTCAACCTTAAAAATATAGATCTTGAATGGAAGTCGTGCACTCGGATTCACTGTACTTCGAACGATCTGAATCATATGATCGGTCCCAGATTTTTATAGCCAAACCCGAATTTAGCCTAATGGCGTACGGTTTTTATAAATGGATCAATGAATTTCTTTTTGATCTTTAAAAGCAGTTCAGTAATGAGTATTTTCTTTCAAATGCATTTAGTGTTTTAATCTTCTTAAATATATAAAACTCTTTTGAAGCTGACTGACAATCAACGCACGGCCTAAACTATAACTCCTAGAGGTATGAAATTTAGAGGGTAGTATACAGTGTAGGAGTACAATAAGAAAATAATTTTGAAAAGTCACACTCTAAAGGGTCTAGAACGTCAGCAACGCCGGGGGCGACGGCTAGTAATGAATAAATAGATGTACTAATTGTATGCCCGCGGTTTTGTTCACGTGGGTTTTCAGTGTCTCGGAGACCTACAAAGCTCAACCATGTTGGTCTGTCAGTCCTTGGGCTGTTAGACATTTTTAGAGCAGTCTACTATTTTACTCGTCCATCATTCTAAACAGCGGGATTATATTATTCATTTTGCGAGGCTATATTTATACATAACGGGTAGTTAGGTATGTAGGTACACCTATACAAATACATAAAAAAAACATTTTTAGGGTGTTTTCTTAAACATGTATTTGTACTTACCCTTTCACGTAAAGAAGCTATATTTAGGGAGTAAGTACTCTTACCTACCTTTACGAAAACTCTACTACCCCCGTATGGCAAGCTCTGAACTGCTTTCGCTGCCCAGCATAATGTCAAGCGACGTGGCTACTATACGAAAACAAGAAACTTTTGACGGCAAATACGCGCTGAAACACGCTAATGTCCCTATTTAGTCACAGAATACCTATGATTTAATATGAAAACAGTTCAGAAAACCTAACAGGCTTAAACTTGGCAGGTTTTTGTGAGAGAACGATACCCCCACTGTAGAGCTGTTTGGCTAAGCAACTCGTCAGTCAGTCCTCGCACTTTATATATATAGAAGAAAAGAATATAAAAAGAAGAGCCTTTCGTAAAAAATATTGTATTCAGAAATGAAAAATAATCCCGTGAAACATGATTCAGTTTTGTTGGTCCCCGTGGGGCTGTAAGGAATATTTTAAGAAACTGGATGTGATTTTATTGTCTCCTGGATAATAGAAAACTGTTTTTGTTTTTATTAAAGAAACGATTTTAGTATCCTTATTCGAAGGTAATCTTAATAACTGTTCTAATTTCGATAATGTTTTCACTATTGCACTTTCGCGTAGAAAATGGGTCTCGCAGGGTGTAATGGATTCCAGCTATTTTTTCACTAAAATGTTCACATTTTACTGTTTTTTTTTTTATAAAATAAGTATTCTATTTTTCTTCTGTTTTCTTAAATGTATCCTTTAAATTCATAGCATATCTATACATACAGTGTAGATGTATCCATTAGGTTTTCCCCATACACAATCAACAAATAATTAAATTTATAAATTGTTTCTTTGGTGATATTTGATGCACAAAAACTTCAAAACTTACGGCTCAAGCAAAAAGCTCACACAATATTAAAGTTACTGACGCATTATTTAATACGAGGATCGCGTGATAACAAAGGAAATGTTTTACAAAATGAGCCGATGTCAAACCGACGCGCGCAATTGGTGGGAATGTGTAATCATGATTAACTTGCGGATACTGTTTGTAGCTATCTGATGGAGTCATGCTTAGTCAGGGTAATGAGGTGATTATGTTATTCTAGAATCTATTTATATTTAGTTTGAACTTATAACTGATAATGAAGGTATTAAGGTAATTAAGATAATTAAGGGTAAGGGCGCCGGTGTAGTTACAGGCACATGAGACTTCAAGATCTTTACGTCTCAGAGTGATGGACGCAGTGCATTGCTTACAGGGCACGGCCTCATTGGACTTGCTCTGTGAGGTAATGCATTGTTATAGGCAGAAGTTACCAATTAACATCAGGTGAGCTACCAGCTTGTTCCATTACTTTTATCATAAAAAGAAATATATATAATCGATCACAATTCACTTGAAGTAGTTAGGAAATGTTCTGTTTTCAAATTGGGTAACTGAATTAAGAATAACAATATTCATAAGAAAGATACTATAAAAATACTTAAGTACCTAGCATAATATTTGTATTTGTATTTATTTATTTACTTTAATAAAAACGGCTTGCACCAATTACAATTATTAAAGATTGAGATTAGAATAATAATAAACAATCAGACAAAATAAACAGTCAAAAATTAAATACGTAATAAAAATGTCATATTAAAACTCAAGTAAAATGTCAATAAAGCACAACCATACACACACAGTTATACATCACGCTCACAGAATCTCAAGCACTCCGACAAAATCATCGTCCAGCCATCCTCAAACAAATCATATTCCGGGCTAGCATGCAGGAGAGAGTTGAGTGCGGCAAGGATACGCGGAATGGGTGAAAAAGCCCGAGCCGCAGTGCGTTATAATATATAATATTATATAATTATCTACTCAATGTAAAATTACATAAAAAGCACCAAGCAAGATAAAAGAGACTAACTACCCACAACACAGGATATTCCTAGGGTGGGAGTTAGTGTTTCCACCAAATTTTTTTCTTGGATCAAGTTAATATAACTATCTATTGCCTATTTATAGTTTCTTATTTTAGTTTTTACTTTATTTCTTGTTTTTCTGTTCATATTTTTATTGTGGTGGCTAATAAACGTATTATTATTATATTATATTACTTTTGCATTGAGTACAGAGTAATTGAGGTATTACTAAAACTATGTAACGACTTAAAAATCTGAAAAAAAAAACCATCCCGTCCCACTCATATTATAAAGTAGCCGTCGCCCGCGGCGTTGCTCGCGTTCTAGACCTATTAGGGTGCGACTTTTCAAAATTCCTTTCTTAGTGCACACTACATAAGGATACTACACTCCAAATTTCATACCTTTAGGACTTATGGTTTAGGTTGTGCGTTGATTATCAGTCAGCTTCAAAAGAGTTTTATATATATATTGATGTCAAAGTTTACATGTTTGTTTTTTTGTGTTTCAATCATGCTGCAACTGCTGATCCGATTTGGATAAAACTTGAAATACTTATTTGTTCGTCATTTGGATTACCATGGAAAATCCTGGATTAACAAGTTGCGAACGGAAGCTAGTAAGTAATATATTTTATTCTGTCCATTGGAATTTCCTACATTAAAATTATATTATGAACAGGCATTAAATAAATAAAAGTTACTAATTTGTTTTTAGAAAAATTGCGTCTTTAGAAAATAAAAAAAAAATCGATTTTTTTTTTCACAAATAAATACACATTATAAACTATATTATGTATTTTCTTGTGAAAATAACGTAGTATCTCAATTAAGACGAAATTATTTTTTTTGATTTGTTTTTTTTTTGTCACAAGTAAATACACGGTATAAACCAGTATATTTTTCAAAGATACTAAGGACACATAGTAGTACCACTTGTACCATTGATGGTACTCTAGACACAGGGCGAAAAATTAGCTATCGCGTCCCCAAAGGACTTGTTTGCAGAACAAAATAAAGCAGTCTCGTTTATAAACTTTAATTCGTTCCCAGGGATGAACATTGAACAACTCGAATACAAACTGGAACAATTTTTTTAATTAAAATCCTCAGCGCGCAGAATAATGTAGCTTTAACAGGTTTTAGGGAGAATAATAAGCGGCCAACGACCATAACTGAGTAATGAAAAATATATGAAAATACTGACTTCCGTCTGTCGGGGGCGTGAAATAAACCGTGAATCGCTTACTGTTTAAAACGCATTTTCACTAGCGGAACCCTGCAAAATTTGAACCCTAAAATAGTAAACATATGACACAGTTTTTTTAACTAGCACGGAATGAAACTATCCAAAACCGATCTGTTGCTGCTTCTACTATAAAATCTAGGCTCAGAAAAACGTAGTTTACATATAAGTATAATTATAGTTAGTAAGTGGCTCTGTTATTTTGGAAATAAACATTATCTTATCTTATCTAATAATTAAACTTGTACCTAACTCTTAATTTGTATTGAACCTTTTTATCGTCGACCGACAGGCGTCATGGCTCAGTCGGTAGTAGCTCTGCCTTCCGTGCTGTGGGTCGTGGGTTCGATCCCCACCGAGAACAAACATTTGTGTGTGGCAAACATAGATGTTTGTTCTGTGTCTGGGCGTTACTATGTATTATAAGTATGTATTAAAAATAAAAAAGTATATATGTATTCCATCAGCCATCTAGTACCCATAGTACAAGCTTTGCTTAGTTTGGGACTAGAAGGCGTTGTGTTAAATGTCCGTGAATATTTATTTATTTATTTATTTATGAGAGAGAATAAACGTTTTCATGATTTAAAAAAAAAAATCTCATAGCCTTTTGAACTTGACTTTTTTTGATTTGATTATGATAACTTTAAAACATATTTTTTTGGTGATCACAATAAGGAATGTACAATATTACGTCTATTATTATTACTTGGTCAACAATCAATCTTCGTAGACGCCTTTAAAACATTCGACTCGACTTTACATTTGTGTAAATATAAAAGCTCTATTCAATTTGATTTTATTTTACACACTAGCTGATTCATAAGATTTTAACAATAAAATATAGCCTATGTTTCAATCCGGAAAAAGGGCTTCTGATTGATATAAGTTTCATTGAAATTAGATAGATAGATAGATAGATTATATCTTTATTGTACACCAAAATAACAGAAAAAGGATACAAGGAAATAATGAAAAACAAATATGAAGCACAATGGGCGGTCTTATCGCTATAAGCGAATTAGTCCAGTAGTTTAGGCGTGATCCGCGAACAAACAAACAGAGAACCATACAAACTTGATTTTCGGAATCAGAATCGTTTATTTAGTAGATCTGCATTATTTAGTTTACCTATATCTTTTAATATGGGATATTATTGATATTATTTTGTTTGTATTTTAAAGTTTTATAATAGTATAAATTAGAACACCTCGTAGGTAAGTAGCTCATACAAAAACGTAATGTTTGTTGTAGTAAGTACCTATAATTTAATGTGTTGAAAAATAAAATTATTTTTGTGAGATAATAGAGATTTCTTACTAGATGAGTAGACAGGGTCTGAAGAAACTTTTCACCTATACATTATATAGCCATGACGGAGGCCTTAAGGCGGCCTAAAAACTCCGTCACCAGAGTTGGCCACTAACTCATACGAGCTTGCTTGCTATCTCCACATTTTCAGACTGAATTTTAGTAGACTTCTACAAGACTTCTACGCTTCAACGAATACAGTAGTAACGCCAAGGGCCGCCTTATTACGTCTTATTTTTACATTTCTCGTTATAGAAACACGAACACGATGTCCGCGTATCTGTGTCAAGTATTCCTATTTTGAAATCATTGTGCGTTAGTGCCGGTTGTCAGTCACATTTGTGTTATTTTTGAAGATGGGTTTGGTTAATTAATAGCTTTTGCTCGCTCCAGCTAAAATTGGTTCAATAAGAAAACTACATAAAATAATAAATATCCTTGGACATACAACGCCCTCTAATCCCAAACTAAGCAGAGCTTGTACCTACTATGGGAACTAGATTGCTGATATAATAGTTACATACTTATAATACATAGAAACACCCAGACACAGAACAAACATCTATGTTTACAACACACAAATGTTTGTTCTCGGTGGGGATCCACCTAGTTAGTTAGTTAGTTAGTTAGTCCTGTCCTGCTCTGTAGGCACCCTAGTGCGGTTGAAAAGGTTGTTCTCAGCATATGCTGCCCCACATGCATGGACCATGACATGAAGCAGCGCTGAAACAACCAAGGGAGGATTTCGTGGGCAAAAAATACATATAAATAATAGATATTAGATAGGTAGGAAGGTAATAGGTAGATACAAAATAGGTAGGTATATCAGTTGCTTTGTGAGTGTAATTGTAAACCAGAATAATAATATAAAAATAAATAAATAAATATTCACGGACACTTAATACAACGCCTTCTAGTAAATAAAAAAAAACATAAAACATGAGGAAAACAAATGCATTTTGGCATCATCTGTGGTCGGCACCTGAGCATGAGCAGTGAAGAGTAGGGTTTTGGCTTTATCTATAACTAGCAGCGCCTCGCGGTTTCACCCGCGTAATTCCCGTTCCCGTGGGAATTCCGGGATAAAATATAGCCTATGTTCATCAGGGATAATGTAGGATTCTAATGGTAAAAGAATTTTTTTAATCGGTCCAGTAGTTTCGGAGCCTATTCAATTCATACAAACAAACAAACAAACAAAAAATCAAACCTTTCCTCTTTATAATATTTATTATCTATTATCTATATCTATATCTATTATCTATAATAATAATAATAATAAATCTTTATTGCAGACACGGTGGGTCCATAGGCACAAATACATATAAAATATATAGACAACACAATATAAATCTATGTTTGATTGCTTGTTCGACCATAGACAAAGATTAAAGATTTTATAGATATAATTTTTTTATTTTCAAATCAATATATGTGGCACACTTCTTCGTAACTTAAAGCTATTATATATATTGTTACAACAACCTAAGACAAATATATTTTGTTATTTACACATTATGTTCACAGTTCAAGGTGGTGTAGGTAATATAAATTATATAAGTACCTAGTAACAATTATTATGTAGTTGTTGTTCGATGTATAAAGTACTTACCCAACTATACGCGGAGCAATAAGATGGTTATGCGTTTTATCACCATCATCATCAACCTATCGGTCCTATGCTGGACGTAGGTCTCTCTCAATATTCAACACTGAGGATTCTCTTCGGCTCTTCTCATCCAGTGTTTCACACATCGAAATCACCTTGCCAGAAGACGTCTTACACGTGTGTGTGCCTAAGCGTAGTTATAATATAACATTGTTTAACTCAAAAGTTTAATAACGCTGTAACCTCATTTTACCCTGAATGAATATAGCCATAAAAAAGCGCATCAAAATATAAAAGTCTTTACAGGGTGGCCATTTTGCGACATTGTCGCTATTTGGGTCAGTGTGGCGCGACGCTGATGACACGGGGTGGTTACCTTTGCTTACGTAATGCTTCTGCACTCATTATCTTTGAGTATTTTTACACCTGCATACAAAAGGTTTTATTCTTAAACTTATTTGAGTAAGAAACTAAAATAAGATAGAAATAACATTGCAATAGAATTCTATGAGAAGTTTGAGCTTTATTTACGAGTAAAAGGAAACTTATTTGAGTAAATGAGACTGAAGTAAAAATATAATTACTTTGCTAGTTATGAGAATATATCTTACGACTTCTTTTACGATATCAAGACTAGATTGGAACTTTATTGTGACCACTTTTTATTTGAAGAGTGGTATTTCTTTTTTATAAATAATAAAAATACTTTACGTATAATTTTATAAAGGTACATTTCATTCATGGCAGAATAAAAACAAAAAGAACAAATAAATAATAAAGAATATAATATAAGAATATTAATAATATAAGAATATTACTAACAAAAAGAACAGACAGAATAAACAAAAACATTGTAACTGTCCCTGAGCATTACCTACATTATTTACTTGTGAACAATAATAATGGCTCTTGGCTTATTAAAATGACATAAATAGCAATAAATAAACAATTCATACACTTGCAAGAAAATTATGATCATTACACAATTGTTCAATAAATTACTTAGGTTATTATATTTACACACACCAGGCCGGCAAAGAAAAATATGGCTTACTTATTAATAAATAACGGGAACATTATAATGAATTATGTTTTTTATTCTAATGATTTCGCCAAACCAAAGTAACGATTTTTAATCATTAAACGGCGAATTCACGAGGGTTACCACCATTCAGCATCAACCATGTTGAACTTTACGACACTTCCAGTCGCATTACAGTGATAATTAAATCAGTCTATTTATTGTTATAGTTACAACGGCACTCAAACAAACCTGCATGACTAATGTTGCGACGGAGTCAAAATAGAAACTCATTATTCCGCGGTTGACGCCTGGACGATAACGTTGTATTATCGAACTGGTGCATCAATCTACCATTTAATTTTGAGAATAAAAACATTTCTGTGTTTTCAGTCTTATTTTGTGCTTTTAAAGTTTGTTTCGTGTGTTGATTCTCTTATTGCATTTTTCTAAAGTAACCTAATTTGACAGCACTTCCCTTTCTCATAAAAAAACGACAAAGACGGCTGTAATATTAGAGCTGTCAAATTAGGTTAGTTTACAAAAATGCAACAAGAAAATCGATAAGTCAACTCCTTGACTATGCAAAGGTTAGGACAAAAATTAAGAAAAATTATGAATATATTAGTTAGCGCCTAGCATCATTTTATCATTTTAAACATAGATATAAGAAGTTACTGCACTTCACCGCTGTACCCTAAGCTTCTCAGTAAATAATTATTTTTTTATTGTGCAACGTCTACAGTAAATGTCAAATAACACCGCAATACAGGTCATTCACCCACCTTCACCACGATGTCGGAAAATTCAATTTATGTATGGCTAATTCTGTCGTTTTCCATACAAACCTGTCGCTATATAAATTGAATTTTGCGACATCGTGGTGAAGGTGGTTGAATGAACTGTATTGCGGTGTTATTTGGCACCTACTATAGATGTTTTTTTACGATATTTATAGAACTATCCAGTACCGAGATTATTATATGGCCGGATTAGTATGTGTAAGTGTAAACTTACATAGAGACGAATCTAGTAATTTATAAACAGACGAACTCGTACGTTGTAACTTCACAGATAACTTTTTGCCTACCTTTTTGCTATAATTAAGTGATTATGTTTGAAATAATAACTTCATAAGGCCACAACTAAAGAAGCATTATGGAAAATAAATTACCGCAATTAGCGTACAAAGTATGAAAAATCGTTGAAATAATTCACTACCTATTTAAAAATACCGTGAAGGCCATCATCACGTTCTTGTCAAGTCCAGTCTATTCCAAGGTTGCCTGGAAGAAATCGCTTTTAGTGATAAGGGAGCCCATTGTATCGGAAAATTTGAACATTTGATGGTGTGCTCAGGACCGCAGTGGATGGCACAAGCTTGGGGAGGTCTATGCCCAGCTGTGGGTAAAGTGGGATTGATGATGATGATGTGTAATATAGTCTTTTTTATTATCAAATCTTTGTTATTCCGTCATTTCCGTCAAGCTCTGCTTAGTTTGGGACTAGAGAGCGTTGTGTGTAATGTCCAAGAATTTATTTATTTACTAGCCGTCTCCCGCGGCGTTGCTCGCGTTAGGGTGTGACTTTTCAAAATAACATTTTCCCGCTTTTCTGTTGAAATTTTTCCTGAATTTTCTTTGCTATAAACCTCACGGAGCCCGAGACCTTTCCAACGAATGCAAAACCGTGGAAATCGGTTCGTGCGTTCTGGAGTTATAGCGTCAGGAAGTAAAACTCGACTTATTTTTATATAGTAGATAACCGGAACCATTTTTTATGTGTCGTACCTTTAATTAGGATTAAATTAAACACAGTTGCCTGACCAGGTACCTAAGTTTTGCGATTCTTTTGACCAAGTCTAGACAAAGTACAAGGTCACACCAATGTTTTCTTTCACACGCACACGTTATATGCGCGTGCGGTTACGTCATCATCACACACTACCACACGTCATAGTACCATAATGATACCCGCGGATCGCGACTTTGATCTTTGATTTATTTGTTATGCGATCCCAATATCTTTACAGCTATCGCTCTAACGTATTTTTCTTATAGACCCACTGTAATGTGTTATTGTCCTAAGGTATTCCTAGATACACAAATCTTTGAAATGTGTATCCCATCCAATACGACTAATAATGTCAATGTTTGTTTAGATGTTGAAGCAGCGTTTCCGCACAACGCTGCGGTATGCGGCTCTACGCGTACCGCGTTTGCTCTTTGACGCTGACGCAGACGGTAACCCTTCTTATTTAATTTAAGTATTCTCGATATTGTTTAGAGATGCATGAAATTATTATTGATTACTTATTACGCTGTTGTGTTTTGCTATTTAATGAATTCTGTATTGTATTCTATAATGATTCTTTTTTTTTAACTTCTTTTTTTTAATAATGTAAAATGATCAAGATACTTAATGGCGTAACTGTAATTCCTTGGAAGATTCGCAGAACCTACAACACAAGTCTTACGACTTAGTGTAGGTTTTGTATTAAAATATATAGATATCAAGCCAACACTTTAAGACACCTATATTGTATACATGTAATATAAGAGTGTGCTTTTAATGAAATAAATTATCTTATCTTATCTTATCTTATCTTATCTTATCTTATCTTATCTTATCTTATCTTATCTTATCTTATCTTATCTTATCTTATCTTATCTTATCTTATCTTATCTTATCTTATCTTATCTTATCTTATCTTATCTTATCTTATGTATGTTTTAGAAGTGGCAATGGGCGGGCCATGTGGCCAGGATGCATAATGACAGATGGATCAAAATAGTAACAAAATGGAAAGCTCCCACAGGAACGAGAAGACCAGGTAGACTAAACACTAGATGGGCAGACGATATACAAAAGGGAGTTAATACCACGCAATGGCTAGACATTGCTCAGGATAGAGACAGCTGGAGAAAACTGAAGGAGGCCTATACCCAAGAGGGGTCCTAACTAATCTAATAAATTTAGTTTTAATATTTAAATTAACTCGTTTTAATATGTAATAGTTACTAGGAATAAAAGGATTTTTTATTTTTATTTATTTTTTATTTCATTTAGTATTATCACATGACAGGAGCTAACACCATGGGGCCCGTCACCTTTCCTAAATAAATAAATAAATAACCGATAATACGGAACGTTCGAAATTAAGGTACCTACCTATTTGATTGTTGTGATGTCAGAAGCCATTCAATAAAAGAAGGGCACATTTCGAAACAATTCAAATTGTTCAAGATGAGATTAGTGCCTGGCCAGTTTTATTTGATTAGTTTACTAAATAATCAGGCGTTTAGTAAACCCAGTTGACCGCCTAACAAAACATCTGTCAGTCAGTGTTTGACTGAAAGTTAAAGGGCCGAATGTAAGTGGGGTTTGTTTCATAAAAGCCAAGTGATCTTTTTAGATCTACACATTTTTGTTATTTACATTTAGCTGTTTATTTTTATCAGTTGGTATTAAGCTCTGCCTTCCGTGTTTGGGTCGTGGGTTCAATCCCCACTAAGAACAAAAATCAGTCTAGTTCCCATAGCTCTACGTAGTTTGGGATGGCGTTGTGTGAAATGTCCAAGGATATATATTTATTTATTATTATTTACGGGTACTTTAACGCCCTGAAGTTTTCGAGAGTGGTCTTATATCACTCTGTATATTGTTATTTCTAAATAATAAATAAATATTCACGGACATTTACACAACGCCTTCTAGTCCCAAACTAAGTAAAGCTTGTACTATGGGAACTAGATTGCTGATAAAATACATACATAGATCTTTTTTTGTAAATACATCACAGAACAACCATCTATGTTTGCCACACACAAGTGTACATCGACCCACGTCACGGAAGGCAGAAATTTTAATATATTTTTAAAGAATACCAGTCGCTAAACCGTTATGGAACAAACATCTATAAATATTAGAGCAGCAAAACATCTGTACCGATATCAATAAAATCCCATAAGATGACGTAATAAATCCCGAATGAATAGTACTTATTACATTGTTAGGAAGTCCGGATTGTGTGCGTGGGCGTACATTTTTCCTACGCTCGTGTTTTACGCACGTGTGCATGTGTGTTTTACTCTCGTCATAATTTATTACGGCCGAATGATTTAATTATTTCTTGGTCTGCGTTTAGACGGAAAATTGTTGCTCGTTAGTGTGGTTTTCTGGGTCAGTGGCTAGGACACAGTGACATTGAAAGCGTCTTAGATGATATAACTAGAAAGGCAAATCCAGTGCATGTATGTAAAGCTATTTTTAACCTGTGCCATTATAACACGCAGCCAACGAGTTTGAATATCCTTTTAGCAAGCAAGCTCGTGACACTGACACTGACAGTAGGGTGGGTCCACAAGCTGAAAGTCGCTCAGCGATCTATGGAGAGAGCTATGCGCGGAATTTCTCTGAAGGATAGAACCCGGAACGAGGTTATCAGACAGAAAACCAAGGTAGTCGACATAGCTCAGAGGATTAGTAAGCTGAAGTGGCAGTGGGCCGGCCATGTTTGCCGCAGAACCGACAATCGCTGGAGCAAACTAATACTCGAGTGGAGACCGCGTTTAGGCAAGCGTAGTGTAGGACGCCCTCCGGCTAGGTGGGGTGATGATCTGACACATGTAGCTGGCAAACACTGGATGAGACGAGCCAAAGAACGGGCTCAATGGCGCGTCTTGGGAGAGACCTACGTCCAGCAGTAGACCGATATAATGATGAAGCAAGCTCGTATGAGTTAGTGGCCTGTAGATGGGCGACGAAGCCGATGCAGACCGAACAAACGCTGACGTGACGATCTTGACACATTCCATAGAGCCTGGGGGGAGGTAGCCGGTGATCGTAAAAACTGGAGGGATATTGGGGAGACCTTTGCCCAGCAGTGGGATAATAAGGGTTAATAAAAGAAAGGATAACGTCATAATTATTATCTCAACCGAAAACTCGTTTCACCCACGACTCCCACGAGTGAAATGATCTTTCGACCCTGTTTTGACGCTATTCCTGCTTGATTAAAACCTCTGCCGAAGTGAGCATAAGAGCCCAGGTTGTATAATATATCAGACTATTTTTTAAAAATTCTCTGCCGGTTCCTTCGATATACTAGCAACAGTTACCTTGATCCAAAGAATGCAGGAACGCTGTCCACCATTACAATACAAAAATTGAATGAAAGAGCCAACTATTTGAGTTTTATTGCTATTGACAGATTACTTATAAGTTACTACCCATTGACCACTCGACCTCAATCCCCTTGGCTCAAAACCCCATTAACTAAACAATAAATAAAATAAAATTGCCTGTTGTTTCACGACGTCGAAAGCGACGAAAATTTATGGCGTGCCCGAATTCTCAACTGTGTTCGATTTATCTGTCTGTCTGTCCTCACCCGATTTACACATAGAAACTAGAAATAAATGTATAAAATATATATTTTTATTTCGGTTAACAATAGGGAATTTGCTCGTCACCCGTTTATTTTTGGCTGTTGAGCTGTTGAAAGTTTTATGTTTCAAAGTGTCTGGAGATGTCGCTAACCGTTTTGTGTGTGGATGTAACCAGTTTTTTTAGTACACGTTTTGAGTCACGAGTGTATCTACTTATAAGAAAAAGAAAGGGGTATAAAATGCATTGTGAACTGATGAACCATCATAACAATTTCTTGACTCTCAGTCCATTTAATTCAATGATACAATGTTTCAATCACTTTAAATTTAATTATGGCTTTATGATCATTAAACAAAACTATTTTCTTATATTTGGGCATAAAATCATCATCAACTCAAGAAGACCAAAAAAAAAAATTAAATCTCTGCTATCCTGAAAAATTACCAAGCGTCGGTATTAGGTACCTGAGATTATATTTAGTTAGTTACTAAAAATAGTAACACAATTTTTAGTTTAGGGTTGTAGTCGATTTTTTTGATAAATAAATAATAATTAATATTTGATTTAACAAGTGCAAAATATTTACGCGTACTAAAGAGGAGGCCAGCAGTGGGTGCATACAGGCTGAATAGATAGATATAGATATATTTACATTGACTTGATAACATGAACTTTGACAGGCGTCATGGCTCAGTCGGTAGTAGCTTTGCTTTCCGTGCTGTGGGTCGTGGGTTCGATCCCCACCGAGAACAAACATTTGTGTTGTAAACATAGATGTTTGTTCTGTGTCTGGGTATGTATTATAAGTATGTATTTACAAAAAAATGTATGTATGTATTCTATCAGCCATCTAGTTCCCATCGTACAAGCTTTGCTTAGTTTGGGATTAGAAGGCGTTGTGTTAAGTGTCAATTAATATTTATTTATATTTATTTATGGATAAGATGTTTTTTTAGTAGGTTCTTTTGATACGACGATAAACACAGAAAAACTCGTCGCGACGACGTAAGATGTACGCAGCTCGTTAACCGATTGTATTTTTACTGTGTATTTGAATTGATTTTATTTATTGTATATTTGTATGGGGTATTTATTTCTTGAACTTTATAGTCTGAGATATAACCCGCATTTTGTTTGGCCTTGAAGTCCGTCAGGGTTATGTTTATTCATTTCGTCTCGCACCACGTCATTGGTCGATTTCACACTGTTAGCGACACTAACAAACGAGCTAATCTCATACATTAGTAGTAGACGTTTTGATACCGCGTGTTACCACCGATAACGATATTTTTAGTCGAGCAACTGACATATCGGTATCGTGTAAGTTTCAGTATAATTTTGAAATGTGTTGGTGACGTGCAGGGGCATTATTCAGGGGCCTTATTCACTATGACCAATACAAGCGCGTTACGCAGCACGACAAGACAGCGGCGTGAAATCGCCCTATGCCTATGCCGTATTTCCTATGCCATAAATGTCATTCCTTACGGTGACGTCATACGGTTACGGCAAGGAATCTTCTAAGTCATACAGAATAATGACATTTATGGCATAGGAAATACGGCATAGGCATAGGGCGATTTCACGCCGCTGTCTTGTCGTGCTGCGTAACGCGCTTGTAATTCTAATTCTAATTCGTCGTGGGGGAATAAGATCTGCACTGACGTCCCGCGTTGGGGTGTATTGTGCATTGTCCCCTGCTGACCTCACCCCAGCCAGCCCAACTCCTTAAAGTAACGGAGAAGGACTTTGGGTTGATGACAGCAATGTTCCAGCATCCCCGATGGTGTTGTGGATGCCGAGGAGTGAGACCCGATCAGCTCCTGCAGTCCTGTTTTGGATCTGGCTTCGGTTGTTGCCGAGCAATGCAGCAAGACATGCTCTACTGTTTCTTTTTCCTGAAGACAGCCACGACAGAGGTCGCTGTCTGTCGCTCCGATCTTGAGGAACGCGCTTGTATTGGTCATAGTGAATAAGGCCCCTGGATTCGAGTTCTGTCATTTTTAGGGGAAACATCGTCTCTTCTATTTTAATGATTTTTCTGGTATTTTAGTGAGTATTGTTGTTTAATTTTGGTGAAATTTTAACCCAATAATACTTGTGGTCATGGCATAAAGTGTGAGCCATTAGAATAAAAGTGTTTAAGGTTGGTGATTTCCTTGAAATGATAGATTAGATTTCGTTTTCAAGTTTTGAAGGGAAAATTCCACCATTTTCCTTTCAAAACAAACGACAGCCGACTTGGCGAATAACTTGACATATTTCACTTGACACTAGCGAAACTGTCTGTCAAAATGACTGACAGAGGCCATATAGAGGAGAAAAAAAGAAGAAGAGAAACGTGCAGTTTTAGACTAGACGATTTTAACTTTTTGTACCTGTGTTTTTATTTTTTTCGATTTGTGTTTGTAAGTAATTATATTATAAAATAGTACAAGAAAGGACACAGTAATTATAAGCAAAATTACTAATACGATATAAGCCCGTTGACATCACCGTCTTAGCGACAAGTTTGCATGGAAAGCGACAGAATTATCCATTCATAAATTGAATTTTGCGACATCGTGGTGAAGGTGGGTGAATGACCTGTATTGCGGTGTTATTTGGAACCTACTATATAAATATAATTACTCAATAAATTACAAAACACATTACAGGACTTATTTGTATCTTGATTATGTAGATTTTACTTGCAACCGGTCGAAAAGATCCGCGGTACTATCAGGTTACTCGCGACAGGTTTGCAACAAGAGTTAATTTTACGACAACTTCAGTCAAATCGCACTTTTTGCTAGTTAACAGCTTTAGCAATAGAAATCTATTAGAAAAAATACACGTAAATAGCTGTCAAGAAATAGCTCAAAAGTTTTATTGTGCTAATTTGTCCAAAATAAATATCTTTTATTTATTTCTATGTACCCCATGTGTGGACAGAGAGAGGCCTATACCCAGCAGTGGGTGTAGTCGGACTGTGGATGATGATGATGATGACCCCATGTGTATTACTTCTTAGCGCCTCAACGTCAAGTGAATTGCAACAATAAGCAAGTGACAGCTGGCTTGTAACCACCACAAAGAAACCTATTATTTATGAAATGATGCAATCGATCGCTCATTATCTGCTATCGCTGTCGTTACATGATTTTACGTATTAGACGGAATGCAGAGATAGGCGGTCAGAAAGACCGGTGAGTACCTAGTAGCTACTGATTACCGGGTCACATCATTATTTTGTGTTTTTTTTGTCATAAAAGATCGCTTTATAAGAAAAATTAAGCGATAAACGCATGTATATTTAGATATTAACCAGCTTTTATGAGGTTTTTCTACAAAGTAAGAAAGTACCGACATTATTTATTCAATTTTATAGAAATAAAAAAAAAACCGTGTTCGGAGGGTTTGAATCCGCACGAGCTGAGAATTAGAAGGCGGGTGTTACTACCACTAGACCACAAATGCTCTACGCGTCGTGTGCTAATACAATTAATTACAAAAACAGTAAAGGTGGGCCTGCTGCCAAATGTGTCTACTTTTATCGTAAAAATACCCTAGACAATAAAAAAGTACATAAAAAACTAAGAATTTCATAACTTTTACGACGCATATCATATTCACGGTAAAGTGAAAAAGTTATATGTTTTGAAATCATCATTATTTTCTGGTTCGGTGCGCACATAATCTGTTCATCACACTGGTTCTTTCATTAACATCAGCAAGATTTTATTTCCATTAAACTTGGTTGTAGGGCGGTAAGCCTAATGTTCCTTAACAAGGTTGATAAGGATAAGGAAATGTTATTTTAATGTATTTTTTTTAATTTTGTGGTAAGGCGGCGAGCCAAATATCCCGTAACAGGGCCTCTACTGCGAATATTGATTTCCGAAGATTCGGTAGTGACATTTGTGTTACACTGCGCGGTCGCCTCGAGCGATGGTCTAGCTAGGCTCTTTCGAAGTCAGAGCGTTACTGCGCAGTGTAGCGCAAACGTCACTACCGAATCTTCGGTAATCATTATTCACAGTAGAGGCCCAGCGGGCCTAAGATACGCAACGCGAGATATTTGTCATGTCGTTCTGTCAAAATGTAAGCATTTTGTACCAGTTTAGGAATTATTGCATTATCTGTGGTACCTAATGGTGTCGACAAAACGCGCCATAATGTACACTTTTGACACTTCTTAGTCGTCGTACCTCTCTGAGGACGAGATAATAGTCATGCTGAAATGTCAAAAGTTGAAAATTCAAAGACGCGGTTTCTCGACAACATTACCATAGATAATGCAATAGTTCCTAAACTGGTACAAAATACTTACATTTTGACAGAACGACATGACAAATATCTCGCGGTGCGCATCTTAGGCCCGCAGGTGACTTGCTGCAAATGTTTTGGGACAAATTCTCCCAATTGTCACTTTTGATTTTAATATTTTTGTTACTGACGTTTCGGACAAAATCAAATGGAAACTGTTGAGTACAGTCAGGTAAACAATTTTTAAGCAAAATATGATACAGCTATTTAAATTGCTTTGCGAGCGTGTGGTGACATTAAGGTGGTTCGATTTCCATGCTAAATTTATTTTACCAATAGGTAGGTAAAGATTCGTTCTTATTGGTTGAACAAGTGTTGGTAATTTAATGTTAAAATCAATTTATCACGGAGTTGACAAACGAATTCTCTACATCCGTAATTTATGACTAACTATTGTAAGAACCTATTAACCAAGCATAGAAGCGAAGTATGCGGCCATAGGGTGTGCCACACAGCCGCCGACACGATACCGTCATACGACACGATATAATCGCGGGAGCTAATATCGTATTTAGTACCTAGGTAAGTATGTACTAGGCTGGATGCTTCCACTCTGTGTCGGAACCTCTGTGTGGTGTGAAATAAAGTGCTACAGGTGGAAGTATTTTTTTTCAATTTTTATAGTAGGACGAAGAGAGACTGATCTCCCTCGTGGTCCTACTAGTAGGACAAAGTAGTAGGACCACGAGAAAACGGCGCTCCGTAGACGCGACACGAGCAACTAACATTCAGAGGGCGCATCACTATCAAATGTGACAATCGTGACAGGCGTCATGGCTCAGTCGGTAGTAGCTCTGCCTTCCGTGCTGTGGGTCGTGGGTTCGATTCCCACCGAGAGCAAACATTTGTGTGGCAAGCACAGATGTTTGTTCTGTGTCTGGATGTTACTATTATCATAAGTATGTATATTTACAAAAAAAAAAATATAAGTATTCTATCAGCAATATAGTTCCCATAGTACAAGCTTTGCTTAGTTTAGGACTAGAGAGCGTTGTGTGATATGTCCAAATATTTATTTATTTATTTAATCGTATCGCAACAGTTGCGTATCCAGATACACTGCGCAGTGACGCTACAACGCTCGGCAGTCGAGCTGTTATTGACGCGCAATATGACTCGAATACGTTAGATTTACGTAACGCTGTTGTAAGATCTATTCGTGGTGCGTAGGTGTCGGTGTCGGTCATTGTGCAAACGCCCATAGACCAATTAGTGACCCTTAAGATGCTTTACGAGATAAAATATTTTCAAGAAGCCGCCTCACAGCGATTAGAATACCTCTGTCTCTTATTTTTAGAGAACGATTTGAAAACAATTCGCGTCTTCAAACGCATTTTTTTTTTGTTATTTTTATAGAGAATATGTGTATTTATAGATAGCTATAGGTACATAGAGTACCCTTCGACTGAACAATAACGTATTCAATTTGTTTCCAATGCTTTGAAAATAAATTATTTTATATTCTATATAATACTATTATATACTATTATTTTATATGAAATGGTAAGGCGAGTCGTGCTAACTGCAACGGCTTAGGTGAAGACACGAGATTAAAAAAAATCATAAAATACCACAAAAGGAAAAAAATATGCGGACAAAAAATTAATAAATAAGTACATAATGTTCTTTAACATACTATTTTAGTATAGGAATATTATGGTCTGTGGCAAAGGCTAGTATTATGTGATCTGTGGTATAGGTAAGCCTCGATAGATTTTTTTTTTACCGAAAACTATTTAGAAAAAATCTCATTATTTGTGCGTCTAGACTTCTTCTTCTTCTTCTTCTTCCTGCCCTTATCCCACTAGGTGGGGTCGGCACAACATGTTCTTTTCTTCCATTCTCCTCTATCATTCGTCATCTCAGTGTTCACTCCTCTCCTATGCATATCATCTTTTACACAATCCATCCATCTTTTCTTGGGCCTACCTCTTCCTCTATATCCATCCACATTCATACTTAGCACTCTCCTCGTTACATGACTCTCTTCCCTCCGCATGACATGCCCATACCACGCTAACCTGTTGCTCCTCATTGCGTCTAGACTGACAGAAAGAATAATTTAAAAAGTAATGATATCGTTATCTCAAACTAATACCTTTTTACTACTTCCAGTAAAACCTGAAAGAGTACAGAAGCAACTTAACAAAAATCTACCTACTTCAAGTAGGTATAAGCTTCAAGTATTTTTACAAGTCTTGACATTCCCTTACCACAAAAGCTACTCACTTTTATTTGGATCTCACAAAGTTACGGTTATAAATAAATAAATAAATAAATATTCACGGACACTTAACACAACGCCTTCTAGTCCCAAACTAAGCAAAGCTTGTACTATGGGAACTAGATGGCTGATAGAATACATATATACTTTTTTTTTTTGTAAATACATACTTATAATACATAGAAACAACCAGACACAGAACAAACATCTATGTTTGCCACACAAATGTTTGTTCTCGGTGGGGATCGAACCCACGACCCACAGCACGGAAGGCACAGCTACTACCGACTGAGCCATGACGCCTGTTATTACAATACACATCTCTATTCAAGCTCAACTACATCTTTACATACATACTACGTAGTACGTGTTTATTTACAACATCACAAACTATTTTACTTTCGCATAATTCACAAAAGCTCGCACTAAGGCTCTTACATACGACGGCGGTACGCCACTTACTTAAACAAGGTGATTTTAGACCAGAGTGTGACAGATCAGCATGCCAAGTGTATACGTTTGAAGTTTACTGCAAAGTCACGTAAACTGTAATTTTGTATGGAGAATTATGTTTTGTAAACTACCCACAAGGGGCGCTGCTCGATCTCTGTACAAAAATAGTGCGTGGAGACCCTACGCGCGGAAGAAGTGAACCATCGAGTGCCACGCATTCATTCTCGCTCTGTCTTTTTCTATTCCCCCTCCCCAGGAGCGTTAAACGTTTAACGCAACCGTGTTGGAAGCCGCATTAGAAGTTTCACTCCAAAAATATAGTTTACGTCAACTTTGTAGTAATACGTAAAACGAACACACAAAGCATTCAGTGTTCAGATTCATGCAGACGAGGGTTTATTTCATGCAATGTTTTTCATTAAATACAAGGACTACAAGTCATAGAAATAAAGGTGTTGCGTCATTAAATGTAGAATCACCGCTTTCAAAGTTATTTTCCATTGTTATTGCCCACAGAAGTCACCTTTATTGTCCAGACCTTCGCTATAGATCAGTGGTTTTTATTAGTAACTAAGCACGGTTACGTACTCAAAACGTATATGACGTTGTGTTTTTTAACAGTTCTAGTAGTATTTTTATAAAAAACTTGGATGGTATATATAAAAAAATGCGGGTCTACTTACAGTATATTTATTTTGTTTTGTTAAAAAGTTGAACTCGTTCGTCAGCCCGTCGAACTATAGTTCAACTTTTTGACACTTGCACTGTAAGAAACGTAGTAAGTCAGAAAACGAAGGAACAATATGAGAAAGAGTTATGTCTAGCGGATTTCAGACCAGTTTAATTCTCCGCAAGTCACCTAAGAGTCTACTAAATAGTATACTTAATTCACCTATAGGTGACTAAGGCTGGAATACTCAAGTCATTTAAATTTGAGCACCACTTTGCTCTGCCTCTGTTTGACATTACTCATTTGTAAGAGATGGCAATAATTTAAGCGGAACTTAAATTGAGTGGGGTTTGAGTTGCGTTTGAGTATTCGGCTATTAGCCCTGGTGAATTAAGTTGACGGCACCGATATAATGATTAGGTAGCATTAGTTTCAGCGCACGGCGACATATCGCAATGTTTGCAACGACGTGTGAAAAACCCGTCTCGAAGATCGCGACAAGGTCGCAACACGTCAACAACGACACATTGTTCGTCTTTTTCAACGGATTTACCAGTTTTTTTTGTGCAACATATTTTTAGCAAAACAGAATTACGTACAATTATACATACTTTGGAAATAATAAGGAAACTGTTTTTGTGCTTTAGTATTGACTTTAACCGTCATTTATATTTTTTTGTCTCTTATATAGAGACGCAAAAAATACGTAATAATAGGTAATCATTGTAATACGACGTACTAAGAAGAGAAGTAACTTGGGTATGAAATTGTCGTGCCCAAAAATTAAATAGCCATCGGCTTATAAAACACTAGCTGTGCCCGCGACTTCGTCCGCGTGGAAAAGTGTCTTTTGGGTAGTATTTTTAATTACTTCGATAAAACTTTTCATCCCCCCCTTTCAACCTCTTACAAACCTTTTTTCGCCTTAAAAAGTAGCATATGTCCTTTGTCAGGCTCTAGACTATCTGCGTACCAAATTTAATTAAAATCTGTTCAGTAGTTTTGGCGTGAAAGCGAGACAGACAGAGTTACTTTCGCATTTATAATATTATAGTAAGGATCAAACAGAACAAGAGCTACTATAGTCACAGCTATAGGTATAATAAAATCACGTCATCCACGAGCAATTCAATTGGTTGACTCGTGTACCCATTATTATTTAAAGTGCACCGTACCACGCTACAAAAGAAAGATCTAAGCGTTTACTTCTATATTTACTTTACGCTGCTTTCGTAGGTTCTAAGCGTTGGCGCACACTTGACGACAAGATGTCGTGTCGTGTAGTTAGGGAGAGAAAAGATATTTTTTTTTGAAAATCCGGCTGTTTAGAGCTGGATTACGTCACAATATAAAACATATTGTGACGTAATCCGGCTAAAATATAAAATTGGACGGCATACGAGGGGAGGTCCAAAAGTCCGCGGAATAGAGGATTTGGAAATAAAATGAAACAATGAAACTATTTTTCCTTTTCAATATAATTACCTTTGGGCTTAATACATTTTTCAGATCTTGAAATTAGCTTATGAATACCATCAAAAAAATATTTTTTCTCCTTGCCCTCAAAATGAGTCAAAATTGCCGCCTTAACTTCTTCATCGTCTTGAAACTTTTTTCCCCTGAGTTCCTTTTTTAAATTTGGAAATAAATAATAATCGCTAGGGGCAAGGTCCGGGCTGTAGGGTGGGTGGACAAGTGATTCAAAGCCGCACCGGTCTAGAGCAGCCATCGCAACTTTGCTCTTGTGAACTGGTGCGTTGTCTTGCAAAAGCAACACACCGCTTGACAGTTTACCCCGCCTTTTTTCTTTGATGGCTTCCTTCAATTGCTCCAATAATTTTGCGTAATATTCTCCGGTAATGTTGACACCCTTTTTCTTGTAGTCGATCAACAGGATTCCTTCACAATCCCAAAAAATTGTAGCCATAATCTTTCCGGCCGACTCCGACACCTTAAACTTCTTAGGGGGTGGTGTGCCCTTTTTATGCCACTGCATCGACTCTTGTTTGGACTCAGGTTCAAAATGATGAACCCAAGTTTCATCCCCGGTAACAATCCGCTCCAAAACAGGGGTAGATTCTTCGCTACACAGCTCCAAAAAGTGCTTTGACGCTTCAATTCTTTGTTGCTTGTGAAGCGGCGTGAGCATTCTTGGCACCCATCTTGCACTGACTTTTGACATGCCAAGATGATCGTGTAGGATCCTCAAAATGGTTGTATCTGATACTCCTACTATTGCAGAAAGCTGTTTTTTCTTCAGACGAGCATCTTCCAATATTAATTTTTCTATTTTTTCAACGATATCCGGTGTGGTGACCTCAGCCGGCCGTCCTGGGCGAGAGTCATCTTCAATCGACTCTCTGCCTTGTTTAAAAAGACCATTCCACTTGTAAATCATGGTTTTACTAGGGCACTGATCACCATAAACGGCTCCCATCTCATTCATTATGGTTTTCGGAGGTTTTCCTTGCTTGGTAAGGAACTTTATAACGGCACGAAACTCAATTTGCTCCATAGTTGCAGTTTTTTTCCGGATTGACTTGTTAACAGGGCGATATCTCGTAAACGAGTGGTGTGAAAGGGCTAAAAATAAACTTGTTTATACCCTAATGAGTAACCGATTAGCGACATACCAAACAAAGATAGCTACCTGCATCCCCTCCCCCCCGTTCCGCGGACTTTTGGACCTCCCCTCGTATATAGGGCTTTGTTTAGCCATTCTAAAACCGTTTTTATTTTTATTCCAGCTTAAATAGTTCGAGCCACCGTTTTTGAGATATTACGAGATATTATACACGATTCGAAAAGTTTTATAATTATTACTACAACTCACTAATTCAACTATTGAGGCTGGAATAAAAATAAAAACGGTTTAAGAATGGCTAAACAAAGCCCTATTTATGCCGTCCAATTGTATATTTTAGCCGGATTACGTCACAATATGCTTTATACAATGACGTAATCCGGCTCTGAAAAAAGTCGGATTTTCAAAAAAAATATTTCTATTCTCTCCCTAACTACACGACGCGACGTCTTTCCTTCTATAGTAGGTGCCAAATTTAATTTTGCGACATCGTTTTGAAGGTGGGTAAATGACCTGTATTGCGGTGTTATTTGGCACCTACTATAGTGTAGTTTGACGCTTAACTTTGTACAGCAGAATTATTTTTTTTATAAAAAAGTATTGAATAAAGGACAATAAAACTGAAAGGCAAACAAACTGAGACAGCTTATTTGATAAACATACAATCGTAAATGAACATCAAGACGGTAGTTTACAGAAACCATGTTATAGATCGATCGTGTAAACAAAGCTTTGTTTATAGACGTAGAGCAGGAGCCAGCGATTATTTTCGTGCGTCATATCTACTGATTTATTTACAACTTGAGTGTATTGAGGTTGAGACAATACTTAAAACAGTTATTTTTAGTGTTCCGGTCCAGTTTTGGAAAAACGGAACACTTATGGTCTCACTCCGGTGTCTGTTTGTCAGTCTGTCTGTCACGCCCACAACTGCCGAACCCAAAAAAAAATTTAGTTAAAAAATTGGATTTGTTCCATCCAGTTATCCATTCCAGTCTTACCAGTAGTTCGATTATCTAACTGTTCGGACAATAATATTCCAAACTGTTAGACTAACTAATCGAACATTTTGGATACATAGTTAAATAATAATAATAATAATAAATATTCACGGAAAAAATTAAGAATGAGTATATTAGAGGAAGTCTGAAAGTGGCACCAGTGATAGAGAAAATGAGGAGCAACAGGTTAGCGTGGTATGGGCATGTCATGCGGAGGGAAGAGAGTCATGTAACGAGGAGAGTGCTAAGTATGAATGTGGATGGATATAGAGGAAGAGGTAGGCCCAAGAAAAGATGGATGGATTGTGTAAAAGATGATATGCATAGGAGAGGAGTGAACACTGAGATGACGAATGATAGAGAAGAATGGAAGAAAAGAACATGTTGTGCCGACCCCACCTAGTGGGATAAGGGCAGGAAGAAGAAGAAGAAGAATAATAAATATTCACAGACATTTAACACAACGCCTTCTAGTCCCAAACTAAGCAAAGCTTGTACTATGGGAACTAAATGGCTGATAGAATACATATATACATTGTTTTTTTGTAAATACATACATAAAATACATAGAAATACCCACACACAGACAGATATTCTGGCGTTGTCAATTGCATGACAACGAAAAGAGATGACAACAGCTTTAACAGTCACTTTATGAATAAGAACATTCGTTTGTATCTGAACTGTAACGTTATACTGATTTACCGTGTACAAATTATTTTGTAGTCATGCAACATGGTATCGTACATGACGTAAAAATAGTTCATACCAGCTCCGTGTCCACAGACACCAATATGAGCCTTATGAAAACAATCAATCCGTATTTCACATAACCTATAAAACATGGAATATATTGTTGTAATGGTACACATAACGCAGTTTCCTTTAGATTTAGAGTAGTAACCCTTTCTTTTAGATATTTTTATTTGTCACTAATGATCGCTATATACATTCCTTCTTATTGAAGTTATACTTCTAATGCGACTTCCAACCGTTTAACGCGTTTAACGTTTAACGCTCCTGGGGAAGGGGAATAGAAAGAGACCGAAGGAGCGTTAAACTTTTAACGCAATAGAATAGAACTAGTGGCTCTGGGAGCTGTAGACCTCGCGAGCATACTAAATATTCCAATATTCAACATCATCAATGTCGTGTAAGGTGTTTTCTGAAAGTCTTTAAGTGCACTTTTATTAATATTAAAGGCTTATTATTATGCTGATGCTCTCATTCAGTGAAGGAAAACATCATGAAGATAATTATCAGTTAGTACTCTAACAGCGACGAAACGCTTGCAGCCTGTCACGTATTGAAAACTAACTATAATGCAAAATGTTGTGTGTGTGTGTGTGTGTGTGATGTGATGTTTTTTCTATTTAATTTTGTAAATTTTTGAGGAATGTAATGTGCAAGTGCATTTTCCGTTTTGTGATTTTTTTGATCTTTTTGATTTTTTTTGCATCATCTTGTGTAGAATGAGGTCCTTTGTGTTTCTCTCAAATTTGATTGAAAACCATCGATTGTTTGATGAGCTTTCCTGTTCATCATGCTGAAGATCCTTATCAGATCTTCGCCAAACTTTTATGAGACCAACTTATAGTTACTACCTTTCAAATAAAAAAAAAATAATCGAAATCGGATTTCATTTGGTGGAGATATCCAGTATATCAAATAGCCCCCTTTTTGCCCTTTTTTTGGGGGAAGTACCCCTCCAATCAAAAATCCCCGACGACAAAAAAAATCTAATAAGTCATATAACCTGTGTACCAAATTTCGTCCAGATCGGTTGAAAAATGCGACCTGTAGAGGAGAACAGACATACAGACAGACAGACATCCGGACAAACGCATTTTTGGCCAATGTGGAAACTGAGACGCTTCGCTCGCTCGGTCAAAGAGACAGAGCGAGAGTGATCACATACGGAGACCCCCACCAAACGCAAAACACTTCGAAAGCGCGTTCTAGGATCCGACCAAACTTAGCAGCGCCATCTAGTTCTGATTTAGGCAACATGAGCAAAGAACCTTTTCTAATTAAATAAGTACTGCATATTGGTTAAGTACATAAAAATAAATACTAAATTAATTTCACTTTAAACACAGAGCGAGAGTGAATGCGTGGCACTTGAAGTATAACTTCTTCCGCGCGGAGGGACTCCACGCACAATTTTTTTTTTATATTACAATTACTAGCTAAAGCGACCGAAGTTGTAACATCTCTTTTCGTAGTCATGCAACCTTAGTCTCCATATGATGGGCGCGGTGAAAAGCATCACGGGGCACGTCCTCCTTAAGCAATACTTCGTTTAAGCAGTTACCACTTAGCATCAGGTGGGTCATTGGCCTGTTCCGACATATAGTTGCAAAAAAAAACCAAGTCACTACGACTAAATACTCAATCATAGACACTGGGATCTTTAAGCAGTTACCGCTTAGCTTCAGGTGGGTCATTGGCCTGTTCTGTCATATAGTTGCATAAAAAAAGAAAGTAACTATGACTAAATACTCAGTCATATGGCCGAATACTCAAACGCCACTCAAACCCCACTCAATTTAAGTTCCGCTTAAATTATTGCCATCTCAAAAGAGTAATGTCAAACAGAGGCAGAGCAATTTTAAGTGGTTCTCAAATTTGTATGACTTTTGAGTATTCCACATATGCTGAAATACTCAAACGTCATTCAAAATTTGAGCACCACTTAAATTTTTGAGTGGTGCTCTGCCTCTGTTTGACATTACTCATTTGTAAGAGATGGCAATAATTTAAGCGTGACTTAAATTGAGTGGCGTTTGAGTATTCGCCCATTAGATCTTTTTTATTGAGACTACTTTTCAGAGACTACTGGAAAAAGTAAAGCCGCGGTCTTGAGCTAATACAAGTCAATAAAACGTAGTATATTATGTTCAAATTATTGCTGAAGATAAACCGGCTAATCTGCGGATAGAGTTTAAACTGAAGATCGGATTTTACGGTTACGTAGTAACTGAACGTAATGAAACGAATCCTGCGTGCCTAAGATGCGCACCGCGAGATATTTGTCATGTCGTTCTGTCAAAATGTAAGCATTTTGTACCAGTTTAGGAACTATTGCATTATCTGTGGTACCTAATGGTGTCGACAAAACGCGCCATAATGTACACTTTTGACACTTCCTAGTCGTCGTACCTCTCTGAGTACGAGATAATAGTCACGCAGAAATGTCAAAAGTTGAAAATTCAAAGGCGCGGTTTCTCGACAACATACTACAGATAATGCAATAGTTCCTAAACTGGTGCAAAATGCTTACATTTTGACAGAACGACGTGACAAATATCTCGCGGTGCGCATCTTAGGCCCACTGGGCTAAAGCTATTTCTGTATTTAATTGTCGGGATAAACCAAGGTTTTCATAGCTTTAGGCCCAGTTTCACCAAAGTCTTGCTAACAGAGTGCTACGTAATCGGGCGTCAAAATGTCAAGCGACTAAATTAAAACGACGTTCAACGCTGTTTAAATAAAACGCAAGCAGATGTATTTTTGTTTAGCTGGTTTATATGGTGGCCGTCAGATCAGCGATTAGATTTAACAGTCTGTTAATGAAGATAATCCTTGGTTAGGGCATGGTGAAACACAAAACGACCTTAACAGTCCGTTAAATGGCTAACAAGCTGTTAGTTTAACTAACAGCTTGTTAATTAACAGACTGTTAAATCTAATCGCTGATCTGACGGCCACCATATAAACCAGCTAAACAAAAATACATCTGCTTGCGTTTTATTTAAACTGATTACGTAGCACTCTGTTAGCAAGACTTTGGTGAAACTGGGCCTTACCCTATTACCTATAAGCCTAGCCTAAATAATAAAATAATAATAAATATTCTTGGACATTACACACAACGCTCTCTAGTCCCAAACTAAGCAAGGCTTGTACTATGGGGACTATAGATTGCTGATAGAATACTTATTATTTTTTTTGTAAATACATACGTATAATACATAGTAACACCCAGACAAAGTTAGTAACGCCTATACAAAAATTTAGTATAATTTACAACATGTCAACTATATTCTGCGACCGTGTTTTGTTTGTTTTTTTGCATAAAACACGGTGTAAATAAATAGAGTTGCATAACTTACATTATTATCATTATCGTCGACGACACGGTTGCCTATATTGAAAAGAAAAGAAAAAAAAACAACATTGGCATAAAAACAGTTTCCTGTCGTTAACACTAGTGATAGTTGTAGAAAATTGTCCGAACCGTCACACTACAGTGACAGAGCAGTGTGATGGTTAGATGGGTGGCAGAGTTTACTGGCTCGAAAGCAAGGGGCGTTCTCAAATGAAGTTTATTTCATGCGTATTTCGTATTAAAACTTGCACTATACTATACATGAAACGAAGTAAAATCGGATATGTCAGTTACAAACCCGATGGACCGACGGAATTGTGAAGGTCGGAGGAAGCTGCTGATGATCAAAGTCAAAACATTTCTTGCAAATATCAAAAACAATTATATCTAGGTGTATTCTTATTGAACTATCTGATGTTTTGTGTCTACATGACAAATGGAAATTGTCATAAACTCAGTGTTTGAAGTGTCATGTAAAGTGACGTTTGAATGACATTCCACGAAGTTGGATGTGTTAAATAACTGTATGTACCACATGCAGTTAGAAATTATGATAGACAGGTGGTTTTCAGCTAGTACAAAATAACTGAAGTATTGTTGATTAAAAAAGCTCAAATCTGAGATAAGATGTTCCATATGAATTCATATACAGAGGTTGAACAGTCAGCCAAACAGGCAACCAGCATTCGCCTAGCGCAACGTCCTTATAAAAGCTTCTACATCGGATATAAATTCGAGTGTTATTTATCTGCACTGCAGTACACTGTACTAAATGAAAAAAATATACTATTTTTGGTTTGACTATTACAATATTTATAATTTATACGACTTTATTCTTATATTTTTTTTAAGTATACAACTTCAAACTCTTATTAGTTAACTTTATTAACATAAAAAACATTAAAAGTCTCACAATACTTAAAGAAAATTAAAACGAATTCAGTATTTACAATATTCACAATATTTACAAAATACACATGAAACAGTTGAGCCGTTGCAAACGTTTTATTAGTTCAACTGGTCCAAATCAGTACCTTCTGATTTTTTAGTTCAACTGGTCCAAATCAGTACCTTCTGATTTATTAGTTCAACTGGTCCAAATCTGTACCTTCTGATTTATTAGCTCAACTGGTCCAAATCAGTACCTTCTGATTTTTTAGTTCAACTGGTCCAAATCAGTACCTTCTGATTTATTAGTTCAACTGGTCCAAATCAGTACCTTCTGATTTATTAGCTCAACTGGTCCAAATCAGTACCTTCTTCTTACTTTTTCTTACTTGATGATATTGACTTTACACCGACAGAGTGGATATTTGTCAGTTAATATAAATTTATCAATCAACAAACCATTAATTCATCCTTAGATAGTGTGTCGGTTAGGATTCAAAATGTAGATTACTAACGAGCAAACTAGATAGTTTAACTAAACTAATTTAATTAAACAGCACCACAAGTCTTTGTCGTTTCAGTTCATAAGGAATGGCAACAATTTTAATACTGTCAAATTAGGTTAGTAAAACCAAATAAGATAAAATTGAGGGCAATGGAGCAGGATTATTAAAAAAAAAGTGATTTTCCTGTTTATACTGTTGAATAATGTATTTTGCGGATCAATTTATAATGTTCAAAGTTCTGCGTGTTCATGATGTCATACAACTCTGTTTATTTCTTCAATGGCTCACGTATTAAAACAAACACTATATAAAAATCCATTAGTCTGGTTTTTTGAACATGTGTTGAACGAATCAGAGGTTATGTATTATGGAAAACAAATGAAAGAGGTTCGAGTATTTTTATATAAACATATAAACATATAAATTAAAAGAAATATTCAAAATAGGTTTTATATGCTATCTTTATTATCCCACAGTTCAGACAATAATTTGTTTTATGACCGTTGTCTATGAATTCGGCTATGTAGTTCTGAACGAGTAAAAACGAGCAATTAAATACATCCCTTGTGACTGTGACATATGGTTCAGAATTGTCATTTCCATGCATTTTGTGGAGCGTCAATTTGGCTAGAGGTTGTGCAGTAACAATAAAATTGTATTATTTTCTTTCTGATTTTTTTTTAATATGAGAAGCAATTGGATACTCGAACAATAGATTTACCTATAAAAGCCAGTCATCTCTAATGGGTTTTGTATACAGAACTTTCCAAGGCCTCCAAGGAAGCTACACACATGTGGAAGTTAAACGATAAAGCAGGTTTTAATGAGTTTTCTATAGAAAACCGAGATGGGTTGTAAATTGTAATCCATCAGGCAAGTTATAAAATTCATTGGATGACTGCTTTTAATTTCAAACAATTTTAAAACGCATTTCCGTGGGAATTGAGTATTAATAATAATAAAATATACTTAAGAGTTAGATACAACCGAGGCTATTATATCTAGTTGATTTATAGAGTGAACGTTTTTTTACGAGGCACTGCGCTAAAGTGCGCGAAAATCTTTTTTTTTTATATTCGTAAATACCATTTTCTCTTACCTTGTCTGAGTCTGAGTCTCACATAAAGAAAAACATCAGACGTGAGCGCCTTAATTATATTTTCCGTCATCATTTGAGAGTATGTCTTCACTCTGGTTAATCAGAAGAATTAATATTTTATTGGTTAGAGAGCCACGCTTCTACACAATGCGTTTCGCCAAAATTTGAGAGCAACTGTGATGACTTCAAATTTGTCGTATCATAGTTGAAGCGCTCATGGCTATAGGCTTGCTTAGTCAATCTTCACCGATTATCTAAGTTAAGCAACGTTCTGTTTGCTCATATATTTGGATGGGTGACCGTTAGTGGCATTTACATCTGAGCGCTTCCGTGCTTCGGAGGGCACGTGAAACTGTCGGTCCCGGCTCTAACAGTCATTAAGCCATGACGAAGGTCTTAAGGCGGCCTAAAAACTCCGTCACCATAGTTGGCCACTAACTCATACGAGCTTTCTTGCATAGTTGAAGGGAGACAACAATACTAGAGAGAGAAAGACAATCAAATACTTGTCGAAACAATTTTCATTACGCGATACAGTTTATTGAAGCAGCGACATACCTCTGTATTGCGAATGAGCATCCCGAAATAGCTTATTGTCATCTCTTGAGACTAATAAATTAGTAAACACCTCTGAAACGTAATTATCAACGTGTAACTACACAAATTGCAATTATACCAACGTATACAATTACAAATTAAGTTATACGTAGTACACAAACGGTATATTTAGCAGAATAGCTTTTTGGATATGAGCTGAATTTGTAATTCGAATTGACTAAAATGTTAAGATTGAACACTGACAAGTCTCAAACCGCTTTTCATTCGCGTTGTAGTCGCTTGTCAGCGACTTAACCCGATATTTAGTAGAATTGGAAAACAACACATTTGAAAAACATAATTTACTTGACTATACCTAGTTGTCAGAACAAAGAAAGAACCAAATCAGTTTAGTACGTAGACAAATATACTACGACTGAATATAGAACATTCATTTTGCTACAATACCGAGCAGCTGTATTGAACGCAAATCTTATGTTGTCTCTATATTTATAATTCTAATGTCTGTCTGATTTCTCTATACTGTTTGTTTATTTCGTGTGCCATTGGTCGAATTTTACTTCTCAGATTAAGATGTGTGTTTACTATATTAGAAATTACACCGAAAATGATTAAATTAAAAAATATGTTTTAAGTTAAGTTAGTGTATATTTCAAGATGTAGTGTATAAAAAAGATTTCATTACCAATGCGTCCCGGATACTCGTAGAAACAAGTATTTATTTGTTATAAAATAATATTTTGAATTCCACAAAGTTGTTTTCAATAAATATAAAATTAGACGAGAAACATCTATCAAGCTCATATACTCTGAAAAAATCTAGTTACTTTGACAACTCTTGGTTGTAAAAAACTAAGAAGAATTAAAAAAAACCACAGGCTAAAGGTATTCTCTCAATAAATCTCACTGAAAACAATCTGAAATTATTAGTTGGCAACATGAACGCATTTTTTTTTTCAGCACGCGGTCCAATTGTGTAACAAAAGGTTCCGACGATTGTATATTTTTTTTACGAAAATAAATATACGGAAAGTCCGTGCGTTAGCCAACTATCTGTCGCGAGAGTAGGATCAAAATAGAACGGTTTTAGTTCGACTTTATCAGTCAAAGCGACAATCGTTAGGTCTGCGTTCAAATTCCGCTCGGCCTTTTTGTGTTTCTATGTTTCTATTTTCGTATGTTTGGTTTCCTGGTACTGTTCTTTTGGTCTGGATAGCTTCTAGCTGTGGCTTTGTAGCAGCATACTAAAGTGTACCATCCTAATGTTCCATTTAATCTACTGCTGTATTTGTTTGAGTAACATAAAAGCTTTATCAAACTGTCTTTTGTAACACATTGGGCCCATATTCTCAGCCGTTGCCTCGAATGATCTTCGCCTTCATTCCTCGAAATCGTCGTTTCAGTAAAATGACTACGAAAGCACGATTTCAAAGTCAGGTCGAGGCGAGGATTATTCAAGTAACATAACAACATTTCGAGGTCGACGCGAGGATTATTCGAGGTAAGAAAAAAACGAACAATAAGGGTCAATGGTCATACTTTTAGGAAAATAAAACACGTCCATTCATAAGCAAATATTATCAATATTACATACGTTAGAATAACTCGTTGAAATTTATGAAATTTTTAATATTCGCTGCAATAACTGAAGTAGTATCTTCAAATAATACTACGACTAATACGACTAGTTTATCTCTCTTGAATTTCATTTAAAGAGCGTTGCTCTTTTTCTAATTTATAGTATTTCTGATAATAATGTTAAACAACGAAGTCACACTTCAGCCATTCTGTGCCCAGTTTTCATTTTAGTTTAGCGTAGTTAATATTTTACTTTCTGTCACTATCTATACAAATATTATAAAGAGGAAAGGTTTGATTTTTTGTTTGTTTGTTTGTTTGTATGAATTGAATAGGCTCCGAAACTACTGGACCGATTAAAAAAATTCTTTTACCATTAGAATCCTACATTATCCCTGATGAACATAGGCTATATTTTATCCCGGAATTCCCACGGGAACGGGAATTACGCGGGTGAAACCGCGAGGCGCTGCTAGTATTTTATAAAACTTTTATGTAACGTACCAACCTATTTTAAAGTTTGATGTACAATATTCTAATAAATGTGTGATCGCAGTACCTACCGCACGTACGCATTTGGCGCCACTGAAAACCAGCGCCTAGGCAGGGTACTAACATATCCTGCCCTGGCACCATGCTGAGTGGTGGCCATTTTTGTTATTTTTATAGTTCTAAGATTTAATTTTGTAATACCAACCTATGTATAATAACAAAATAAAAACTTTCTATTCTATTCTATTCTATTCTAATTCTTAACCATTATCTTATAAATTACGAACAATAGCTAAACTAATGCCTCTATTGTTGTTTTCACACTACGACACGACACATACGACATCAGTGGAGAGCTAATCTCTTACATTTAGTAGGTACTAGACGCTCTTACGATTTTTGTTAGAGTCTGACACGTCGGTGCTGTGCTAGTAATATTTTTTTTTTGGACTTTCAATGATCTTCCATTACAAAGGGATTTAGCATTAGATTAAAAATAACGCAAAAAAGCAAAATTATTCTAGGCTAAATAAAAAAAAAAAAAAACACGGACATTTTAACACAACGCCTTCTAGTCCCAAACTAAGCAAAGCTTGTACTATGGTAACTAGATTGCTGATAGAATACATACATACACTTTTTTTTGTAAATACATACTTATAATACATAGTAACACCCAGACACAGAATAAACATCTATGTTAGCCGCACACAAATGTTTGCTCTCAGTGGGGATCGAACCCACGACCCACAGCACGGAAGGCAGAGCTACTACCGACTGAGCCATGACGCCTGTAAATAAGAGAGACTTGGGTATTTCTCAGCTTATGAACCTAGTTTATACGCATACCCTGTTATTAATAAAATCTATTTGTGTAGTTACACCGTGTTTTGTTTTTTTTAATCGAATTTAAATCTGCTTGTCAATGCAAAAGACAAAACACGGTGTAACTACTCGAACATTACATGGAGTTTATTGATAACAGGGTTAGGCCGTGCTCACTTTGGACACGAATTTGTTCGTACGTAAACGTACGAGTAATGTTCGTACGAATTGAGTGCTCACACTGAATGCGTTTTTCTCCGTCAAATAGGTAGTAGGTACCTACGACTGCGTGATAAATCCCAACAAGTTAGGATTGTATTCGGACGTCGTCGTAAGTAAACGTACGTATAGGTATGACTGATCGCATGCAGTGTGAGCGCTCCCATAGTCCTTGGAAGGTCGGTATCATACGTGCGTAGTCGTACGAATCAAATTCGGATGAAATCGTATCCAAAGTGAGCACGGCCTTAGTGTAGTCATACTACTAGTACCTATGAGTAGGTATAAAATGCATGCACCTGTAAGTAACCTGTTAGTAAAGTTCAAAATAAAACAAAATTTGAGTAAAAATTAAACATTTCAATGATAAAATGTAAATGCATAACCAAACAGCCTTCTTACCTTACAGTAAGTGGTCAAACTTGAATATTAAACATCGGTTAAGAGTGAACTGAACTTGCTCAGGGTTCCATGCTACCGAAAAAATGAATAGACAAATAAAAGTAAAAAAATATCTCTTTTGAATCTGTTATGCAGATATTGTTTTAGGTCCTAAAAACACATTTTGTAAATTTAAAGCTAAAAAAAGCTTAAATATTTAAACCTATGACTGAACGACAAGATCGGATATATTAGGATTCTCCCGCTAGAGACGCTTACCATATTTTCATACAAAATATGTCGCAAATCGCTTCTCGATATGCGTTTCGATCAACAAAACAAAACTAATACTACGGCCTCTGAACCCTAAAAATATAACTTGGTGCAAAGTTAAATGTGTCTATAGCAACAGAATTAAAACCAAGGTCGTAATAACTGCAATGGCTTCTTGTTGTGTTCAATCAGTACAGTAAGTACTTATTGCATACTATTCTTGAATACTTTATGTATTTTAGACTAATTCAAGAGAAAAGGTGGTCCTCATTAGCATTCATCTTATATTTTTGATTTGCTTATAAAGTGAACTATGTATTATAAGTATGCAGTTACAAAAAAAATATTACAAGTGTTGAATCAGCAATCTTGTTCCCATAATAACTGTACAAGCTTTGCTTAGTTTGGGACTAAAAGGCTTTATGTGTAATGTCCATGAATATTTATGTACTTCAAAACAGAGTTCGGACGGAATAAGTAAACATTTTTTTGTAAAATTATTTTTTAATTGTATGCATTTATATACTTATTGTTCTACAATCTACATGTACCGCTACACTGTTTTAATTGGTTTTTTCTCTTTAAAATATATATAGTTGTTTACTAACCCACACACGAGGATTCCCTGTGTGTTTGTTCTCTCATGACCATTATAATATACGAATCAACCGCTGCTGGTCTCTCCGAATCGATTTCCATAGAAAACTATTTTAGACCTATTCCATTTACAGTCTTTCCGGAATCATAATATCGTCGGTTAATCAGGTTTCCTTTTAAAAGCATGAAAATAACGTAGTTTTCTATTACAAAAGCATTTCGCTTTTAAAACTGACTCACTAGCCGAACCGAACAGTATGTAACTACAAAGAAAATATCTGATTTCTAAATAGGTGGCACGTCGCCGGAATAACGATGCCAGATGCCGCTGGAATACGAATAGAGAATGCACTTCCAAACTGAAGTCTACGCTGTAAAACGGGCAACGAAAACTCCTGTTAATATTGTAAGTTACAATGCGCGGGGACCGGGCAACGAACGATCTGCGAAAACAGCCCAGCGTAGAAGGCGAGCACGTAATGTAACTCAAAAGTCAAAGAGTGTATGAATCCTCATTTATCGTTCTGTATAGTAGACTCCTTCAGTTACAGTACCGAAGCTCTGTTACATTATCATTATTATATCATTATTATTATCATTATCATTATCATTATTATCATTATTATATCATTATTATTATTATTTATCATTATTATTATTTGTTATATTATGTTATGTGGGTTCGATCCCCACCAAGAACAAACATTTGTGTGGCAAACATAGATGTTTGTTCTGTGTCTGGGTGTTTCTATGTATTATAAGTATGTATTTACAAAAAAAAAATTATGTATGTATTCTATCAGCCATCTAGTTCCCATCGTACAAGCTTTGCTTAGTTTGGGACTAGAAGGCTTTGTGTTAAGTGTCCGTGAATATATATTTTATATATATATATATTATTTGTCTTGACAGAGTGCGTTCATAAAACATGAAATAAACAACCCGCAACGACGTCTGCGTTTTTTCTAATTTTACAAATATTGAGATTACGTACTAAAAACCATTTTTTATCACAATAAAATATAGTCTATGGCATTCAGGAAAAACATAGCGATTTATAGTTGAAATAGGTTTTAGAATCGGTTTAGTAGTTTTAAAGATTTAGCCCTACAAACAAACTAAAGCAAATAAAATGTAGAGCACATGCTCGTGTAAAATTAATGAATTTTACTTAAAATATTTTCTTATATAACTAGGTAATCCTAGGTTAACATTAACTTATTATTATTATATACGAACACTAACACGATCTCTAAAGGAATACTTATCAAAACTAAAACACGAAACGACTGAAGACTTAGTTTTTTAAGAAAGTAATAATGTTGTTTTATAATACGAAAACATTTTAATCAAATTTAACCCTAAACTTTTCCGTCCCTCACATCGTTACCCCGAGAGGCCGAGGCCCAAATATTTTATGAACGCAACTTTCGGGTCCATTGATAAATATTCCATAGATAGTCTTGCACTGATGAACCACATTGTGGATATACTTTTTTATTATACAGAAGAATATTTAGAAATAGTTAAGTATAAAGAAAAACTTAATGGTTGTTTTAAAATTTGAAGCAATGATAATATCCGATAGATGCGTTTTTATTTAAAACTAATAGGTATAGTTTATTGACATTCAGTCAAAACCAAATGTCCAAATGAAAAATATTGAAAAACTCACCGAATGAAGATATTAAACGATGAAATAACTCAACAAAATCCGTGACACCGGTCCTTCTTTCCGCCTTTAAATCACTGAATTTCAAACCACACCGCAGTTAAAAATTAATAAACGTCACACATCAACATTAACAACGTAAAATTATTGCAAACTTGTACTTAAAAAAAAATTGAGACAACTCGTTTGTCGTACGTAAATTTTCGCGGTAAACGGAGCGAGCGACGAACGTCCCACCCACGCGACGACGTAGACGCGACTGGCCGCGAATACACGGATTCACCTGCAATGCGTGCGCTCCTCGCTGATGACAGACAAGGACGGCAGCTGTCTCAAAACCGGCCAGAGGGAGAGAGTAACAAGCACACGTGCTCATACCCACCTCGAGGGTAAAGCAGTTTTCAGGAAAGGGGCGCATTATTACAAAGCTGGGAATGAATAGCTATGCTATGTATTTAGCATTATGAAGACTGGGACAATGGCACGAGTTATGCCTTTTGTTCGCGAGGAGCGAGCAGTGTGACATTCTCGCCGGTGTCACAGAACAAATAACATCTAAATTACATTTTCACTTCGAAAGCTCAAAACCAGAGATCTCCGATACGCATGAACATGCATATTCTGTTTGATTGCTTCTATGAAGTCCTTTCCACCATGTACATTTTCAAAGTACCAAGGTAAGAGATCTGAATTAAGATCTACCGTGTCTGTCAAGGCAGAATTTTAAGTTTTAACATAATAAAATCACATCATCATAGTACCTAAGTAACATGGGATTGAGGTCCTCAAAACGAAAGAGGTATTCTATTGCACAGCAGCGACCTCTATCTCGTACATTTTCATAGAACCAAGTCAAGTACAAACTACACGATAGCAGATCCATTAGCCATAATTATGCGCTCATTGCGAATGCAAACATTGAATCAGAATCTCTATTGAAATTACTTAGTTACATTTAATTAAGTACCTAGTAATTTTAAATAACTACTACGCAGTATAATGTTTCAGAATAATACAAGTAATTAAGTTTTGATCTTCCACTCCATTCCCCTGTGACGAGATCACAAGATCTAGTACCTCAGAGCCGGAATCCGGGTTATATTTGAACCAGATTCGGCAAATATTTGCCCTTAATTCGCATCTCTTACGCCTCAGTAGAACACCGCATCACAGAGCCTGTCAATGTCGTATTTGTTTGAAAAATAAAGCCGTATTTCTTAAAGCTATCTAGGCTGTGGCGCTCAAAATATTCATGTTCATTTATTTCTTAAAGCTATCTAGGCTGTGGCGCTCAAAATATTGATTTTCATTTATTTTTTAAAGATTTCTAGGCTGTGGCGCTCAAAATATTGATGTTCATTTATTTCTTAAAGATTTCTAGGCTGTGGCGCTCAAAATATTGATTTTCATTTATTTTTTAAAGATTTCTAGGCTGTGGCGCTCAAAATATTGATGTTCATTTATTTCTTAAAGATTTCTAGGCTGTGGCGCTCAAAATATTGATTTTCATTTATTTTTTAAAGATTTCTAGGCTGTGGCGCTCAAAATATTGATTTTCATTTATTTCTTAAAGATTTCTAGGCTGTGGCGCTCAAAATATTGATGTTCATTTCTTTCTTAAAGATTTCTAGGCTGTGGCGCTCAAAATATTGATGTTCATTTATTTCTTAAAGATTTCTAGGCTGTGGCGCTCAAAATATAGATGTTTATTTATTTCTTAAAGATTTCTAGGCTGTGTCGCTCAAAATATAGATGTTTATTTATTTCTTAAAGATTTCTAGGCTGTGGCGCTCAAAATATTGATTTTCATTTATTTTTTTAAGATTTCTAGGCTGTGGCGCTCAAAATATAGATGTTTATTTATTTCTTAAAGATTTCTAGGCTGTGGCGCTCAAAATATTGATTTTCATTTATTTTTTAAAGATTTCTAGGCTGTGGCGCTCAAAATATTGATGTTCATTTATTTCTTAAAGATTTCTAGGCTGTGGCGCTCAAAATATTGATGTTCATTTATTTTTTAAAGATTTCTAGGCTTTGGCGCTCAAAATATTGATGTTCATTTCGGTAAGTAGGGGAGAGTGGGGTTTGTTTGGCGACTCAACAAAGAGTCTGAGATTAAAACTGTTGCTGGCATTGTGTTTGTCGGTGTTTGTTTGCTGTAGCCGTTCAATTTTGACGACCTCTGTTCTCGCTAGACGACAATTGGAATTGTGTAGTAGGCTTTTCACTTTATTTTCCAAGATGCTGTATTGCGCAGAGTTACAAAGAAAAACTCCAGTAACCTTTCGGCAACGTTGTTCGTGACATTTGAATATAAAAAAATATGCTTTTTTAAAACACTTACGGCCGAATACTCAAACGCCACTTAAATTAAGTTCACGCTTAAATTATTGCCATCCCTTACAAATGAGTAATGTCAAACAGAAGCAGAGCAATTTTAAGTGGTGCTTAAATTTAAGTGACGTTTCAGTATTCCGGCCTTTAGTATACACAAAATTAAAATGTCACTAGAAACAACTAAATAATTACTAATTAATGAAACTTATACCATACAAAAGCCCTTTCTCCAGATTGAAACATGAGCTATAAATCTTATTGAAATCAAAGACGTGGATTCTTAGATACAGCTTGAACTCTCTAAACTAAAAGTTACGAGGTTCATCGTTATCTGGTTGACAGATATTTTGGCTGAAAGTTTCGCACGCGTACGAAGTCGCGGGTATCAGCTAGTTATTTTCATATAAATAGAGATTTTGTTGCGACGCTGAAAATATCGTACAGAGTTTTGTGTCGTTCTCGTAAATATTTCACGCAACACTTTTTGTGTCGTTCGTTCTAATGGAATGTCGACGTGTCACAGACATGTCATGTACTGCGTCAGTTTTCATTACCTCGGACGGAGAGACCTACGGGTAGGTGTAGGTAAGTCTCTTAGCTAAAATGTAGGGACAAGTTTCGCTTTGACACAGAATATTTTTTTCTGAAGTAACTTTTCTTGTTTTTTAAAAAATATATTCCTTTACCTTTATAGCGGCTTTATTATTGTCAGTTACATGTCAATATAAATAGACGGTAGCAGACTTATCTATCGGTAATTTTAATAATAGCCTATACTTACGCTTAAATCTATTTGCAAACAACTGTGTATTATAGTAAGTATAATCTATTCTGTGCTGGTCCTTACCAACTTTTTTTCAATCAAAATTACCTTGCATGATTCTATGCATATTTTTTTTCGATATCTACGAATAATTTGGGAGTTAAGTAACTAATTCTTAACTAATATTTTGTTACATCTACATAAACCATGATTAAAAACAAAGATACAAATAAAAAAAAGACTCAACAGTGTTAAATATTCTGTTAATAGTGATAAATTGTTAATTTGAATTGTCCTTTGGCTCACAAAATATAATAACTTTAGAACAAAAGCGTAGACTATACGTGTAGAAACAAGTCGATAAAAATATCTCAACAATACAATAACCATGAAGTGATCTCTACTAACTATGTCACCATCTGTGCATTCTAGCCGTGTGTGTACCTTCTAGTAACTGTCTATTATTCCCTGCTCTCAGCGCGATGTCCTATAGTGAGTGTTAAGTGATCTGTGACACTTGTATGTTCCGTGTTGGCACTTTACCAGCATTCTTATAATTAACTAGCAGCGCCTCGCGGTTTCACCCGCGTAATTCCCGTTCCCGTGGGAATTCCGGGATAAAATATAGCCTATGTTCATCAGGGATAATGTAGGATTCTAATGGTAAAAGAATTTTTTTAATCGGTCCAGTAGTTTCGGAGCCTATTCAATTCATACAAACAAACAAACAAACAAAAAATCAAACCTTTCCTCTTTATAATATTTGTATAGACAAAATAATAGTTCGAATTAAAGCTAATGGTCACCGTTCTGGTATTCTTGTGATAAATAAGAATAGACGATTTTTATGACCTGATTCCTTTGTACGCTCTGTTTTGATACTTATGGTGGATTCATTATGTTTGTGCAGTATACTAATCTGTTATTTTACATTATAACGGCCGAATTTAATATTTTATCTTCGGAAATGATAACAACATCATAAATATTACGATTTAACTTAAAAAACTCGATTAAATTTTAGGGCTAAATTTTTTCTTACCTATAAAAAAATCAAGCCGTTTCGAAGCTCTTTCAGACGTTCTATATATATAGAAATAAGAGTTATTTATTTTACGCAAAAACACATACAAAGATACAATGAAATAAACATTAAATTATAGAGACAGATGCATATAAAAAGGTAAATATCAACCGTAAGGGTAATTTTTTTAAGCCTTGGTCTAGGATGCCAATTCTCCTGACACCACCCACCATGTCTGTGAACCACCGACATTTCTAAACGACCGAAAAAAAGCGCCACAAAAAGTTACGATTATTTTCGCTTCTCGCACCGAAGCTTACCATTTTAATGATGGGAAAATTCAAATAGGCGGTAGATTGCACGAGGTCGATTGCCCCATATACAACCCCCACTCAAGTCGATCGATTTACATCGCACCCTAGTCACTCAACCCTCGTACATTTTGGCAAAACTTACTATTATAATAACACTAGCTTCCGCCCGCGACTTCATTCGCGTCCCGTTGGATGCCGTTGATTTATCAGAATAAACAGTAGCCTATGTGTTAATCCAGGTCTCAGACCAATATTCCAAGTTTCATACAAATCGGATCGCTTGTAAAAATTTCATCACGTATCTTAAGAATGAAAATATTGTTTTCTTAATTTGATTTTTGATTATTTACGGCCAGGGTTGTGTACCCACTAACATAAAAAGGTTTTATTCAAGCTGTCAGTTGTTCCATGTCAGTTGTGTTTTGCTATACCATTTCTAACAAATGAACGGCTGGACTGATGTGTTTACTGATAAATTTTCTGGATGTTCATCTTTTCCCCGGGAACGGGATAAAAAGTATCCTATGTGTTAATCCAGGTCACGGACAATATATATTCCAAGTTTCATCCAAATCGCATCAGTAGTTTTTGCGTGAAAGAGTAACAAACATACATACATACATACATCGTTACAAACTTTCGCGTTTATAATATTAGTAGGACGTTAGAAACAGGTCAAGGGTAAGAAGTGATAAAAGTGATAGCTATCATTTTACTCGGCTCTACTGTAAAATTTAGTTATTTTCAAAAGCTAATTACATCTAGGAGCTTACTTATAACCGTATATCGATATATTCCAGAAATCCCTACCAGTGGGGATTTAAGTTTTTTTTTTCCAGAAATCCCCATTGCTACGACGTAGCATGTCTACAACGTAGCAGTATAATTCAAAAGTAAATCACGTTTTAGTGCCATCTAGTTTTAATCCCACTTCAAAAAAGGAGGAGGTTCTCAATTCGGTTGTATTTTTTTTTTTATGTTTGTTACCTCAGAACTCCGTCATTTATGAACCGATTTGAAAAATTCTTTTTTTATCTGAAAGGGTATGCTTCCAGGTTGGTCCCGAACTGCCATCATCATCATCATTTGATGATGAAGGCGTATCAAATTGAAGTCGGTTTTACCAGTTTTTTAAACTTATAAATTATGTTTTAGACTAGTGATAAAATAGTTACAAGGATTTGAAGCAGTTGTTTATGTTGAGATGTGATTATAAGTAGGACCACTAAGAGCTAGACGTTTATTGGAGAGAGTAACTAGATAGTATTGAATTGCTCCCAAATTATTATTGGTTCCTGTTACTAATTTTGAGCGCTTCCAGATGAAATATATTGTTCTGATTCTTGTTAGAACCGGTGGCGTTTCAATTGTTAGTAAAAATATGCACTGCTGAAATGGAGAAGAAAGGGTTGGTAACTGATATAGACCGGAATACTGAAACGTCACTCAAATTTAAGCACCACTCAAAATTGCTCTGCCTCTGTTTGACATTACTCATTTGTAAGAGATGGCAATAATTTAAGCGTGAACTTAATTTAAGTGGCGTTTGAGCGTTCGGCTAATAGAGTATTCAAAAAAATTGTGCGTGGAGTTCCTCCGCGCGGAAGAATGCGCGTTATACTACGAGTCACACAATGGGTGCCTGCAGATGGGCGACGAAACCGGGGAAGACCGAAGAAGCGCTGGCGTGACGACCTCGACACATTCCATAGAACCTGGTGGGATGCAGCCGGTGATCGAAAAACCTGGAGGGATATGGGGGAGAACTTTGACCAGCAGTGGGACAGTATAGGTTAATAAAAAAAAAAAAAAAACTTCGAGTGCCATTTGCGTTTTGTGGGGATCTCCGTATGTGATCACTCTCGCTCTGTCTCTTTCTATTCCCCTCCCCAGGAGCGTTAAACGTTTAACGCGTTAAACACCGTCTCTTTCTATTCCTCCTTCGTTTAACGTTTAACGCTGTCAGTTGGAAGTCGCATTAGAAGTATAACTTCAAAAAAATTTAGTTTACTAATGGCCGGTTTACATTATTCCAGTCCAGTGATCCAGTCCAGTGCTGGATTGCTTACTGGAAAAATGTAAACCGGCACTGGAATGAACTGAATCCAGTAAGCATTCCAGTCCAGTAACTGGATTAGTGGCCTACTTTTGAATCCAGTGCGATCAATCCAGTGCAACTGGTATAATGTAAACGGCCAATTCAAACTGATCTCTTTTTTGAAATCATTGTCACTGTAGTGTTCACGTTTCAACCGCTTCTAAATTACTGGAATAATGTAGACGATAACGAATACAGTTCAGCACTGGACTGGATCACTGGACTGGAATAATGTAAACCGGCTTTATTTCTTAGTGACCGAAATGATTCTGGCACAAAACCCTTAGTAAGCAAGTGTATCTCGCACCTAGCCGGTTTTGGTTGCGTCAAAGCTGTGGCTAATGAATATTTACTAAATAATTTGCATAATTTTTTTACGGACTTTGCTTAGAAACACGTATATAAGACTCGATTTTACCTTGTTAGTAGGTAATTAGGATTATGAATACACTATGTACAGTGGAACAATGTAAACAGGACAATTTATTTAATAACAGCTAATTGATTAGAAGTTAAAAATAGTTAACTCGGAGTCTTATAGATAAGACTCCGAGTTAGTGCCTATTTTAGTCACTGAAAAAAACTCAAATAGATGGTTTAATTTATTAACTAAATAAATAAATATTGCACACAACGCCCTCTAGTATCAAAGTAAGCAGAGTCCTAGGAGTTTTGTTAGAATGTCATGCATAAATAATCACAAAATGGCAGCTGAAGTAACTTTTATAACATCCCAACTAAATTGCAGTGGTATTTTTAAAAGAATTACCCTCATACTTAAAGTAGCCTTCACTGTCCTGCTTCACCAATTTTAATATCCTTTAGATATTCATCACTACTTCCTGTTAATTAAAATCAGTTTTTATTAAAATGTACTTGAAAAAACGTAAAACGATAATTCTAAAGTCTATGTTCCTTGTGAGACTTTTTATTTATTTTATTTATTTATGGTAAAGATAAAAACAAGTAACACACATAGATCAAAACATTTAGGAATACAATACATTAGGGAACAGTAGGGAGTGACTTCATTGTATGGTCGCAGGAATGAAATTTTGTGTTTACAACAATAGTGAAGTCAGGCATCCATGTTGGCACATAGTCTTGATCCCACACTAGGATACCCTGTGTCGTGGGTATCAATGAATATAATGCGACATACTGCCGCACACAGTTGCCTGTTCTCTGAGCCCTTGCTACTGCAATGTTGATTTTCAACAGTATGACCTTTTGACACATCTCCCGCTAAAGCCTCCGCACACAGCGACATTCTCTACTATCTATCTATCTATCTATTTACCCTGTATGCACCCACTGCTGGGTATAGGCCTCCTCTTTAGTACGCCAGTCTCTCCGGTCCTGCGCGAGTCTTCTTTTGGCCGACAACGAATTATCTAATACTACTAATAATACATTATCTACATAGCATTAAAAACCTTCGGCAACAGAAACAATCTTAGATCATTTTCATAATTTCTAGTCATCATCAAACATTGGACTGTGGAGACCAGTTCATCAAATCTCAATACTTTAAAATAAACTAAATGTTTCAATTATGCCTGAGAACGCGAAGCGACGACCAGTGGGCCTAAGATGCGCACTGCGAGATATTTGTCATATCGTTCTGTCAAAATGTAAGCATTTTGCACCAGGTTTTGAACTATTGCATTATCAGTGGTAATGCTGTCGACAAAACGCGCCTTTAAATCTTCACCTTTTGACATTTCTGCATGACTATTATCTCGTCCTCAGAGAGGTACGACGACTAACAAGTGTCAAAAGTGTACATTATGGCGCGTTTTGTCGACACCATTAGGTACCACAGATAATGCAATAGTTCCTAAACTGGTACAAAATGCTTACATTTTGACAGAACGACATGACAAATATCTCGCGGTGCGCATCTTAGGCCCGCAGGCCGGCGGGATGTTGGCGGGACGATCTCGACGTGAGAGAGTGGTGGAACAACGCTGCGACCGGGACCAGTGGAAAACTTTGGGGGAGACCTTTGCCCTGCAGTGGGAACAAAAAAAAATATATATGCCTGGGATTCTTCCCAGCGACCTCTACGTTGGACCTTCCGTGACAAGCACCAGCTAAAAACTTATACTCATTTATTTCACCATTTTCTACGCATAGACAGGGCTGCGTGACCCTAAAAAGCCGTGGAAAAGATTAATGGAAACATTATGTTAATCCCCCCCTTACTTTCCCCCACTTTAAGGCTGCATTCTCACTATGGTTAGATCGTACGCGGCTTATTCTTTGCCCGATGGAGTCGCATTTGTTTGATGAACTATTTGTACGCATTTTGTGAAGTTTTGATAGAAGGCTTAGTCAGCGGCTAATTTCTGCCTTCTCCTATGCTGACTTCGGTTGCGAGGACCATTGTTCGAGCAAAGTCTCGCTGACTTCAGTGTCGTAGTGCATTCTTCTTCTTGCGTGTCAATAGCTGGACAGCAACTAAACTAAGTTCGAGTAGAACTTCGCAACTTTTACTCCTTCGTCGCTGGCATTTATAAAGTCATCACTTGTGCAGGGCACAAAGGGCAAACAAGCAAAGTAGTGCAATGACCCAAATATATACAGTGTTATATAGATATATAGTGTTAATTCCTACGCTCGACTGACGGTCAGAGGTTGTTAGCGTAAAGTAGGCACGGAATTTGGTATTTACGGCACGGTATCCTTACGCAAGCAAACCGACTCCGTTTGCAGCTCAGATTCAGCTACCGACAGTCAGCCGCAAACCGCCAGCTTAAGTGGGACCACAGCCTTATTGACCTGAGTTGATACCGCGGAAGTGATTCGGTTAACAGCCGACTGGATAAAGGTAGTAGATGGCCTTCCCTTCCCCCATTTGTTAAATTCTTTTGGTATCGGTTTACAATCTGTTTTATCCGCTGAGAATGAAAGGTAAATGTCCTGAATTGTACCCATGTTTTTTCACATTGGTTTATAAACTGTATCTACAAACTTTACTCCTATTTTATAAGATGTTCAGGTTAGACTATGAATAAAATAAATCAATATTCACGGATATTTAACAACGCCTTCTAGACCCAACCTAAGCGTAGCTTGTACTATGAGAATTAGATGGCTGATAGAATAGTTAATTTTTTTTTTGTAAATTGTTACTTGTTTATACCTAATACATAAATCGACAGAATTCTCTCAGATTGCTAAATATTAAAAATATAATTTATTTCTCAAATTCTATTTTTCTAAAGCTCGTTGAAACAATGCTGAATTGAGCCTCAAGTATTTTACTGATTTTTATTGAAAAAAGTAAAAGAATATAATATCTTAATTACGTTTGAGTTTTTTGTTAGGTAATTTATTACTGCTATCACACATTTCGTCTTCGCTGCGAATACGCGTTGAGCTCGCTGCGCTCTATCTTCTCTTTGAACTCGCTTGCAAATCACTTTATGAAATTTTTGATACCAACTATTTTATAATCTGTGTGAATGCTACTTACGCGTCTCTTTTTAGTACGAGGTTCATAAAATCCTTATAATGCGAGAAATACTTCAATTCAAATTATTATGAGTTGAAATAGAATTAATCATAACAAAATGTAGTATATATATATATATTTTTTTTTTTTTTTATGAGCAATAGCTAAGCATTTGGCTGCCAGCACACCTGTATACCTCGCCTGCCGATGTTTCGTTGAGTAAGCAGTTAAGTTTCTAATGTTAATTTATTCCTAGTGTTGCATGCGATCCTGCAATACACCACGGATTTAAAGAAACATAAATTCAGAGCTTAACACTATTTCCGTAGACTTACGACGAGATTTTCTGATTTTCAAAACATGGTATAAGTTTCGTTGAAATTGGTCCAGTAGTTTGTTTATCTGTTTGTTTGTTCGCGGATGACAACAGATAAACAAACGAACTTGACTTTCGGAATCAGAATCGTTTGTTTATTAAATCTGCATATTTAGTGGCATCACCGGACGGCCATGACGGAAGACCAGCGTTAGTCACTTAAAAGCTACTAATTTCATGCTGAGTCATGGTCCGGTTTGCAACACTAGGCCTTATTGTACCTGCTTATGTTTTATAGTTTATTGTAAGTGTTTGCAAATAAATTTATTTTCTTTCTTTCTTTCTTTCTAGTTTATCCATGTCTTTCATTTTATATTTTGGCTTTTTTACAGTTTTCTAATTAGATTTTCCATGAACAAATTAAACTCACACAGTTTTTGACCAACTTCAAAAAAGGAGGGGGTTCTCAAGTCGATTGTATTTTTTTAATTCTTATATTTTGGAAGGACTTTGAGTCGCTTAGCAACTATGTCAGCCCTGTTATTTTTTAAAATCTGAATACCCATAAAGGTGTTTTTTTATCTAGTTATGGTCCAATGCACCTAATATTAAGTCTTTAGTTTTCAGATACACCCTGTATTTAAATCCAAAATCGCTGTAATAAGATCCCTCCGTAAACCAAAACACGCTGTAACTGACCCAAATGATACGATCACCGCCTATGTCACGAAAGTAATCCGCTTTAGCTAACTCTCCTGCCACTGGATTATGTTACTAGCAATATATCTGCGACAGGCAGAATAACGTTAAAGTCAAAGTCAAGTCAAAGTCAAAAATCTTTTATTCAATAAAATCTCACTGATCACTTTGAATCGTCATTACGTTTTGTATGATTAGGTATGATTACATTTTTTTTATTGGATGAGTTGGAGCTAGTTCGTCCCAAGCTTGTTTGTCTTCTAAATAATCAGATATTTTATAGTATGCTTTTAAAAGAACTCTCTGTTTTATTACGTTTTTGAACTTGCCAATCGACAACTGAGACACATCACTTGGGATTTTGTTAAAGAAACGTACATTGCCCTTTGAAAGATTTACTAATTTTTGTGAGCCTAGTGGTGGGAACAGCGAGTTTGTCTTTATTTCTAGTGTTAACATTATGATTATCACTTTTTTTGTTTAATAGATTGATATTTTTTTGAACATACAATAAGTTTTCATAGATGTACTGGCAAGGTACTGTCATTATATTTATTTCCTTAAACTTATTTCTTAGTGATTCTCTGGGACCCATGTTATAAATTGCTTTTTGTTTAAGCAAAAAACGTATGACAGTTATAGTTTAGCACTTTTGACAGCCATGACTGCTTATTTACGCTTATTGCAGACCTGTCGTGAGTTATGCAATAAATCAGCTAGAGATCAGTGAAGGTTTGCGAGTGAAGGTTTGGTCAAAGAGGTCTTACCGCTACCAACACTCGTAAACCACTACCAGAAAATAAAAATACTCAGATTTAAAAAATACAAGCTTCTAAACTTGTATTATTTAAATGAATACTTTTTTTACGGTTTGGGGTGTATACAGACATAGATTATGACGAGATAAATTGATATGATCCTTAGTTTTGGTTGGTCAGCGTCAAACAGTGGAGTGGTTACCCTTCCACGTTTGTATGGAAAGGTGTGCGACTAGTTCAACCTTAAGATAATTTTACGATGACGCAGTACTTAATAATTGTGACTTAGTCTTGATTGTGAACCTAGGCACACCAGAATTCAGGTCCAACCAAAAATATTTTTTATGCCTAAAGGAGTATTAGACCGTGCCTACGAAATCATGACCAATATTACAATAACAACGACTAGGTGTTACGTAAACCCTAAGGCACCCTAGGTCAGCGGAAATTGAAACATGCCACGATTGTTACGGGTTTCCCCAAGTTTATCGCGTTGAGCATATTTTCTTTATCATCGCCACCATCTTTCAGTATAAGGGTGCTTTACTGCGCGCCGTACACTAGTTAACTTAGAAATATATTCACTTACAAATAAATGTATTTATAAAATTGTACAGTAGCAAGTTGTGAATAAATTACGTGTTTTTTTTGGAGAATAAGTTTAAAAAAACATAGTAACACCCAGACACAGAACAAACACCTGTGTTTGGCACACACAAATGTTTGTTCTCGTCGTGGATCGAACTCACGACCCACAGCACGGAAGGCAGAGCTACTACCGTCTGAGCCATGACGCAAATTGAATCTTTCACTTTTGTTAGTTATGCCTTGTAGCTCTTTTTTTACGCAAAAGAAGCATCAATGGCCAATGGAAGAGCACCTTAGCAAATGTTTTATGTATAAAGAAATTGCGTGTATAACTAACAGATTAGAACATTTGTTATAACTATAACGAATACTTTGAGAAGTTTTAACATTTGTTACTTGTTATTACGGCACGCTTTATGGAAATGAGTTGAGGGTTGTCTGATTAGCATAATAATAAAATAAATAATGGTAGGTTACGAGTTTCTGCTTTACGGATTGTATTTTTGGTAAAAAAAAGTATAATTTTTCACCTTAATTTGGACAAATAATCATAAAGAACCTTAGTGCTTGATAACGTCATGATAATTAGTGATCAGATGTAGGTACTTTATGGAAAATTATTGTTTTTCTTGCCCGTTCTTCAAAGCTCTGGTACACGGAGCATGTTGAAGGTAGAGTCCAAATTATACCTACCTATCTAGTACGATTTGAAATCCTTACCTTAGCGTTTCTTCATTATTTCTAGCCACTTACCTGAAACAGACATAAAAAGATCATAAACAAGAATTTAAATGTCAGAAAGGAATAAAAAATATATTTATAAATAAGAAAATCTAGAGCAAGTGCTCTAGATTTTACATAAGTTAATCTAAAGAAATGTCAATCATGCCAAGAGATTACAATCTCCAACATAATATTTCACTACTAGAAAAATGGTTTTCTCGAAAAACTACAAATATTTGAAAAAAAAAGGTTAGTTTTCAACGAAATTACAAGTAGGTACCATCCTAATTAGGGTATGCAAAGCGTAAACCTATTATAATGTCTAGGTATGCTAAAAATAAATAATGGCTTTTCCTTCCAAGTTAATTTAAAAAATCTACCAAGTGCTAGTCAAAGTCTCGCACTAAAAGTTACGAATACCGCACGCTATAGCGAATCTAAATAATTAAATAAATAATTCTTTGTTTCGGATTTAGATCCTTACAAGAAAATATACAGTGGGTTACTAGTAATATAAAATAACTGAAATTGTGACTTTTTCATACGTATGGGCTAAATCCATTCCAAATGGCTGAAGTGGCAGTGGGCCGGCCATGTTTGCCGCAGAACCGACAATCGTTGGAGCAAACTAATACTCGAGTGGAGACCGCGTTTAGGCAAGCGTAGTGTAGGACGCCCTCCGGCTAGGTGGGGTGACGATCTGAGAAATATAGCTGTCAAACACTGGATGAGAAGAGCCGAAGACCGGGCTCAGTGGCGCGTCTTGGGAGAGACCGACGTCCAGCAGTGGACCGATATAGGTTGATGATGATGAGGATGAAAGACAGGCAAGCAAGCTCGTATGAGTTAGTGGACAACTCTGGTGACGGAGTTTTTAGGCCGCCTCAAGGCCTCCGTCGTGGCTTAACACAGCCTGAGCTCCAGAAGACCGGCCTGAGCTCGCAGTAGACCGGGGCATTTTTTCAAATGTTTGACTTAATTCTTATAGGATTACCATTTCGTAAGATTCTAATCAAAAGAGGGTTAATGTGTTAAAATACCTAACCCTCAAAACACCATAAAAAATAAACCTTACGCATATCCAAAAGATCGCTTGTTTTTTGCTTACAAAAACTAATTTTACGCGTTTCCACGGTCAAGTTTAACAATGGCATAAACAATTATTGTAATTACTGCGATAAGGTATAATTAAAACAATTATAGTTTAACTTAATTGATATCATTCAGATTAGAACACAATGCAAGGCCTTAGAGTTATGGACTAGGCTAAATATTTATTGTAGAACATGGTTATAAGAATATCTTGAAACTACCTGTCGCCCGCGGCGTTGCTCGCGTGGTAGCAGCATACGCATTATTTGGTTAAAATCATTGATCCTAATTTTAGACCCTTTACGGTGCGACTTTTCAAAATTAAAATACATATAAATATCTTTGGACATTACACACAACACCCTCTAGTTCCCATAGTACTAGCAGAGCTTGTACTATGGGAACTAGATTGCTGATATAATACTTATAAACATATTTTTTTTGTAAATACATACTTATAACACATAGTAGCACCCAGACACAGAACAAACATTTATGTTTGCCACAGAAATGTTTGATCTCGGTGGGGATCGAACCCACGACCCACAGCACGGAAGGCAGAGCTACTACCGACTGAGCCATGACGCCTGTCATGAAAATTCCTTTCATACTTCACCCTTACACTATGATAATATAAGGATACTACCCTCCAAATTTCATACTTCTATGATTTATAGTTTAGGCTGTGCGTTGATTGTCAGTCCGCTTCAAAAGAGTTTTATATATTTAGAAGATAGAAGAATATAAAAAGTAGGTTATGGGATTCAAAACCAAACACATTCTTTTTATATAGTGACGACTAACATTGTGTACCACGGTATCGCTTTTCATGTCTTTTATGTCCAATGTCCATGAATATTCATTACCCGACTACGTCGAAGCCACGAGGAGGGTAATGATGAGAATACCGCCGCACCATGTTTCGGAACCCTAAAAAAATTTGATGATTTCTGACACAACGGTCCTTGTATAGTAGTGTCACGAAAGAAGCTAATTTACCCGTGATACTATTATATAATGAGCCTAACTTCATGATCCATCACGTCTATCGGTTCTTATCTGTGTTGGGAGCATGCACTGACACTTCAGCATTTATAAAAACCGAAGGTCTGGGGTTCACTGGCTCTTAGGCTATATCAGTTTGTTCCAGGGAAAGAAAAAAAAACCTATAGCACGTGTATCCCTAGTGACACACACAGTAGTGTCACGGGGAATAAACGCGCTTATTACCAGTATATATCAGAGGTAGGCCGAAGATGAAGTGGACAGATGTGATCAACAAAGACCTTACGTCCTGCAATGTTTCCCAAGACGACGCGTCGGATAGAGCGAAGTGGAAAGGGAAAACGAGGAAAGCAGACCCCACCATCAGATGGGAATAATAATTGCTTAGGAGAGAGAGATCAGTCCAAAATGGACCTAAATAGTCATGAAAAAGTATCAATGAAATGCACTGGGTATCTTACTTATCTCAGAGTATGTACACAACATGCGATTTTTAGATTATTATAATCGGTATTACGAAAATTTCTCTAAATGGATAAAAAGATTAGTCTATCAACAGACGGCTTAACTTTATCAAATGCAATTTCCTAATTTAATTATATTATTATACTTCGTATCAGTATTTTTTCGACTTTTTGTTTATAAATGTAAACACAAGATAATGTATAAAATGAGTGAGAATAAATGATTACAAAAGTAGAAGTAAATCAAATGAATGTAAAATACAGTTTAATATTTGAAATTTTAACAAGAATTTATATAATAGGCTTGCTCCATCATTTAGTTGTATAAAAAAAGTTGGAATTATCGACAAAGGTCAATGTCAAAGTCCAACTATGTTTTTTTAAATTTATTTTACGTATGTGAATGATTTTTTTATTTTTTTATTGAGTGCGTTGACGAGCTAGTTCATTTAGTCTCAAGCTTGTTCGTCTTTTAAATAATCAATATATTTATAATACCACCGATGCTTTTAAAAGAATATCAGTATATCTTCAAGTCCATTAAAAGTACTTCAGTATACACAGAGGAACAATCTGGCAGTAAAGGCACTGAACATATTTATCTAATAACTCGGCAGCTGACGTCACAAGAATAAAATCAACATTGGATTAACATGAATTTATACATCCAGCCGGATTTACTGCAGAGTTTCCAAGAATAATGAACATTTCGCTAGCATCATGCAAGTTATACAAGTTATGTAGCCTGGAAGAAATTGCTTTTAACGATCAAAAATCAAAATCAAAATAAAAATATCTTTTTTTCTGTAACAAGATGTACAAACAATTTTAACAAGGTTGGGACCTTTCTGTAAGTAAAAAATACTTGTGTTGGAAGGACCCGCTCTTCCATACCCATGGAATGTTACAGTATAATAATAAGCAGGGTGTGTGGGTGAATATGTGAGAGTGGGTAAGTGCGTTAGGGTGTGTGGTGTGAGGGTGTGTCGAGGAGGGTTCTCCTGGTACGCCAGTCTCGTAGGAGCTTGGTTATAGAGGAGAACTCTTCGGTGTGTGGTTAGGGTGCGTTAGGGTGTGTGGTGTGAGGGTGTGTTTCTGTTCTGGTTAACGATAAGGCCGCCCATTGTAATTGTATTAAATAACTTAGTCTTTAGCACATTGTTCTTGTGTTAAAGACTATATAGAATAAGTGTTATCTATCTAGAGTCCATAGTTTTGACCACTGAAATTGATTTTCTGCCCCTAGCAAGCAAGCTCGTATGAGGGGCCAACTCTGGTGACGGAGTTTTTATGCCGCCTTAAGGCCTCCGTCGTGGCTTAACGACTGCTAGAGCCCCTAAGCACTATACAAGAAATAACAGAAAAAAATGAAATCGTTTTACAACAGAACTTTATCTCCCAGGCACCGTAGACAACCTCACAGATCTCGTGGTACTTTATATTGTGTTATAAACAACTAGCGACCCGCCCCGGCTTCGCACGGGTCCAATGCAGTGATGATAATGATGTATTATACATATAAACCTTCCTCTTGAATCACTCTATCTATTAAAAAAAAAACTGCATTAAAATCCGTTGTGTAGTTTTAAAGATCTAAGCATACATACATACAGTCATTAGGACAGACGCGGGAAGCGACTTTGCTTTATAATAGGTAGTGATTTACTAAGTTTTCTAGAGCAGTTAAAAAAATGTGTTAAAAAAATTTGCGAGATCTTAGTTCGAGGCGAACTACTACTTATCTTAGAGGCTTAAGCTATCGTTTGACTAGGTACATATTACCTCGTAACATTTTAGGGATAGCGGTGTGTTTAATCTTTATTACTCTATTTACAGTCTTGATAGATATCTTTTATAGCTTTAAGATAGTATGTACTTCAGTACTTCAACATTCTGCGATGCATCCACTCATAGTTGATTTAATTCGCATTACCTACTTATTATTTTTGTCGTAATAATAACCTGCAACTGACAGTTTAAAATATAAATATATAAAACAGAGCTTAAGCTTTAAGTCCTAGAGGTATGAAATTTGGAGGGTAGTATCCTTATACAGTGTAGAGGTGCACTAAGAAAGGAATTTTCAAAAGTCACACCCGAAGATTCTTGAAAATTGGTTCCTCAGATTCCTCAAATCCAGTCGACATGTGATTCAAGATTTTTTTTTAATTTCAAAACTGTTCGTTTCCTGGTACAACGCGAGTAAAGCCGCGGGCGACGGCTAGTATGTAATAAATCGCCTTCAGAAATTCCTTCAAAAACACGCCACAGTTAAAACCTAAAACCAGCGACCCAGAAGGTCAAAAACGGTTTTACAAAACGCAAGCAATCAATTTTATTTCGCACAAACGCCACCCTCAAATTTTCCTTCCAAAATGGAATGAACGAGAACCACAAAGAAAATGCGACCTTCATTAGCATAACATAAGATCTCCAATCAGCTGACGCGAACCGGGTGAATGGGACATGATTAGGTAACCTGTTATGATATCAAGTCTTAGGAGTATATATTATGGAATAGGAAAGTCAAGTCCTTCGGAAGTTATTCATTTATTCTCCAACTCCAACTAATCAGGGTCTTTTCACCATGACCCTGAGAGTATTGACTCTAAGATCTTTAGGTACCTGATTTTATGCTAACACAGAGAGATGTTTGTTCTGTGTCTGGGTGTTTCTATGTATTATAAGTTTGTATTTACAACAAAAAAATGTATGTATGTATTCTATCAGCCATCTAGTTCCCATAGTACAAGCTTTGCTTAGTTTGGGACTAGAAGGCGTTGTGTTAAGTGTCCGTGAATATTTATTAATATTTATTTATTATTTATTTATGTCCATCGCGTGGCCTAGTTGTTGGCGGAAAGTAGTCATTGAATTTGACCAAGGGGGCCATCATTGTTTCATAAAAACCAGGTTTAAGCCTGGCAGGTTTTGCTGAACTGTTTTCATACAAAATCATAGGTATTCTGTGACCTAATAGTGACATTAGCGCGTTTCAGCGCGTTATTGCCGTCAAAAGCTTCTTGTTTTCGTATATTAGCCACGTCGCTTTCCATTATGCTGGGCAGCAGTTCAGAGCTTGCGATATGGGGGCAGCACAGTATTCCTCGTAAAGTAGAAATTAGTAAATGTTTTTTTGAGCTGATGTCACCAGTCCAAAATGGTGCCTCCTAGTTTTACAGTAGCGAGTGGCAGTCCCGGCCACTAACAGGGGACTCTATAAAATGCATGAAAAAGGTAACAAAGTGGCTGTCAGGCCACCGGTGGCTGTGGTCGGTGGCTCATTTGCGCTCAGCCTTAGTAGTGGAACTAACAGATGGCATACCTGTAGGGCTACTCGCGACCACCGCCGTTCTACATTGGATCCGGATTTTGACAGATTTCTTGTCATTTCGTGCTGAAAAATGACACTACTTCTGTTAAAATCTATGGATCCAGATTGGAACTGTGGTCGGGAGTATCCCACCTGGTATTAAAAGGTTACCTCAATGCATACAAATACTATATTTATAGCACAATTCTTATAAGACACGTTGATCAGTAAAACCACAAAAATCACTATCACGTTACAAGTTACAAGAACGAAATCTTAACAATTAAAATCTATCCTTATGATAATTTCATATGTATCATGTATTATATATAAATATCTATAATGTGTACATGTATATTATAAATTTAGGTATTTATATATTTATGTGTTATAACTTTATTGTATGTAGGTATGTTCTATGAAGTATTTATATATAATATATTAATGTATGTAATCTTAACTGTGTTTTTAGCTTACTCTGGTATATCTATATGTTTTTAAGTAATAACCTTTGAGTACACGCAGCCACCATCATAATTTATTTCTCCTCTCTATCGTGGAAGGTTTGCTGGTAGAGAACTCTTTTTAGGGTTAAGCTCACCTATGTACATGACCTATCTTCAAGTTCCCTTTTATGTCACTACTTTTGTGTACAATAAAGAATAAAGTATAGTTAATTTACAGTATTCTAAAAAAATTTATGTATGTATTCTATCAGCCATCTAGTTTCCATCGTACAAGCTTTGCTTAGTTTGGGACTAGAAGGCGTTGTGTTAAGTGTCCGTGAATATTTATTATTTATTTATTTCTTATTTATTCTTTGACATAACTTTTTTTTTAAATTTATGTATCGTTTTAAAACACACATAACTTATGTTGTAGTATAACACTAAGGAAACCACAAGTTTTATAGGGTTAATGCTACATGAGTCTTAGCATCGATAGCTGTTAGGTAGGAGAGTCGTAGTAGGTCTATAAGTAGGATCTAGCAAAGTGCAAAGTTTTAAGCCTATGAACATCACAAACATTAGAAATATATGTATATATATTTTATACTACTAAGTAGGCAAACAAGCGTACGGGCCGTCTGATGGGAAGCGGTTACCGTAACCTATGGACGCCTGCAATACCAGAGGTATCACATGCGCGTTGCCGACCCTTGAAGAATTTTAAAACACCCTTAGTTTGAATTTTTTTTTTATTTTCTGCATCTCAACCCTTACGATTTTTTTGACCTCTAGTTTTTCCACTTTCAACGTAAGTTGGACCAACCAAACTCGTTAAAGACCTTTCTTAACCTAACCTTTCAAAGTTTGCTTCGTTTGTCCAAGACCTGCACCACCGCTAGTAATTATAGAAGAAGCTCGCGTATGGACTGAAGGTTGGCTCCATTCAATTAAAAGTTAGCCTGCAGAGAGTCTTTCTAAAAGTTGTTTATACAGAATGGTCCATTTTCAGTGGTCCAAAAATATTGGACCAACCTGTATAACACCAGTTTTTATATCTTTGCCCACAAACTTCCTTAATTTTCTGTGGTAATCTATTTACACTTGGCTAAAGGCCGAACTTAATATTCAATCCTCGGTAAAAGGTAATTACGATACACGATTTACGTGAAAGCCATGTATTTTTTTATATGTGACTAGTCGTGGCCCACGGCTTTGCTCGCGTGGTAGCGTAATATTTGGTCAAAATCGTTGATCCTAACTTTAGACCCTTTAGGGTGCGACTTTTCAAAATTCCTTTCTTAGTGCACCCCTACACTATATAAGGACCTTACAAATTTCATACCTCTAGGAGTTATAGTTTAGGCTGTGCGTTGGTTGTCAGTCAGCTTCAAAAGAGTTTTATATATTTGGAAGATTTGCAAATAACACTGTAACAATGACGAAAAGTTATAAAATTCAACAAAAAATGGCTTAGTAGATGTAGGTATTCAATGTTTAAGGTCAAATTTTGAGAAGAATTATTATTTAACGCCGATAAATCTAAGTATTTTCGACTATAACAGCGAGACTTTTAACTAATAGGCTCTTACTACCTATACTTACTTCCCACATTACGAAGCCCTAATAATATCCCTATGATTTATTCATACCTGAGAACTGGCAACATAGTCGCAAAACCTTCAACTTCACATAAAACGGTGCCCAGACTTTTATAAATCGCCCTTATTATCATACACTGTTTGGCATATACACTGCTACCGACACGACATCCACACGATAGCTTCTTGTGAAAGACCTATCGTTGGGAAGTACTACCACCGTACCTATATCAGATCCCCGAGTCTGTGCATTTGTTTTGACTTTCGACTCGTGTGTAGCACACGCAAACGCGTTCGCAAAGCGAGAAATTTTGTTGGGAATTGCACAATTCCCAAATTTCCCGCTAGAGGCGCTTATCCGGTTTTCATACAAAATTTCTTGCACCCAAACAGTGATGCTCGCATTGCTGTGTTCCGGTTCGAAGGGTATATGGGTGCCGGTGCAATTACAGGCCCACCACACTGAGACATAAGGTGTCATCACTTTATGTCTCAGTGTGGTGGGCGCAGTGTAATGTAACACAGCGCAGTGCAATGCATCACAGGAATCACAGGGCACGTTCTCAGTGGATATGCTCGAGGCAATGCATCGTTATAGGCCGTGGTTACCATTTAACATCAGCCATCAAGCTTGTCCCATCACAAAAATATATTGGCTGAGAGCAAATCTCATACAGGTACTAGAAGCCGATATTCTAGACATTCTAGGTTCCATAGTACAATATTTTTTTTATACTCGAGCCAGTGACGTGTCGTCAGCATCGTGTCGGAGTGTACAAACTTTCTTTCAGGTATAATAAACAGGCGTCCCTTTCACGCTCGGCTGATTGTGTGTTTATGTCTCGCTCTTTTGTTATGCTTATTATAGGTACGACATCCCTTCAGTGTTGCCATTCACGCGTCGGTTGGCACGTTCAATTGAGGTGGTACGTTTTGTAGTGTTTCGTAACAGGCAATAACAAGATTCTATGAGTGTCGCGTGATCTAAAAACGGTGTACTAAAGCAATGATCCTTTTATGATCTCCGAATAAAAGTTACTATAGTAGGTGCCAAATAACACCGCAATACAGGTCATTCACCCACCTTCAGCACGATGTCGCAAAATTCAATTTATCAATGGCTAATTCTGTCGCTTTCAATACAAACCTGTCGCTAAGACGGTAATCGCTCGAATCTCGTAGTACTGTTTGTTTACCATACGTCAATTGAATTTTGCGACATCGAGGTGAAGGTGGGTGAATGAACTGTATTGCGGTGTTATTTGGCATCTACTATACCTATGTATGCATGCTCGTATGAGTTAATGGCCAACTCTGGTGACGGAGTTTTTAGGCCGCCTTAAGGCCTCCGTCATGGCTTAACGACTGCTAAAGCCGGGACCGACAGTTTAACGTGCCCTCCGAAGCGGAAGCGCTTAGATGTAAATGCTATTAACGGTCACCCATCCAAATAGTGACCGCGCAGAACGTCGCTTAACTTAGATAATCGGTGAAGATTGACTAAGCAAGCCTAGCCACGAGCGCTACATTAAAAGTACTAATAAAAGTTAAAAGGCTAATTGATTAAACTATTTTTTCTAATTAAAACCCCCGTCACTGTATGACAGTCGTCAAATATCATAGTATGCCCAAGAAGAAGAGAGTATGCCCATAAATGCTGAAATCGTACGCAAATGGTAAAGTGCTACATAGAACATCGCTATGACGTACCTACCTGCTTCTTCTTTTATTTATGGCCTCTGTCCGTCATTTGAAATGACGACAGACAATCTTGCCAGTGACAAGCGAATTATTTGAAATAGTATGTAGTCAATTGCTATAAATAGAAGAAGAAGAAGTTGAGTCAGCTGTCGTTTGTTTCGAACTTTTCGAAGGCAAAAAGCTGGAATTTTCCTTCAAAACTTGGAAGCGAATTCCATAATATAAGAAAACCATTTTATACGCATTTATTTCAGTGGCTCACACTTTATGCTACGACCTCAAGTATTATTGGTTAAAATTCCACCGAAATTAAACAATTCAAACATGTTTCTCTCAAAAATGACAGTACTCGAATCTGTGACGTTGCTTATACACATTACAATATCTGTCAAACTGTCAATCTGACATGGCACCTCATTACAAAAACAAATGACGGCCATTTTGCTCGCGTCAATTTATTATCACGTTATTCATGACGTCATGACGTCATCGGGCCAATAACGTGGTTTTATGAAAATAATAATATGTGAAAAATTGCGATGATGACGTAGCGAGTCGCAGGCTCAAATTAATAATAATCTGTGTAACATATCAGCAAGTTGGTTAAAATAGTTTATATTTTATCGAAAATACTCGGTTATTTTGCTTAGTTTGGGACTAGAGGGGAATATTTTTGGAACGAAATTCCTTATCGCGCGTTGCGAAAGGGGGCTAGACGGAAAAACTTAAGGCCAAAAATTTTGGCGACACTTTTTTCAAACTTTGACAACGTCATTCGAATAAATTGGTGCAGGAAGGAAAAAAATGAATGTAGGTATTGTTGGAAGTTTTCGTTTTAATTTAGGTGCTTCTGTGTACTTACTGTAAGAAAACAACACCTCAAGGAACTTCGTTCCATCCGGGTGTCCCTTGACACATCTCAAGTTTTTTTTTATTATTTACTTTTAGAAATTACGAGTTTTCTCAACAGACTCAGAAACATAAATATCAATTCGTTTTGTGTTTATTATCGGTAGGATTAGAGTTTTTAAAGTTGACAAATTGGTCCGAATCAATTATTTTTATTTGCTGTAAAGTTATGTTAATTATGATAAGCGACATATCTATCACATGTAATTCTATCATTACTTTTACATTGAATATTGTAATCTTTACATCGATTGCAGGTAATAATTGAAGATTATTATAATCGTGTAAGATAGATAGATAGATCGTTTATTTGACATACACACAGAAAAATACAGAACGGACGTAGAAAATATAGCAAACATAAAGATACCTACAAGAAACAAACAAAATAATAGTAACAGCTATAGGTAACCTAACGTAACAAGTGGGTATTAGCTGGTCTCATTCCGCGCTGTATGCAGCCAAATCGGTCCCGACTCAGCTTATTGTTGTCTAACAGGGCAGATGGTTCCACCCTGCTAAACAGCGCTGGTTTTCAGGCAGGGCCAAAAAATAGGGTGACGTCACAATTAGATATGGATAAAATAAATAAACATTTTTAAAAATAAAGGGGGGGGGGGGTACTACGTGTAAGATAACTAGTGTTTATTATCTAGTTACTTTTTTCCTCTATCTAGACAAGGTGAAATAGATCTTATGAATTCAGAGTCATGAGTATGTTGTCCGTAATCGTTATTCAAAGACTCATCAAAATTGGTCCAGTTGTCAACTTCTAACCTAATCTACGTACAACCGTAGATATTTTCAGTCGTGTTCTATTTTTTTTTCTGGGAAATCTTTTTATTACTAATTAAAATATGATTACTATTTTCTTTCTTATTCCATTTATTGTTAGGTCTATGGTATTCGAGTCAAGGCGATTCGAGATTTAGCCCAGATACTTGAACATCAGTGCCACAACTGCGTTTATTATTTGGGCCACAATTGTCAGTCTGCGAGTAAATCACTGTGTCATATTTATTCACAAGAAAACTATAAATTATAGTTAGTTTGTAGCATAGAGTTTCGAGGTGGTTTGCAACCGTTTTATCATCTTTGGAGTTTTTTTGTTAGTGAAATAATACTGTACTCGAGTGTAAAACTCCCCTGCGTATATTCTTGTCGGTAACTTGATTAATCATCGCCTCGACTCATCCTCGACATCATCATTTGATAGTTTGAGGCTGAGCGCAAACGGGCCACCGACTACAGCCACCAGTGGCCTGTGACAGCCACTTTTTATAGTTTCACACAGTGTAGGGAGTGGCCGCCACTGGCCAAAATATGGACAGATTATGAGCCAGGGGTTCGTAAAATTATACGGGTCTAAAAAGGAATATTAAAAAGAAAACCTCTGCGTGAAGTACCTCCGCGCGGAAGAAGTTATACTTCGAGTGCCACGCATTCACTCTCGCTCTGTGTTTAATGTGAAATTAATTTAGTATTTATTTTTATGTACTTAACCAATATGCAGTACCTACTAAATTTTCACTTCAAAATATAAAGTTAAAAGTTGCATAAACACTGCCATCTATTATATTTTGACTGTAGCGTATTAGTCTCTTTCTATTCCCCCCGCTGTCAGTTGGCAGTCGTATAACTTCAAAAACACGGGCGGTCAAATGCTGAATTGCTGAACAATGCCATCTATATTTGATTGTAGCGTATTAGTCTCTGTCTCTTTCTATTCCCCCAAATAGAAAAGAGACAGACTATGTCCTCTCGATTAACGCAACCTTATTGGAAGTCGCATTAGAAGTATAACTTCAATTAAGCCATTCCTAAGTAATGTTTAGTTTGAAGACAATCCTCACCAACCCGTAGTCCGTATTGCTACGCTAGTGTGCTAGCTACGCGAGAAAAATAATTCTGTAGCGGTGCTACGCTGGACCGCTACGAACATAGTTGAGCGCCCTTGAAAGTTTTCCTATTATGGTCACTATTGCTACTACCTTGCGACCGAGTTTTGATTGCTAATTTTTGTTGATAAAATTATTGGGATTTTCGTTAGTCCAAAACACATCTCTAGAAACTCATAAAAGTCGTATAGTAAACAGGAAAAAAAAAGACTTCTTAGTTGATTGACACTGACACCATTGTTAAAAACCGCAAGGCAAAGAGAATGTTTTTTTGGCGATCTATTTGGAAGGCTTATGTCTAGCAGTAAGGTCTGCATACTGATAATAAGATTTTTTTTATACAACTGAAATATGGAACAAGTCGATGGTCAACATGATGTTACGTGGTAAACACTGCCTATAACGATGCATTGTCTTACTGAGCACATTCACTGAGAATGCCTTGTGATGCATTGCAATGAAAGATTGACAAAAAGACAAAATCCGAAAAATCCGTAGAAGACAGCCAAACCAAGGCCAAGGCCCAAAATAGCGCATGCCAACAAAAACACACAAAAATTCTCGCCATGTGAGTGTCAGTCAGTCACATCAGCTGTCAATCTCCGACCGTTCGAACCACAAAAAAAAGCACTGTGTCGTTAGGCTATTTAGTATTTAGACAGAGGGGTCATTAACCAAATAAGCACACTCCGCGGGATTCTGAAATGGTGAACTAGAGTTAAGCAACGTTCTTTTTTTAAAAGCATACTATAAAATATCTGATTATTTAGAAGACAAACAAGTTTAGGACGAACTAGCTCCAACTCATCCAATAAAAAAAAATTGTAATCATACCTAATCATACAAAACGTAATGACGATTCAAAGTGATCAGTGAGATTTTATTGAATAAAAGCTTGTTTGACGTTGACTTTGGCTTCTGCGAGGACAATCTTAAGATGAATGACCGCTTGATACTAGATACTAGCCATGATTTTTTTTATAACAACGAAATATTAAAAAAGTTATAAATAATAATGCACTTTTCATATTAAAAGACATCTTTAGAATAAAAAAAACTAATACAAAATTACTTCTCATTCAAAAATATATTTTTTTCATGAAAACGTTGAATGAAATTGTCTATTGTCCTTCGGGTAGATTTGTTTGAAAGTAAATTATAACTTTTACTGAAATGTTAATTTCATGGACATCAAATTAACCTTTTAGCTTTTGTGGAATAAAATAAAAAGTTTGTAATGTAAATGTTAATCTGATTATAGACAGAGTTGCCAGTATTGTTACAATTACATTTAAAATACATTATCTATGTAGTAATTTTGTACAGGGGGAAGGCCTTGGTGAATGGTGCCCTAGGGGACACAAGAGAGACTGACAGACCACCAGCCAGATGGGTAGATGATATCGTTGCCGTACAGGGGAAGACCTAGACGCAAAATGCCCAAAATAGACACGAGTGACGTTTGAGGGAGGTGGCTTATGCCCAGCAGTGGGCCACTACAAGCTGCCTATGATGATGATGATGATGATGAATTTTGTACAAACTAAAAACAATTGTGTGTTGTAAACATAGATGTTTGTATTATAAGTATGTATTTACAAAAAAAATGTATGTATGTATTCTATGAGCCATCTAGTTTCCATCGTACAAGCTTTGCTTAGTTTGGGACTAGAAGGCGTTGTGTTAAGTGTCCGTGAATATTTATTTATTTATTTAATAATTGATTAGTGTCTCAAGAAATAGTTCTTTTTTATACAACTAAATAATGAAACAAGGCGATAGCCCGCTTAGTGGTAACTTCTGCCTATAAGGATACATTGCCTCACTGAGCACATCCACAGGGACGTGGCTTGTGATGCATTGCACTTCGTCCACCATTTTGAGACATTAAGTTAACTCTCATGTGCCTTTAAATGCACTAGCTTCATTTCGAATCAACTTTTCAAAGTCAATAGTGATGCTGATGACCCAATTTCTGCACATCGCCATAGCATAAACATAAATGTAGCATTCCGCCGGCCATAAAGTCTGTCTATCATCCACGTACGTACTACGTCATCCGTAGACCCACGTGACGTGGTCACGTGCTACACGCGTGATAGTCCAAGTTTATGAAGAAAGCAGGTTTAGAATACTTTTCCACTAAATGTGCGCAACTAAGCGGAAAAAAAAGTCAAGTCAAAGCTTCCTATGTTACGAACCAGCCATAGCTTTCGAAATCTTATCCATAGCGCTTATTAGAGAGCACGCATTCCTGTAAAACCTCATACAAATTATACAAAACTAGCTTCCGCCTACGACTTCGTCCGCGTCCCGTTCGTTCAGATAATTTTTAAAAAGTAACCTATATTTCAATCCATCAGGAACTATATTAGTAGTAGTAGATATCTTCGTTCGGGTTCAGTACTACCACCGTACCTATTTCTGCCGCCAAGCAGCGATGCCCGCATTGCTGTGTTCCGGTATGAAGGGTAAGGGCGCCGGTGTAATTACAGGCACATGAGACTTCAAGATCTTTACGTGATGGACGCAGTGCATTGCCTTACAGGGCACGTCGTTATTAGAATTGCTCTGTGAGGTATTGCATTGTTATAGGCAGAAGTTACCACTTAACATCAGGTGGGCTATAAGCTTGTTCCATTACTTTTATCATAAAAAAAAAATGTTCCAAGTTTCAGCCATATCGGACCAGTAGTTGCAGCGTGATTAAAACACTAACATCCAAACATTAGCAAGCAAACTATGTAGTATGAATTAGTGGCCAACTCTGGTGACGGAGTTTTTAGGCCGTAGGTATATTTACTGAGTAATCAATTAGTAATCATTCGTCACGTTGATGGACGAAGAAGCACTGAAATCCTGGTTTCTATGTAACTACTATACATAGATATGTACAAGAGTTGATCACGATCCAACGCCGACGTAGACAAAACTTTTTAAAATAACATAAATCATGGCGGTCATTGCGTTGTGACGTACCCATTCCATTGAGATGAGTAAAGAGGTACCAAAAGTTCTCGATACAATCTCGAATCTACGTACAACTTATTCAATATGATGCCTACAGCCACTTTCTACCATCACACTGCTCGCCAACGACAGGGAATTCATCGACACACCCTAGAGCCAGGGTGGTCGCGCACCGTCCAGTTTCAGAGGAATTTCCTCCCGCGAACACTCAGGTTGTGGAACGATCTTCCTGTCGAGGCTTTCCTTAGTGACTACAATATAGGGCACTTCAAAAAGGGTGTTTTAAAATTCTTCAGGGGTCGGCAACGCGCATTTGATACCTCTGGTGTTGCAGGCGTCCATAGGCTACGGTAACCGCTGCTTCCCATTAGGCGGGCCGTACGTTTGTTTGCCTACTTAGTAGTATAGAAAAAAAAATAACTTTTTGTGTAAGAAATTCAATGTAAACCAGTTTAACATTAAAGATCAATTTTGAATAGCTTCTGGGGTGACCAATACCCCTATTTAAGGGCCACTGCCTGACATGACGAGGTATCTACGTTTGTACACAACACAATTAGGTATTTTAACTAAAGTTATTTTCAACGATTGTTTGTTTTCGTTTTGATTTATGTTATTTTCACCCAACAACTTTAGTTTAGTTCAAGTTTAACGTTATTTATTTTACTTTTACGAGATAAGCCCGAGCTGATTTATCATCCTTCACCATCCAGGTATTTTTAGTGTAAAGTACAGGACAGATGAGTCGTATAAAAAAATAAGCTAGTTTCGATCGAGAACCCATGGTACATTTTAATAGGATTAACCACTCGATACATAAAAATATGTTTTACGGTTTTTCTGCATTACAGCGTACATTTTACGAATGTTTCTCACGTTCACATTTTAAGGTTATTAGTGAAATTGTGTACAAACATTGAATAAATATTTACTTTTAGTAACTTATGCGTTTGTGTCGATCAGGATAGAGACTGTAACGGCTTGCTTGCAATACTCTAGCGTTACGATACGTTTGCGATTGGCACATTTATTCGTGATCGGGGCTCACCCTACCAACGTTTAGTTTTTTTTTAAACCCCACTAATTGTTCCCCAGTGGGAATTATGACAATCTTCAAAAAAATGTTGCCGTTTTCCCGACTATCCTGGCTGGTGGGGATTATGACAATAGAGATAAATAAATAAAATAAATAAATAAATATTCACGGACACTTAACACAACGCCTTCTAGTCCCCAACTAAGCAAAGCTTGTACGATGGGAACTAGATGGCTGATAGAATACATACATACATTTTTTTTTGTAAATACATACTTATAATACATAGAAACACACTAATAGATAATTTAAGTTTATTTTCTATTATCACTTCTTCTAAAATAAAACGAATAAACTTTCATTTAAATCAAGCTTAAAAATGACGTTCATCACTACGCTATAGATTTTCGCTCGGTAAACCAGAATGCAATCTCACCGCAGGCCATTGTTGGTTAAATTGTCACCTCTTCCAAAAGCTGGTTCTGAAAAGCCGAGGATTAGCGCAGGTTAAAGGGTCGACCTCGCTCTCGAGAACTGACAGTGGAGCCTTAGAGATGACGTGAGCGGTTTTTAAATTGCGCCAACTCGATGTTTTCCGGATTTAAATCGAGCCAACTCGATTTTTTTACCAAATAAATGTTTCATTTTGTTTTTTAAAAGATTATTTTATAAATAACTGTATAAATGGCAGTTTCAAACGTATATAAACGTTGCTTCATGGTTGCAACCAATCCATGTTGAATCCCGCTCGACTCATAACCTTTGGGATGTTATAAAAATATTTTGTTTTTTCTCAGTGTAGGATAGCACTTAGAAATAGCTGACGTTCTACATAATTTGCTAGCTAAATAAATTTTCTAAATATATAAAACTCTTTTGAAGCTGACTGACAATCAACGCACAGCCTTAACTATAAGTCCTAGAGGTGTGAAATTTGGAGAGCAGTATCCCTATATAGTGTAGGGGTGCACAAAGAAAGGAATTTTGAAAAGTCGCACCCTAAATGGTCTAAAATTAGGATCAAAGATTTTAACCAAATAATGCGTACTATGCTGCTACCACGCGAGCAAAATAAGTAAATACCCAATTCATTGACAGGCGTCATGGCTCAGTCGGTAGCAGCTCTGCCTTCCGTGCTGTCGTGGGTTCGATCCCCACCGAGAACAAACATTTGTGTGGCAAACATAGATTTTTGTTCTGTGTCTGGGTGCTTCTATGTATTATAAGTATGTATTTACAAAAAAAAAAAGTATGTATGTATTCTATCAGCCATCTAGTTTCCATCGTACAAGCTTTGCTTAGTTTGGGACTAGAAGGCGTTGTGTTAAGTGTCCGTTAATATTTATTTATTTATTTATATTTTCCAAGTAGCCGTATACATTCAGTGAACCATAGATATGTCAATGAATAGAGTTTATCAACACTATTCATAGACTGGAATCAATGGAACATCTTTGACGTTCCCAGATGCGTGTAATTCTATTTACTGAAGACGTTTTTGTGTCTATTTTGGATTAAATTGGTAGAGGTATTCAGATGTCTGTTGATTTTCTCATTTGTCGTTTAAAATATCAGCTTCAAAGAAATAACTAGGCTTGATTTTAGGCATTTTACTTCCTAGTAATTTTTGAAATTAGACTTTCTGATCAGGAAGCGTTACTATGTGATAGCCGATAGTAACTGAGAGCCTTACAGCCAAATACTCAAACGCAACTCAAACCCCACTCAATTTAAGTTCTGCTTAAATTATTCCCATGTCTTACAAATGAGTAATGTCAAACAGAGGCAGAGCAAACTTAAGTGGTGCTCAAATTTGAATGACGTTTGAGTATTCGGCTGTTAGTTTCTGTAAATGAAGCAAAAATAAACTATAAGCTGTGACACCAGTCAGTTATGTATAAATGCAGTGAGTAAACAGTTTTATTGTAAGCCATAGTTTTACTAGAAACTCAGAAAAAATACCTTAAATTCCAACCAAATAAAGATTAGGCATTTTTTCTGAGTTTGGTGCAACGGTGGCAGCCTAATTTGAAACGTGGATGTATATAAAATTCTACATTGCAGCAAATAAAAATAGAGCTCAGAATTTGCCTAATCCTTTTAAAATACGGTGACGCGGCGATCTCTGACCGCCATGACAGGTATAATCGCACTTGGGTTGGCTAATTTGAATAAAGAATCTTCAAAAAAAAAACAAGTCACGCTCCAAATTTAAAAATGCAGGCAGCGAGGTCTCTTAAGCATATATAAAAACTAGATAGTAAGTATAGATATGTTACATACTTATTTATAATTTATGTACTATTCACTAACTTACAATCATAATGACAAATCGAGGAAAATGGGATACTCTTGGCTTCTTCGGTCTAGCTTTATGTGATTTTAGACTCTAGATTCTAGAGTCTACAATCTAGAGCGCACAGAATCTTCACTGAACTCAGGGCTCCGAGTTTCATTGCATTGCAGGCATTGCACAATTTCCAACAAAATTTGACACTTTGCGAATGCGTTTGCGTGTGCTATACTCGAGTCGAAAGTTATAACAAATGCACAGACTCGGGGCTCTGTATTGGCAAGCGTCCACAGGGCCGCATCGCACGCATCGGACGCATCGCATCAAACGGATTATAATTAGACTGCGTCCACTGTATCGGCAGCGATCGGATTGCCGATGCCACCATTCGTATTTTTGTAGTGATCGTCCAGTATATAGTGGTCCATGGTATATGTGGTCTAAAATGCATTTGACAAAAACATTTGCAAATGGCAGACGACGATGCGGAGCGAGCGCGCGAGGCGCGTCCACTGATCGGCATTCCGTCATCGGTACGCATCGTATGTAGGCATTGCCGATGAGCGGTCCGTACCGTGCGGATCAGTGGACGCGGTTGTATGAGTTTTAATACAAGGCAAACTAAAATCAGTTACGTGCGATGCGTCCGATAAGTGCGATGCGTCCGATACGTGCGATGCGGCCCTGTGGACGCTTGCCTTATACGTGTAATCAGCGCATTCCTACTTTCAAGTATTCTATGACACTCGTCGAAAACTTTTAGATTTACTGTAAAGAAAGCCAAAGCTCTTTACGTAAAATCCAGTAGAAAACGTAAACTATAATTAGGTATACCTTAAATAATTAAGACGTCTGCCGACCTCAAAGACATGCTACGGTTAATTTGGCCGCAGAATATTTTCTTTAAATGATTTATTTTCAGTTTGTTTGAATTATTTCGCCGCGGTATATTGATAACAGTAAAACAGTCCTTATGTTTGTTGAGGTTATTTTTTTGGTCTTGCAATCTTTACTTTTCGGTTTTTTTTCTGTCTTTTCTGTCTTGTACTTTTTCCCTTACTCAGTTTAAACACAATTAAAAGATGAGTTATTAAGATGATAATGAAGTAGAGGTAGGCCAAAGAAAAGATGGATGGACTGTGTGAAAGAAGATTATGAGTAAGAAAGGAGTGAACACCGAGATGACGGCTAATAGAGGAGAGTCGAAGTCGAAGACATGTTGTACCGACCCCACTTAGCGTGGGACATGGGTAGGAAGATGATGAAAAGATGAGTTACTAGCTTCTACCCGCGACTTTGTCCGCGTTCCGTTCCTCGAAAAAATATTCCGGTTAAAAGATAGCTTTATGTGTTAATCCAGGTTATGAAGTATACATATTCCAAGTATCACCCAAACCGGACCAGAACTTGCAGCGTGATTGAAACACAAACATTTAAATTTTCACATTTATTTTATAATTTTAATAGGATAGGATAATTAAAATATTTATTTAGACGCATAATTTGAGTGAGTTACAAAGAAACAGTTTTATAATTAAGATTAAAAACTAGTAAAAAACTTTCCTGAACACAATCCATATCTATATGTATCATATATGTATTATAAGTATGTATTTACAAAAAAAAATGTATGTATGTATTCTATCAGCCATCTAGTTTCCATCGTACAAGCTTTGCTTAGTTTGGGACTAGAAGGCGTTGTGTTAAGTGTCCGTGAATATTTATTTATCTATCAGTAATAATTATGTGCAAATAATGAATATTTCATTGAGTGTTACTGAGTATGCTTGCTACTTGGACCAGTCTTTGTGAATTGCTTGTAAAATTGTAGTGTATCTACTGTATCTTCATAATCTGCTTACTTTTCTGTGATTTGGTCTTTCAAACGGCGGATATGATGCGTACCATCTGTTTTGATGGGAACTGGAAGTATTGTGCAACTTTTTATTTCCTTTGTAAAAGAAAATTTAAAAAATACCTTTGCTAAATAAATTTCAAAAATAATCGTTTAATTGGGCGGAGACAGACGTGAGTTATACTTCCTAACACACTTTGAATGATGATGATCATTCGAAAGGGTTTGCTACAAATAGATATAGCACTTTGTCGTTAATGACAAAAACAAACACGAGTCAACTGGCAAAATTAAATTAAATCATAGCGCGTTTACTGAGTAAAATAACAAGCAGTAGATGCGTGTTCTTCGCGTAAACAAAAAATGGCGTAGAACTATTAAAATAAAGTTAGGATATGAAAGTGGAAATAGAGACCTGATATTATAGTTTTATAAAAAGGTTAACCAATAAACAGATATAGTATAATCTTAACCCTTAATCAGGCTATGGATTGAGCATTTCCCGCATACATTTTTTGAGTTTTTACCAGACTTTGGTAAAGAATCTACCAATAGAAATTGTGGCTGTCAGTACCATTTGCAGACGTTTAAACGCCATTCACTTGGCCAAAGTTTCAATACCATGTTTTATTGAACTCAAACAAAGCTTCACGTTATAACACATACAGTCACAGATATACGTATACAAATACAACCACACACACAATCAAAGATATAAAGGTTAAGTCATAACTTCGGTCCGAGATGAGCGGATATTGACTGGCTTTGTGTACGCAGACGTTCTATGTCCGTTTACATGTACAGATTCTATGGTTGCAATATCGTTTATTGTTAGCTCTGTGTCTATTCAGAAAAGACCTCCCATTCCTTTCAATTCAGATAATGGTCGAGCTCACTGTTATGTGGTCAAGTCACGCTGTCATAGGTCAGTTTGTCGTAGAGCAACATTGTTTATTGTCAAAAAAATTAAAAAATAATGTCAAAAATGGAGTTTGGACAGTTACTATCTATAATCGTTTGCAACGGTTTGTAGATAGCTTAACTGTTCCATGTCTATTTTTTGAATATTGTAAATACTACATTAGTTGTAATTTTTATTGTGAATAAAAGTTCGTTTCATGTCGAAAATTAGAGCTGTATTGTGGTCAGACATTTTACAAAACCAATGTTCGGATAAGCGGACATTCGTGTGCTTTTACTAATGAATGTCCGTTTGTCCGAACACTGGTAAAATCAATTTTATCGTAATAATGTGAAATTATTAGACGTAGTTATATTAATGGCTCTTAAGAGTACATTAATACATCTATACATCTATACAAATATTTTATATTTTTTATATATTATATATATATTATAATATATTATAAAGAGGAAAGGTTTGATTTTTTGTTTGTTTGTTTGTTTGTATGAATTGAATAGGCTCCGAAACTACTGGACCGATTAAAAAAATTCTTTTACCATTAGAATCCTACATTATCCCTGATGAACATAGGCTATATTTTATCCCGGAATTCCCACGGGAACGGGAATTACGCGGGTGAAACCGCGAGGCGCTGCTAGTTAATTAATATTATTTTTGACACGCAGACTTTGTCTAGACTGCCAAATCTGCCGATTAGTTGAATGGATTAAAAGGTAATCAAGTAAGAATGCCACAGGTTTGTACAAAATTAAGCCTAGCACCTGAATACTGAAACGTCACTCAAAACACCACTATTCCAGTTGCCGGCAGTCGCTCGGGTCACTGAGGAGATTATTAGACAAAAGTTCCAGAAATCCCCCACGGAGGGGACTGACGCAGAGGAAAACTGGAATGAGCCCTTAAAATACCCTGTCTGTATTTGACATTACTCATTGGTATGCAATATTAAATTCTAAGTAGGGTTTCAGTATTCGGTCGATCAACCTCTTTTCTATCTATTCTAATATGTATAACTACACTAGTATGCATATTTATTATGATACTGTTTTTACATATCTCAAATCAAAAGCACCATATATGTTCTAAAATCGCGTTAAAATCGTATCGGACGCTGTTCTACCAGCAACAGGCCTGGAGATGGATACACAATGTGCAATCACATAGCCAGCACACAATACCAGCCTTTATCCCGCTGACTCAGGGCTGGCAATTGCAAATCAATAACCAGCACGATATCTGACAGTCGCCGCGATATGTAGACCTATTTGGGTTATATCGCGCGTCAACACCAGCTCGACTGCCGAACGTTGTAGCTTCACCGCGCAGTGTGTATTGAGATACGCTAGCGTTACGTTTACGATTTTTCCATTTATTCGGGCTTGGTAGACATTCATTAGGTGGATAATTGTTTTTCGGTCGGTTCTTCCGATCAGGGGAAGTTTGTTCTGTTACCTGCGGTAATCAATTTTTCTTTTCTGCGAAATTACGTTGTACAATGCGTTTTTTCTTTGCTTTATTGTATCGGTACTGTTTGTGTTCGAAATTAAATAACTGTATCGAAGGAAATTATTGGATATGAAAGTTATATTAGCTCTATCGTTTAATTTAGTTTAGTTTTCGTTGCTTGATATAATAAAAGTACAAAAGAACATTTCATAAAAAAAACCAGTGCGTGGAGTCCCTTCGCGCGGAAGAAGTTATACTTCGAGTGCCACGCATTCACTCTCGCTCTGTGTTTAATGTAAAATTAATTTAGTATTTATTTTTATGTACTTAACCAATATGCAGTACAAAATTTTCACTTCAAAATAAAAAGTTAAAAGTTGCATGAACACTGCCATCTATTATATTTTGATTGTAGCGTATTAGTCTCTTTCTATTCTCCCCGCTGTCAGTTGGAAGTAATCTTCAAAAACACGGGCGGTCAAATGCTGAATTGCTGAACACTGCCATCTATATTTGATTGTAGCATTTGTAGCGTATTAGCCTCTGTCTCTTTTCATTCCGGAGGAATAGAAAGAGACAGAGACTATGTCATCCCGTAACGCAACATTGTTGGAAGTCGCATTAGAAGTATAACTTCAAAAAGTAGGCTTCACTTTTTTTGGCATCGTTTTCATTTCATTCTTATCAAAGTATTCCTTTCAAAATAGAAGGTGAAACCAACAAAAGAGCGTTATTCTCTCTCGCATGCCATCGCATTCAATTCTCACACTCGCCAGCTTTCGGCATTCCAATAGTACGTCCTCGGTCAGTAATTCAATATGGTTTGATTTATGATATGGAAAGCAATTTCTCTTCGTTATGTCCGAGCTATTTTTCGGTATGTAACTTGATACACGCTTTTCTGTTGAAGATTGATGAAGGGCGCCGTCATGTACCCTCAATTGAAACACATTATGAACGGGGTGAGATTTTAAAAGATGCTAGAATGATTTTTTAGATATTTTTCGTGCTGTGGGTTGTGGGTTCCATCCGCTACGAACAAACATTTGGGCCTGGCAAAACGTATACCTATGTTTGTTGTATGTCTGGGTGTTACTATGTATGTATTAACAGAAAAATTAGGTAGGTATATAAGTATTTTATCAGAAATCTACTTCCCATAGTACAAGCTCTGCTTAATTTGGGGCTAGAGGGCGTTGTGTTAAATGTCCCAAAGATTTATTTCTATAAATATTATAAAATGCAATGTAGAAGTTTAAGCGTATTCAGTACATTTTGTTTCGAGTTCTGGTTCCATTTTTGGAAAAGACGGAAAAATTACGATCTCACTCATCTGTCCAGTTTGAGCAGGGTAGAAGGACACTGTGTTTTTGAAAATTGAGTTTTTGAATAAACCCTGGTCTGACGAGTCTTATATCCAACTGAACAGAGACATGAGATATGATATAGACATGAATAAACAAATTCTATATCTATAGCAGATGAAGTTATAAGCAAGACCGACCAACAATCAAAAATACTTATCGCAATAAAGAGAGTTTATTCTATGTAGGATATTTAATTTACCCAGCCTCCATGTTGTAGCGAAAAGGTAAACAATACGTATTCTGCATACGAATGGGACTTCATCACCGATTTTGCGGTAATATATATGGCAGATCGTGCTTCGCGTCCCAATGGCGCCGTGAGAACATTTTGTAATTTAGAATAGGTATGACATGTGCCAAATGTGCCAATGTGAGACGCACCTGGCGAAGCGAAGCCTCGTCGATCTAGAAGCGAGTAACGAGAGGCTGTCACCAAATAGACTGTACTAGCCGTCGCCCGTGGCGTTGCTCGCGTTCTAGATCCTTTATAGTGTGACTTTACAAAATTCCTTTCTTAGTGCACCCCTATACTATATAAGGATACTACCCTACTAATACCTGTAAGACTTATGGTTTAGGCTGTGCGTTGATTGTCATTCAGCTTAAAAAGTTTTATATATTTAGAAGAGAAGATAGTAATTTTGCTCGTACGATCGCACAAAGAGCTCAGTTAGAACTACTAACGGATTAGGCCTCAAGAAAAACTCAGTATAAGAGAGGAAAAATTATATAGGTACAATGATATTTGTTATTCACAATACAATTTGCAGCTGACAGCTTTTAGTCACAGAATTAAACAAATTAAAATGAGGGATTTTATCTACATGACCCGATACAAGTCTTGCAAAAGAAAGAGATTGAGTTCAATTATCTAATTCAATTAGGGTTGCACTTTACAGACTTATTTTCATTACCACTTGGCTCTGCCTTTGCTTGATAGAAAATACTTGTTAAATAAATACTAATAATACTTAATAATATAATAATACTTGTTATATCCTTGTAAATATCACATAACGCTCTCTAGTCCCAAACTAAGCAAAGCTTGTACTATGGGAACTAGATTGCTAATAGAATACCTATATATATATTTTTTGTAAATTCATAGGTACTTATGATATATACCCAATAACATCCAGACGCAGAACAAACATCTATGTTTGCCACACACAAATGTTGGTCCTCGGTGGGGATCGACCCCACGAACCATAGCACGGAAGGCAGAGGTACTACCTACTGAGCTGTGACGCCTGTTAGAAAAGTTGCAGTGACTAAAAGTATAGAATAACGATGCCCACATTTGAGTTTTTTAAAAATTGGATACCCAATATTCTAGTAACTACCTGTAGGTATTCCAGTACCCGGAAAGTCCAACCACTATTTGTCCACGCTCCATTCTGTGCCATTGTGTATACAGCGTTGTTTGCGAAGTAAACACATTGCCAATCGGAATCCAGGTATGTGCTAACCTTTATTTTTGACAGGTTTTTGTGGACAATATCTTTTTGTTTATGTATGAAATCAACGATATTTTACACAATGCTGCATGGCGCTCTGAAAATGGACAAGTACGAGTACAGTTGTGCTTAGACGATGGCGTGAGCACATTGTAAGGTGAAAGTAGTTACACCGTGTTTTGTTTCTTTTGATCGAACTTTACACCGTGTTTCGTTTTTTTAACCAACTTCAAAAAAAGAGGAGGTTATCAATTCGGTTGTATTTTTTTTATGTTTGTTACGTCAGAACTGCGTCATTTATGAACCGATTTAAAAAAATCTTTTTTTATCTGAAAGGGTATGCTTCCAGATTGGTCCCATTTTTTTTTTTTTAATTAATGTTTTATACCTCAGAACTCCGTCAATGAACCGATTTAAGCAGTTAAATAAGAATAACTGGAAAAAACACGTCATACACGTACACGACGTTGCATATTTGGCTTTCTTGTGACGTTTACGATCAATAGAACAGTCTCAATGAACTGCCATCATCATCATCATTTGATGATGAAGGCGTATCAATTTGAAGCCGGTTTTCCAGTATTTTAAACTAATAAATTATTTTATTGAATTTAAATCTGTACCTATGACAATACAAAAGACAAAACACGGTGTAACTGCTCCAACCTTACATCGAGTTTAATAACTAGCTGATACCCGCGACTTCGTACGCGTGCGAAACGCGGAACTTTCCACCAAAATATCTGTCAACCAGTATACTATGAACCTCGTGTGAGAGGCTGCTTTTGGTTTAGAGAGGTCAAGCTTTGTCTAAGAATCCATGTCTTTAATTTCAATAAAATATAGCCTATGTTTCAATCCGGAAAAAGGGCTTCTGAATGGTATAAGTTTCATTGAAATTGGTCCAGTAGTTTAGGCGTGATGCGCGAACAAACAAACAAACACAAACTCGATTTACGGAATCAGAATCGTTTATTTAGTAGATCTGTATATTTCGTTTATCCATATCTTTAATTTAAGTTTTTGGCTTTTTTACAGTTTTATAATAGTATAGATAGATGGACAGGGTTACGGCTTGATTGTAGATGATGATGATAGCCGAGACGGTCTAGACTTCGTAGCACCATCGTTCATAGCGTTACTTAGTCTAGGATTGTGATCGGAACTAACAGAAAACTGGAGCGGACTCAACTGACAAGATGGACTCGCTGAGATTTCAAAAAGTTGTTATCAGTAGCTAAGGAGCCCCAGAACCACAACTCAGAGTAACTTAGTTCGTAGATACAATAAACATTAGGGTTTGTTTCAGCTGTTTATTCGAGCCAATATTGTGTTAAATGGATTGCTCGACAAATTATTTTCGGTGTTAGCAGACAGGTACGAATTTTACTCGATACCAATATTGATATTTCAGTTCCTTAAAGAAAAATACCGTGTTAATTGAGATTAGATCCTTACAAAATCGTGTCAATTTCGTATCGTTGGCAGGGTAAAAGCACCGTTTAAAAGATCTTCGTTACATTTATTTTTTACGTATAAATAAAGTATCCATTGGTATAGATTCTCTTGTTGCATTTTTATAAACTAACCTAATTTTGACAGCACTAAAAATGTTGCCGTCCCTTTCTCCTAAACTGAAACGATGAAGACGGCTATAATTTAGGGCGCGGGCCAGACAGAAGAGACGTAAGACGAGGACGCGTCGCGGACAGGCCGGAGACGAGACACGGACGCGACTTTTAAAATTATATAGAAGAGACGGGGCGCGGACGCGACGCGTTCTTTTTTCAGTCTAAAATTCTTTTGCCAGGCAGGCATGCCACCCCATCCTCGCCCCCGCCGCGTCTCTCCTGTGTGTTTCGAACAAAAGGCGCAGACGTAAAAGAGTCATGCCCGCGCCCCTTCTCTTCTGTATGTTTTGCGTCGCGACGCTTCTATACATTTTCTATGAAAGGGACGCGGAAAAGACATATATGTCTGCGCCCCGTCTGCGTCTTACGTTTTTTCTGTCTGGCCCGCGCCTTAGAGCTGTCTAATTAGGTCAGTTTAGAAAAATGCATTAGCAGAATCGATACCATTGACCGAGAAGTGTTCTAAAATAGGTCAAATGCTTGCCAGAAAGCTCCAACGCACTGTCAATGCAGTTAAGCCACACTAAGTACTCGTTCATTAATGTACGTGCCAGCTGTATGTCGCAGCTGTACGTCATTACTGGCTTTAATGTACTTGTTGCTCTGAAACTCAAGTTTAAGTTTAGCTTAGTGCTTTTCTACAGAACTGTATTTTCTATTTTCGCAAAATATTGTTTTCAAGCAATGATATTGATTAAATAATAATAAAGACAGGTAAATTAAGACTACTAAATAGTATATACGTAATTCACCTGGGTGACCTAGGTGAATTAAGTCTTATTAAGGCATTGGTCGAAATTGGGCTTACATAAGAACATAAGCACCCTTTTAGCTATAGGTACTGTTTTAAGTACGTTAAATGGTTGAAAACGGATGCATGTCAAACATACTACGTGTTCCCGATGTGATGTTATAAGTGCACTGTATCTTTTGGGGGTTCCGGGATCGGTATGCCGACGATGGTGGTACTAATAAAACGCAAGGTTGCCTACCTAGCTAGGTAAGGCGTCCAAGTTCCTGGCCTACCCTAGTGTTTTAACTCTAGTATAAGGACCTATAGTAGGTGCCAAATAACACCGCAATACAGGTCATTCACCCACCTTCAAAACGATGTCGCAAAATTCAATTTATGAATGGTAACCAAACAGTACTGCGAGATTCGAGCGATTACCGTCTTAGCGACAGGTTTGTATGGAAAGTGACAGAATTAGCGTTTCATAAATTGAATTTTGCGACATCGTTTTGAAGGTGGGTGAATGACCTGTATTGCGGTGTTATTTGGCACCTACTATATCTACCTACTTCAGTCTCTCAGTAAAACACTAGACTGATGACCGAATACTCAAACGCCACTTTTATTTTTATTTATTTATTTTTTCACTTAAATTAAGTTCACGCTTAAATTATTGCCATCTCTTACAAATGATTAATGTCAAACAGAGGCAGAGCAATTTTAAGCGGTGCTCAAATTTGTGTGACGTTTCAGTATTCCGGTCAGTATCGTATTATTTTAGCCTAACCTACCTGATTCTCTTCTGTCGTGCACACTATGTGATATACTGACGGCCACAAAACGTGACATTACTAGAGGTTCGAATTTCGGTGTCATTAGTAATACTCGTACTATAATTTTATAAGTTTAAAAAACTGGAACTTCAATTTGATACGCCTTCATCATCAAATGATGATGGCAGTTCGGGAAGCATACCCTTTCAGATAAAAAAGATTTTTTCAAATCGGTTCATAAAATGACGGAGTTCTGACGTGACAAACATAAAAAAAAAAAACACAACTGTTCCTATATCCTTTGTGATAGGCAGTTTTGGATCAAAATTAAAGCGTTAGCCATCTTTAAGAATAACGTAATAATAACATTGTAATACTAATGTACATGTCACCAATGTTACATAATAAAATATCGAAAAGTCGAATATGATCTGAGTAAAAGCTCTCAACCACTCACGAGACTACACTCTAACTATCGAACGATTTTGAACTCTATTCTCAAGCTATAAAACCTAAAACGTTTATTCTACTATTACATAAAAACGATGGAAATCTGCCAAGGCAGGAGTGTCGGGACACTGTTGTCACTTATACTTGGGCTTTGTGACATCAGGTGACGTGACATCCATTTTTGACAGTTCAAATCCAATACGAATATGACAGAGTATGATTTTGTGTCTGTGTCACTTTGTAGATTGGATACGAGGAATCTTTTATGTAACATTTTTCTTTGTTTGACGAAAAACACTCAGCTGAAATTGATAAAAAGACACTTTCAGGGAAGCTTTGATTAAATCAGTTATTTTCTTTTAAAAGATATTTCTTCGTCTAAATTTTGTCGAAAGCCTGGTGTGAAACCAATTGAAACATTTTTACAATGATTGGTGGAAATTGGCAGTCGTTTCCAAGTTATGAAAAAAATCGTCAGCTCTGAAAATCAGTTTCAAGGCCTCTCAAGCATAATTTGCAGTTTGAAACATTTAGTTTATCCCAATGTATTCAGATATGATGAACTGGAATCCATCCTCGCAGGTCTGATGAAGAGGATAATGATAAAGATAAATTTATTTTTAAAGTATAACGGTACCATTTCTCACTATTAATAAAACTATTGTAGGTGCCAAATCTGTATCTTTGTTAGTAAATACTTAATTATTATTATTGTTTATTCATTGCTGTAATCGTTTTCTAAGCTCATCATATATTTGATTTAGTATGGTTTTTTCTTATATTTATGCACTTATTGTTTTATATCCCATACTTACTTTAGTAATTTCGGCATGTTTTAAAAATTATATGTTATAATAAGTAAATCCGTAATTGGCCATAGGACTAGCCTAGTTAGAAATTATTTAATAGTATTAAGGGCTGTGGGTTTTGTTAAATAAATAAAATAATAAATACATATACAATTTTAAGGCCTTAAGGCGGCCTAAAAACACTTTAAGGCCATAAGGCGGCCTAAAAACACTTTAAGGCCATAAGGCGGCCTAAAAACACTTTAAGGCCATAAGGCGACCTAAAAACTCCGTCTCCAGAGTTGGCCACTAACTCATACGAGCTTGCTTTAATACACTTTTTAATACTTTCGCAGACATACGGAGTTAAATAAGTTAATTTTACAAAACATTAAATCCGACCATGAAAATCTCGGTGGATGCTAAATGTTTTTAAACATCTAGACCAATACATACTTATAATACGTTACTCACTGCAAAAAATCACAGCTACTAATAGAATTTTGTTCGGTGAATACAAACTGATATATAATATACTGAATGTTAGCGTTCGGGTTACCCAGACGGGTTCGTTTTGGATATCAAAGGGAAATAAAATAAATACAAGAACAGCTAGATCAGTCCTAATAACACTGTGGTTTTATTTCTAACCCTTTCAGTATACGAAGCTTGAAAGAAAAAAGAAAAGAATGAGTTAAGTATACCTAGTTTTCTGTCTCTTTTGATTGCTCTCGATTGTTCATTTTGAGCTTACGCCGAAGTTATTGAGAAAACTATATTTATGTATTTGTCCACAAACGAATAGTGCCTATAGTTTACTAGGACAGATTACAAATAATAAATACTTATATCAAAATAGTTATAGAAATAAGTTTAAGAAAATCTTATGGGGCCTTACTTCTTCTTCTTCTCCTCTTCAATAATGGCCTTTCAATCTGTCCGTCATTTTGACAGACAATTTTGCCAATGTCAAGTGATATAATTGTAATAATATAAGTCAAGTCATTCGTCAAGTCGGCTGTCGTTTGTTTTGAATAGAAAATGGTGGATTTTCTCTTCAAAACCTAACACGAATCTTCAGATTCAGAAAAACCACTTTACACACATTTTATTTCATTGGCTCACACTTTATGTTACGATCTAAGTATTATCCTTTAAAATTCCACCAAAATTAAACAACAATACTCACAATAACACAAGAAAAACTATTAAAATAAAAGTGCTATGTGTCGTTTCAAAAAAATGACAAAACTCTTGTTGGGGCCTTACTTATGACAGACGAATAAATATAAAATATAAAATAAATATTCACGGACATTTAACACAACGCCTTCTAGTCCCAAACTAAGCAAATCTTGTACTATGGGTACTAGATGGCTGATAGAACACATATATACATTTTTTTTTTGTAAATACATACTTATAATACATAGAAACACCCAGACACAGAACAAACATCTATGTTTGCCACACACAAATGTTTGTTCTAGGTGGGGATCGAACCCACAACCCACAGCACAGAAGGCAGAGCTACTACCGACTGAGCCATGACGCCTGTCAAGAATAGTCAAACAGTTGAATCCAAGTCTAGCTCTGTCACTATTTGACATTACCTGTTAGTAGGTGACAGCAATAATTTAAACAGCTGAATAAAGTTATGCAGAGATCGTAAGTAAGGGAGTAGAATTTAAAAAGGTCAATACTTAGTCAATACTATATAATTTGTATTGTTTTTTTTTGTATGGACCTATATCCGAAATAAAGAGTTATTAATTTAATTTTATCGAAATAAAAATACAAAGAATCGGAATGAACTAGCTGTTTCATGCCAGCTAGAAATCGGTTTCCAGAATAGAGAAATAAACAAGGATTTTGGCTGGAAATAGAGGCCGTTGAGGATAAAGTTAAATATTCGCAGGAGTTCAATAAAGTAACTGGACTTGAAGAAGCAAGCTCGTATGAGTTAGTGGCCAACTCTGGTGACGCAGTTTTTAGGCCGTCTTAAGGCCTCCGTCATGGCTTGACGACCGCTAGAGCCGGGACCGACAGTTTAACGTTCCCTCCGAAACACGGAAGCGCTCAGATGTAAATGCCACTAACGGTCACCCATCCAAATAGTGATCGCACAGAACGTAGCTTAACTTAGATAATCGGTGAAGATTGACTAAGCAACCTACGCCACGAGCTCTTAATACTGGACTTGAAGAAATAAAGCAGACAGATTGATGACGTATTGGATTTAAAAAATAAAAACTATGTATTTGCGATTGACTAAAAAAAACTGAAATTATAAACGGAAACTGCTCTCCTGGCAACTTGTCATTCTAAAATTGATAGAGACATTTTTTTCAGAATCATTTTCCATACATTTTCTCTGGCGACTGTCGAATTTTAACTTGGTTAAGGGCAGGTTCTACCAAAAAATATTTGACGAAGGTTTATGTCAGGATTTTGTGTTACACTGTAGTGTAAAGCGAACGGGTGCCGTGGAGCCTATCATCACCAAGCATGCTAAGGAGTAGGTATACTCAGAAAGTCTTCGCTGCAAAACGAGAAACAAAGGTTCTTATTCAGATTTCGCGTTACACTGCAAAGCAATTGCTTCCCAGTCAACTTATCTACCACACGGCCTGAACAATGTAATTCAAAATATTAAAATGAAACTTTTTTTGGGTCTACCCCAGACATTAATAGTCTCATTACGTTACTTATTCTATATCGTGTTTTAGGCTCAACTAGGGTTTTTAATATTACGAAACATATTTTAGCACCTTCACCGAGGTCTAACTATAGACTTTCGCTAAACCAACCCCACCCCAGGCTTAACTCGGGCATTTGTCATGTAAATAAATTTTAACTGTTTTTTCTCCATTATTTTATATTATTTACTACTTACTGTTTTTTCGACAATATATTCGACATTGACATTTATATTGACAAAATCTATCCCTTGTTTTACCGCTAATTTCTTTTTTGACTTCATTTATTGTCAGTTTTGAGTGAATAATTCACAAAAGAACAGGTTTAAAAAAACTTCGAACAGTCTATAACCAAGTCTCAGTTTTAACTCGAGTCTAACTTAGGCCGAGCCTAGCTAGGCCGGGTCTAAACCCTCGATAAATCCGGTAACGTAGTGAGACCGTAATTTACTTACCGCACTGGGTTGTAAAAATGTTCTATTTGACATTGCGACCGTTATTCCGGATAAAGTGCTTCAACTTTCATAAAAATATTACGAGCGTTCTGAACTGGGTACAATTTTGTAAATTGCAGATTAATTGGATGCCAGTGCTATTAAATGGTGACGGAAAACACTGTAGTGAAACCCGATTCTAACAATGACAATGGAGGTAGGCAAGTCTTTTGTGGGACTAAGCATTAAACTATTTAACAAACTGCCTGACAATATAATAAAGCTGTCTGAAAATAAATTTAAAAGAGTTGTACAATGTACATTAATCAAAAAAGCCTACTACAAAATCAATGATTATCTCGATGACAAAGGAGCTTGGGAGCTCAGCTCATGACATTATGCTAGTAGTCGACTGGGTTCATTATTTGATTGACATTTGGACAATACTTATTAAATTAGACCTAAGTGACTATTGTTATTATTAAGTTGTTACACTATAATTTTGACATTGTATAAATGTGTATTTGCCTAATATACCTCATATTATGTAAATCACTTGCGTGCAAGAAATAAATGAATTGAATTGAATCGAATTGAATTGGACTTGCAAGTTGCCGGGTGTTGAATAAGATTGTATTCTGTACCTATATTACCTATGTAAATAATGTTTTGGGTGGAACTTCTTTCAAACCACTGTCTAGGCATTCAAAATTGATTATTATTGGCTCCATTTTTTTCATTCTAATACATAATAATTAAGATAGGTTACGATAAATCCTACTAATATTATAAACGCGAAAGTTTGTAACGATGTATGTATGTATGGATGTTTGTTACTCTTTCACGCAAAAACTACTGATCCGATTTGGATGAAACTTGGAATATATATTGTCCGTGACCTGGATTAACTCATAGACTAGGTAGGTACTTTTTACCCCGAAAAATCAACGGGATCTAACGAGACGCGAACGAAGTCGCGGGCACCAACTAGTTAGGATATACTTAGGTACTTTTAGCTTGTAGATTTTACTAAAAATAATATATTTAAATCTGTTTAATTTCTGTCAGATACTGTAGGTACTTACTGGTAATACTAATGATGTCTGTACTAGCTATCCTACGCTTGTCTAGATCTAAAAGTGTACTGGGTACAGGAAACACGCGTCAGAAGCTAGTTTAGTTCAAAGGAAGAGTATCTTGCTTTTGAAGTAAACTGCTTGATTTAGTTTGAAGGAAAATTGTTTTTGTTATCAAAATTGTACCAACTTTTGCACAGTTATCTGTTTCTATGTAACTTTTGATTGGTGCCTTATTTTGAACTTTCTACTTTAGGTTCGTTCGTAAGTACCTAATTGAATTTAATTCTCTGTATAAATATACAGAATGAGCTGGAAGTTACAAATTGCAAATATGGTACAGTCAGCGTTAGAAGTTGATTACTAATTCTGGATTTCAAAATGGTTTCAAAAAAGCTCTAGGCTTATTATAACTTTCCATCATCATTGTACTAGAAATAATTACTATTTTGAAATTAGTTTTAACTTATTCATAGAAAGTAAAATAAGAGGAAAAGTTGACAGTTTTACGAGTTTTCAGGATTACAATATTTCTGAAAGTTTCATTCACAAATGATGCCTGACTTGAACGAAGCTTGTAAATGTATGTGGCTAATACACTATTATATAAACAAAGTTCTATAACTAAAATAATTTATACTACAGTACAAAAATTATTAAAACTTAATTTTATTAAATAAACTTTTACGTCAAACAAGCTCAAAAGAAAAAAAAGTGCTATCAACTTCGCTTGTATTTCCTCCCAAAACCCCGCAGTTTATATTTTACACGCAATGTATTACGTACGAAGAAAAAGTATTTAAACACTAATGAGAAACTTATAACAACTACATAAGTAATTACCAATGAATAAAACGTAGACCAGTGGGCCTAAGATGCGCACCGCGAGATATTTGTCATGTCGTTCTGTCAAAAGGTAAGCATTTTGTACCAGTTTAGGAACTATTGCATTATCTGTGGTACCTAATGGTGTCGACAAAACGCGCCATAATGTACACTTTTGACACTTCTTAGTCGTCGTACCTCTCTGAGGACGAGATAATAGTCATGCAGAAATGTCAAAAGTTGAAAATTCAACGGCGCGGTTTCTCGACCACATTACCACAGATAATGCAATAGTTCCTAAACTGGTACAAAATGCTTACATTTTGACAGAACGACATGACAAATATCTCGCGGTGCGCATCCTAGGCCCGCAGGTAGAACTAATTATGAAGGTGTGAACAAAAGTAATTAAAAACTACCAATTAAAACAAAACTCTATTAACATGGCAGTATTTTGTAAGGCTTGGCGCAGACTTGCGAGTAAACACCAGTGCCTTGATCACGAATAAATGTGACAATCGTAAACGTATCGTAACGTTAGAGTATTTGAGATACACTGAGCGGTGACACTACAACGTGCAGCAGTCGAGCTGACGTTGACGCGCAATATAACTAGAATACGTTAACGGGGCGACTGTCAGATTTGGTTGTGACAAAGGTCATGTGAGTGTTAAGCCGACTCAGTCAAACAAATAAGCGCGTACAATTTCCAAAAATCACTCCTAACACCGTCGAGTTAAAGTTGCAAATAGCATGCGTTCCACTGAGGCGCTTACGACACTTGCAAGGCAAGATAGATCTTTTTTACACGAATTTACGTTATTCCAGATCTATAGAAAATACTCTCTCGACCATTCGATGATAAGATTTTTTTTTCTAGATGTTGGTGAAAGAAGCAATCACAAGCCAATGTTGCTAAGGTGTTATGAAGCATTTTTCTGGTTAAATAGATTTTTCATCCCACCATCTCGGAAAGAGTATTTTTGCTCTTCAATATAAAGCAAAAGCCGTTTTTATTCTCTAGAGGATAAAGTAAATTGAATTTAGAACACCGTGTGCACTAAGTTTGTGAATTAAAAATAACTGTAGCAACGTTACTTTCAAATTTTCTTAATTATACCTTAGTATTATTTTGTTATAATTTAAAGATTATTCTGTAATACTTACCTGTCATAATGTAGTAGTTAATACCTAAACTGAAATAAAAGTACCTATCTTGTGATTGTAAACGTTTTTTTTTTGCATTTAGTCATTTCCTCGCTGAGGTGGAATGAAAAGTTACGTGTTGCACTCGAGTGCAAAGATTTTTCACCTCGTGCTCTTTTGATTCCCTCGCTAACGCTCAGGATTCTAATTTTGAATTTCAATTTTGAATTTTAGAATCCTTCGCTTGCTCGGTTATCAAAATTGAACACGCGGTTAAAAAGCAACTTTGCACTCTTGTATAACAAATAACTATTTCGCACTTACCTTACTGACAATAAGGTTATCGATAGGAGTTATATTTACTAACTAGCTGATACCCGCAGCTTTTGGTTTAGAGAGGTCAATTTGTATCTAAGAATCCACGTCTTTGATTTCAATAAAATATAGCCTATGTTTCAATCCGGAAAAAGGGCTTCTGAATGGTATAAGTTTCATTGAAATTAGGCCAGTAGTCAAGGCGTGATCCACAAACAAACAAACAGATAAACAGACAAACTCGATCAGAATCGTTTATTTAGTAGATCTGCATATTTTTTAACCAACTTCAAAAAAGGAGGAGGTTCTCAATTTGAATTTTTTTTTTATCTGATGCTTCCAGATTGGTCCCACTTTTTTTTTTTATTAATGTTTCTTACCTCAAAATTCGTCATTTATGAACCGATTTGAAAAAATCTTTTTTTATTTGAAAGGGTATGCTTCCAGGTTGGTCCCGAAGTGCCATCATCATCATCATTTGATGATGAAGGCGTATCAAATTGAAGTCGGTTTTTCCAGTTTTTTAAACTTATAAATTATTTAGTTTATAAATACATATCTTTAATTTTAGTTTTTGGCTTTTTAACAGTTTTATAATTAATTCATCTAAAATCTTCATGTATTATAAAATTTTTGTTGTGTTATAACCTTTAGAACGTAGTGGATCGGGTTAGGGGTGTAACCTGCAAGTTTTCATTACCACTGTCGAAAACGTGTGATTGTGTTTAAACTATTTTGCACCCTATTTGTGGTCACGCGTTTAAAGTGAGGTTTTGTATAAGGGTACGTTTAGGCATGCGATTATTATATTTATTTGGGTCCAAGTGGGCTAAAGTTAAAAGAAAACTAACAAACGGACAAAATAAGGCAATTTATGAAATGCCTATGTCCCTATTGTTCCTGTCCTGTCTAACACTTATTTTATTTTATTTATTGTTGGCAACAAACAGTCAATAAGATTATAATTAACCTAAAAGTAATAATGTAAAGACCAACTAGTGCCCAAAGTTTGATTTATGTAATAATTGGTAATTTTCGGGCTATGTAACCTATATTCATATACAAGCAAGAAATTCCTGCGCTAACAAACAGACTAAAATAAATAGGTATACGTGTAGTTAAAGTACTGTAATTAATGGGTAAGATAATTACATAATTTATACTTTTATTTACATGACAGACGTCATGGCTCAATCGGTAGTAGCTCTGCCTTCCGTGCTGTGGGTCTTGGGTTCGATCCCCACCGAGAACAAACATTTGTGTGTTGTAAACATAGATGTTTGTTCTGTGTCTGGGTGTTTCTATGTATTATAAGTATGTATTTACAAAAAAAAATTTATGTATGTTGTTTCCATCTTACAAGCTTTGCTTAGTTTGGGACTAGAAGGAGTTGTGTTAAGTGTCCGTGAATATTTATTTATTTATTTTTATTTATTTGTAAAAAACACAAGCATTTGGTACACAAGTGTAATAAAAAACATCGTTTTTGAACTATATAAAGTATAAAATATAAAGTCTTCTTCCATCGGGTCCGGTAACATCCAAAAATACCGAATTCCAAATTAGTCTCCACCTGAACTAGATCGATGACGTACCTAGACACGATATACGAGCATCTAAGCCAAGCGTCAATGCGTTAAATTCGGCAAAGCCAACAAGCCACTGAGCACACTTCCAAAGATAACACGCTGGAAACTAGCTCATACATCTATATTCATATTTTGTAGTATTCAGTTCTGGGTTCAGTACAGATTAGTTTTCTTAATTTTTTACCAATCAGAAATGTTACTTTATGATTTGAGTTTTTTCGTAAAAAAAAATAGTTATGTGAGGAAAAAATTTTTTTTTTCTTTTATATAGCGACTTTCGACTCCATATTCTTCTATAAATAAAATAACTTACATTACACATTGACCTTTTAGACTAAAATATTGTGTTATAAAACGCATGAAAGGTATTATACAAAAAATCGATAACCCAAAAAGCATAGTTTTTATTTAGCTACGTTTCAAAGTAGAAAGGAAAAAATATTTTATTCAGTGAAACCACAAGGATTATTATAATAAACTATGTTCTAGGTGATTCTAGGTGACAGTTTCAGAGCCTAAAAGAACGAGCAAGAAATAACTATTTTGTATAAAATATCGTTTTCTAATCTTCCATGTAAAACAATGTCATCATCTGTCTTGGCCCAACGAGACCAATTTTCATTGTGACGTCACAAAGTTCGACAGGAGATTTTGAATTTGGAACGATTGATCGGTTTTCAATGTGGCAACAACAGGCTCAATTGAGTTTGCGACGCGACAGAGCTTTAACTTAGCTGACAACTTTGACCCACTTCCAAACAATTGTATCCTTTAAGAACTTGCCAAAGGTAGTAAAGTGGCTAAGTTTCAAGGGTTATTGGAGCAGTAAATATTAAATTGCTTTTAGGTAAAATTATTTTCAAGATATCACCAGTATAAAAAGTTTGTACTTTGTATCTCGTAATAAAGTCTTAAACAAACAAAATAAATTATAAATTGTAAAAGAAAACTCGTATGAGTAGTGGCTAACTCTGTTGATGGAGTTTTTAGGCCGCCTTAAGGCCTCCGTCATGACTTAACGCCTGCTAGAGCTGGAACCGACAGTTTAACGTGCCCTCCGAGGCACGGAAGCGCTCAGATATAAATGCCATTAACGGCTATCCATCCAAAATTGTAATTGTAGATATCACTTTAACTAATGAACCTATTTTTATATTAGCAAACATTAACCCAATAAATTATAATAAATATTCCGAGAACCTATGTTTATAAATTCACTGTGCATGTGTTAGTAGATAGCGATATTAAAACATAAAACAAAGTCATAATGACTTATTATGTTTTTTTTTAATTAAATCGCACGAGTATCACAAGCCTTAGAACCAGCTCTCGCATGAGACTATATCAGACAGCGAGTAATAAGTACGGAACACGTCAAACTGTCAACGTACCTATAAAGCGAGGGAGCGTACAGATTGTGTACTCCATGCACAATAGCGTGTGATATTTACATCATAAAGAAATAATGTTTTATATTATGTTCAAGCATGTTTTGTGAAAAAAACTTAAGTGGTAATGTAAATTGCCTATTCTGTACAAGTGCTAAAGTAAAATGGTCCTTGAATTTGTCTAAATTGACGTCTATTCTGTATGATGAAATACTGATTGTTAGACGCGTTAATAGTCATTAATTATCTACTTAGTAAATTCGCACGAATTATTGTACTGTGCTTAAATGTTTTGAACATCTAGATAACTTTACTCCAGGGCTAAACTAACAGCGTGGATTCGTATAAAAATCTTATTTTCTTTGATGTGAAGTCAGTTGTAATTTTGGAGTAAAGTTTACACAACATTGATTAAATTGGCCCATAAAAAGAATATTGACGCTGTGTAATTTGCAAATGAGTTTGCATTTGAATTGAAACAAAATTCGAAACATATACCCAAATTCGCTCGCAATTATTCACAGTAAAAACCAAACAAATCATTTGGACACGTTTAGGGAAACGTGAGAGATTTCTGGCTTTTGATCTATTTACGTAGTATATTTATTCAGGGGATAAAAACAAACGTAAAGATATCCATTTACAAATTAATTTGCCGAGGGCGTAAAAACACGAATTAATGAGCGCGAATCATGCTCAAATTTGATTCGTTGAATGTTGATAAGAACCAGAGATTTGAAATTCGAAAGTGTTGAAAGAGGTGGCAATGACAACCAATCAGCTGTAGAGATGTAGGTCATTCTTTTTTGTCACAAGAATCCAGAGTTTGTACATTTCAGTTTTAGGTTAGATTAGCGTATCTGCGTATCTATACCTACACGATTGACACCTCAAATCTCATATAACTGAAAATCTTGAATACCACTGAAGGTGTAGGTAGTAAGAAAATAGGCAAGACCATGGTATTCATTTTACTCCAGTAAATACTCCTTATTACTGCATGAACTTTTCTGTCCGTTTGGGTTTGGTCAGTCGACGACTAGCGCTTAATCAATTCGAAAAAAAAAAATGTTTTTTTTTTCCTAAAACATTTTATAAGTGATTTCAAAGTTCTGTAATTTTGCAACCCAATTTCTAACTACAGACTAGTTTAATAGCAACTTCTCTGAGTTGTACTTTAAGCAAACAAATTAAACGACTTTGCAACTTTGAGCTGTAGTTGAGTTTTTCAAAAAAAGTTTTTAAATTAACGAGTTAAGACTCACTATGCAATAAATGTTTCGGAATTAATGAAGCGGGAGCTCTGAACTTTAGTCAAACATTTTGATAAAAGAAGTTTTTTTTATTAAAATAAATATATTCGTGTATTCAGAATTCTAACTCTAATTTAGTAGAGGGTAGATTTTAGTCTTACTTTGCGCCATTGAATAGTCAAGTATGGCAAACCTATAAAAAAAGATTCCTGATTACGTACCAGGCGATAGGCTTGCAACATGCATTTTTTAATGGAACATTTTTTATGCGTTTTCCAAATTTTCCTCTTTTTTTTTTTAGCTTATTTCATCTTTTCAGTTAATTGGCCGAATACTCAAACGCCACTTAAATTAAGTTCATGCTTAAATTATTGCCATCTCTTACAAATGAGTAATATCAAACAGAGGCAGAACAATTTTAAATTAAATTGCAGTGACGTTTCAGTATTCCGGCCTTAGTTTTTAGTGTTCATATAGAAAAGCCATCAAACAGATACGTCACGTAACGTAAAGTAGGGTAACGGTTCTAGTACTTTTGTACCTGAAGTATCAGAAATCATCCAATTTTCCTCGACGGAGTGATGTGAATACCAAGCATTTTTGACACATAACGGAAAATGTAGCACAATGTTACGTCATCGATTTCACTACAGGATCTAAACTAGCCAAGTGGCTAAAGTCTAGAATGCTGGCATTTTTTTACTTTTATAGAAAACTTCAGTAATCTTTTTGAAATTTGAAATTTGAAATTTATTAAGAACCAAACGTCTGTTACAATGTAGTAGGTAGTTAAGTGGTAATTCTTATAATAGGTAGGGTAGGTAGTTAAGGAGTTTAATCATATTAACACTGTAACAGACGTTTGGTTCTTAATAAATTTCAAATTTCAAATTTCATCTTTCAGTAGATTTTAACTGTTCTTATTCTTATTTAGGTTGTCCTCGCTCAAGTATTATTTCAAGGAGCAAACATTCACAAAGAAATCAATGAAACTCAATAAGTCAGAAACAAAACTATCGAGTTTTCCCATATTATAGATCGATAGATAGATAATTACATTATTGTACACAAGGATTAGGTAAGGTGCATTGGGGTAATTGCGAAAATGGGTATATTCCGAAAATCCATAAAATCTAGTAACTTAATGCGATATTTTCCTGTTGGCACGAGGATTTATAGGACTGTCACGGCGATGCCAATCAAGATGGCGTCTAGGCCAATGTTGCCAACAGGAAAATATCGCATTATGTTACTAGATTTTATGGATTTTCGGAATATACCCATTTTCGCAATTACCCCAATGCACCTTACGTAAAAATCTTAAAACTAACTTTGTATAGCACAATGGGCGGCCTTATTGCTGAAAGGGATTCCTTCCAGGCAACCGTAAGATCGATCGACTAGTCAGATAACTTACAGTCAACCATAACTTCACTTACATTGATTCAATGCTACTAATATGACCTATAAATACACATCTAATTCTGTAAATATAAATATCTACTTTGACTTTGACTTCAATTAAGTTCGTGACAGACGGACAGGCAAAGCGGCATCATAAAGGTGTCGAAACCCTACGAGATCGCAACTCTAAAAACGAATGCCAAAGATACAAGCATCGAGTATTTTTCGTTTACTCTCTGTAGATCCAGTGATCAAGATCCAATTGGTTCTATAGAGAATTTTTTTTCCCAATAAATCTATTTTAAAAAACTACGTCACAAATTGGATCTATTGCATCTACTTAGAAAATGACTAGATCCATATTGGTTCCATTAAGAATCTTTTTACTATTTGTCGTTTTTCAGACGAGAAGAAACTTGGGAAGATGCTAAAATGAAAGAATCCTGGTGGAGGCTGCGGTACAACTTTACAGACAAGTACCAACACAGTGCTGCTATTCCTATAGAACTGCTTTGCCAAGTATATTCGAAGCGAGGAAGTTTTGTGACACAGCTGAACTAAAATCCAGTGATACTGGATAAGACAATTACCCTTTGAATGTTTATTGTAAGATTAATTAGGATACTATTATATTCAGCCCTCTGAGTCCCACTGCTGAGCAAAGGCCTCCCCCCATTCTTTCCACACACTCCGATCTTGGGCTACTCTTTGCCAGTCGGTCAAAAAGTGGTCAAATTCGTCCCGCCATCTTCGTTTAGGTCTGCCGCGTCGCCTTCTTGCTGGGTCAGGATGCCACTCAGTGGCAGTCCATGCCCACAGCTCACCTGGCATACGAGAGACATGACCAGCCCAATCCCGCTTCAACTTAGCTGCTTTTGAAGCTACGTCTGCGATTTGAGTCTGTGAGCGCAGTTCGGTGCTGCGGATTCTATCTAATTAGGATATTCTAATTAGGCTATTAACAAAGAAAATCTAAAGAGTATACATGGTCTTATAGTTACGTGCTCGCGATAGTAATGCGTTTCTGTGTTATTGATGGAACCGTTCGAGTTTGCCAATGTTTGGTAGTAAAAATCATCAGCCGATCTCCAAAGACCTCTCAATGCTAAGATATTTTCTAATACACGCCGTTTTCTTTAATCTAACGCCTTTCAAATCCGCAACTTTAAATCTATCATTTTCTCTTCTAAATTAAAATTATTCCTTGTATTGTTACATTAGCTAATTGCTTTAGTATAGGATGGTTTGGTCAAATTCGATGGGTATAAAATAGTAGAATTGATGTAAACATAAAATAAAATAAATATGTCCTTGGGTATTACACACAACGCCCTCTAGTGCCAAACTAAGTAGATATAAATAATAAATTTTGAAAGACTCATCCAGTTGGTTCAGAATCCTTGACAGTCAGCTACTCGGACGCTCAGAGACGAGTTGTAATGGAAATGTTCTTACCTGAAACAATGAGACAGTTATTAGTATTCCGAAGACTATATTAAAGCCAGGACTGTAATAAGTTTAACAAGTCATACACTAAAATAGAGCTCTTTTTACATTAATTACAGGTAATAATAAAGAAAAAATAATCTCTTGTATTTTCGATTAAATAAAACGAGAATATGATCACGAGATCGAAACTAACTTTTGACGATTTTTTTTGTTTTCAGTGCGAATCAAACCCACACCAGCGCACCAGACAGAGGTACCACCAACTAACCTGCATGCCTTCATAAATCACCCATGTTCATAAATGTTACTCAGTATCGATGCAAAACTGTTTTGTATAAACAAAGTGTAAATATACTCATAACACTGAACAAGACATCGTTGTTGGAAAATTTTATATCGATGATGCTTTTAAGAGCGTTTGTTTATGACTTCCTAATGGCTGGTATTAACGGAGGAGGTAATAAGAACCGATTTACACAGTCATAAGTTCAGTGGCGAGTTGAGCAGTGGTAGCGAGTAAGTGGAACTTGCACCTTGTTTAATTTATTTTATTTAAACAAGTTCTTTTATAAACGTACTTAAAATTAAATACTTTTTATTTATATTTTGAGATATGTGGGTTAAAAAAATGTTTGTGAATGATGTGATTTCATTAGTAGGTACTGTATTAATAGATACTTTAGAAATAAGTCCCAAAAAGTACCTATAAGCAGGTAACAGGTTATATATAAAACTGGAGTGTATCTTCTGTTTACACGCCAGCTACCTCGACACTCATGTTTCATGTAGGCACCTCAGACCTCGGGGCCTCAGAGACCGGCCTGTTGCAACAAGTCCATACGTCACAGGTATGGGCCCTGCGAGCACGATGTTGTTGCTCCTCTTGAGAATGCAAGAAGTTTTGTGTGAATAATGTTATTGCTGGAGGGAAATTTGGGTTTGAATTTGTTATTAGTAAGAGTTTTGTTTCAAGAGAATGGACAAGGTTGAAGTCGAATTAAGGAGAAATTCACTAGATTTAGTAGGTGTGTTTATAAATCTTGAAACAATTTAATTTTTCATGCGTTTCACTATAGGTTCCATTCAAGGTTGTCTGGTAGAGATAAGACCGCCCATTGTATGCTTAGGCTTATGCTGTTATGTTTCCTGTATGTTTAGTTTTTAGTTATGATGAGATTTCAAAAATGATCAGAGCGCCTAGCACGAGTTTTCAGTGTATAGTGTGGGTGTGAAACGTCTGACTCCCAGCACACCAGTGGGCGTTGGTTTGTATGGAGACACTGAGCGGATTCTTTGAGAAGCTCGACATGCGAGTACGGGCTTGGTATAGACTAAGCTTCTCAATGAATCCGCTCAGTGTCTCCATACGAATCAGCGCCCACTGGTGTGCTGGGAGTCAGACGTTTTACACCAGATTCAGTAATTTTCTCTTGAATGACAACCAAAAGCCTATTTTGGCTAGCGGAGCTTTACCAATATTAATAGGACCAATTTTTTTGTAAATAAGAACCTTAGAATGTCCATAGGCTAAGGTAACCGCTTCTCTTCAGGCGGGCCGTACGCCTGTTGGTCTACCTTGTATCAAAAAAAAAACATGAGAGGTGTCAAGGGACACACGGATGGAACAAAGTTCCTTGAGGTATTGTTTTCTTATAATATTTTCTATAAGAACCATAACAAACCCTAAAAAAAACACTTCCAACAATACCTACATTCATTTGTTTCGGTTGAGAAGGTACAGGAGTATTATATAATCTGTGGTACAGGCACACGATATTAAAAAAGAAACTTCCTGCACCAATTTATTCGAATGACGTTGTCAAAGTTTGAAAAAAGTGTCGCGACAACTTTTGATCTTCATTTTTTCCGTCTAGCCCCCTTTCGCAACGCGCAATAAGGAACTTCGTTCCACAAAATAAAAACTTACAACTCAAATCCAAAACTTCAGAACCACGTTATAGTTCCAGAGTTTCATACGACACTCAAAATAAAGGCAAGTGCGCACGCTCGACGCAGTTTGCTGCAGCGGGGATTAGGGTAATCGAAGATTCCCTTTGTTGATCACGTGTGTAGAACACTCCTAACTTTACCGTTCATAATCGCGCGGATTAAGGCCACACCACACTAAACTGACACCACGCTGGAAACAACGCAGACGAAGATTTTGAAAACCGTAAATGCAGTATTTTTTTATAATTACTATAGTGTGCAATGTGTATCATTCACCGCGCGTCGTACGTTTTCGAAATAATCCGCGGTCGGTTTAATTTTCTACAGTAGAACCTGAGGGAAATTCAAAAACGTGCTACGCATCACAAAAACGCCTTTAAAGGACCTTATGATCTAGGATAATCTAGGCACCAGTTCCACGCAGCCTAAAAGATACACTCACGGGACAAAACTAAACCCACGCCGAATCCATTAAAGTTAACTGAACAATAATAATATTACATTAACATACCCGTATGCAAGTGTAATTTAAAAGCCTCAAATCAAGTACCAGCTGTGTACAGTCAACATCATGATATATTATACAAAGGCTTAGAAATAACGTATATATAAAGTTTAATGAATATACTCTCTCTACTTTATAAATATACTATAACTCTTAGCTAGGTATATTTATTTGTATTTTTTTATTACCACTATAATTAATAATAAGTAAATATTTATATCTTTGGATATTTCACACAACGCCTTCTAGTCTCCAGAGTTTGTACAATGGGAACCCACGACCCACAGCACGGAAAGCAGAGCTTATACCAGCTGAACTGTGACGCTTCAATTAAGAAAGATAGTGTCTTGGACACGCTTCCGATTGGTACTGATTTGGACCAGTTGAGCTATCTATAAATCGTTTGCAATGGTTTGTAGATAGCTCTACTGTTTCATGTATATTTTGAAAATATTGTGAATATTGTAAATACTGTATTAGATGTAATTGTCTTTGTGAATAAATATTGTTTAGAAAGATAAACTTTATTTTAAAGTGCTGTAATTCTGAGAGTATGATCCATTCCTGATGCTGAGTGTACAAGCACCGCTGTCGCTGTTTACCCTGTTGTTCAGCGAGTCGACTAAATCCTGATAAAGCGATTTTAAAATAGGTACAGTAAGTTGCACTCTGATGTAATGCAGTTTTAAAAAACATCTAGTTCTATTTTACAATCACTAAAGCAACATTAGAAATCGAAATAAAGTATGTATAAGAATGACATATATATTTTTAAGTGGGGGTAATGTTGTACCTACACAAAACTGTACATCATCATCATCATCATCATCATCAACCTATATCGGTCCACTGCTGGACGTAGGTCTCTCCCAAGACGCGCCACTGAGCCCGGTCTTCGGCTCTTCTCATCCAGTTTTTGACAGCTATATTTCTCAGATCGTCGCCCATCATCATCATCAACCTATATCGGTCCACTGCTGGACGTAGGTCTCTCCCAAGACGCGCCACTGAGCCCGGTCTTCGGCTCTTCTCATCCAGTGTTTGACAGCTATATTTCTCAGATCGTCGCACATCATCATCATCAACCTATATCGGTCCACTGCTGGACGTAGGTCTCCCCCATGACGCGCCACTGAGCCCGGTCTTCGGCTCTTCTCATCCAGAGTTTGACAGCTATATTTCTCAGATCGTCGCACATCATCATCATCAACCTATATCGGTCCACTGCTGGACGTAGGTCTCTCCCATGACGCGCCACTGAGCCCGGTCTTCGGCTCTTCTCATCCAGTGTTTGACAGCTATATTTCTCAGATCGTCGCCCATCATCATCATCAACCTATATCGGTCCACTGCTGGACGTAGGTCTCTCCCAAGACGCGCCACTGAGCCCGGTCTTCGGCTCTTCTCATCCAGTGTTTGACAGCTATATTTCTCAGATCGTCGCCCATCATCATCATCAACCTATATCGGTCCACTGCTGGACGTAGGTCTCTCCCATGACGCGCCACTGAGCCCGGTCTTCGGCTCTTCTCATCCAGTGTTTGACAGCTATATTTCTCAGATCGTCGCCCATCATCATCATCAACCTATATCGGTCCACTGCTGGACGTAGGTCTCTCCCAAGACGCGCCACTGAGCCCGGTCTTCGGCTCTTCTCATCCAGTGTTTGACAGCTATATTTCTCAGATCGTCGCCCATCATCATCATCAACATATATCGGTCCACTGCTGGACGTAGGTCTCTCCCAAGACGCGCCACTGAGCCCGGTCTTCGGCTCTTCTCATCCAGTGTTTGACAGCTATATTTCTCAGATCGTCGCCCATCATCATCATCAACCTATATCGGTCCACTGCTGGACGTAGGTCTCTCCCAAGACGCGCCACTGAGCCCGGTCTTCGGCTCTTCTCATCCAGTGTTTGACAGCTATATTTCTCAGATCGTCGCCCATCATCATCATCAACCTATATCGGTCCACTGCTGGACGTAGGTCTCTCCCAAGACGCGCCACTGAGCCCGGTCTTCGGCTCTTCTCATCCAGTGTTTGACAGCTACATGTGTCAGATCATCACCCCACCTAGCCGGAGGGCGTCCTACACTACGCTTGCCTAAACGCGGTCTCCACTCGAGTATTAGTTTGCTCCAACGATTGTCGGTTCTGCGGCAAACATGGCCGGCCCACTGATGCCACTTCAGCTTACTAATCCTCTGAGCTATGTCGACCACCTTAGGGAGCAAAACTGTACGTCTAGGGAAAAACTAATATGTTTCACAAAACAATAGTTTTTATAATTTTAATTTACTAAACCAGTGTGTTTCTCGATTGCTTGCTATTTCTCGTTTTAAAGCAATCTGGGTTGAATACATTATTTCAATAACAAGAATCATATTGTAGAAAGTTAAATTTTGCAAAGATTTTTAGGCATCAATACTTTTTAGATGCAACATTTTAAGCTACTGTTGAAAATGAATATCTATATACTTGTGATGTTGAGTGTACTTTCCAGGGGCGATACAGCTGACACTCGCTGTTTTCCAATATGCTATAGTAAAAGACGGAAACTGTACGTACTATAATAGGTACCTACAAAAGAGTCTGAAAATGACAGCTAAAATATTGTTTCGTCAAAATGAAAAATTCTATGCAAAAATTTGTTGTATTTCTCCTTTGGACAATTCTTTCTCGTTACTTTTTGATTACCGTGCTCAAAAATACATTGAAATAGTTTTTTTTTAAACCGTAAAATTCTGTAAAATTTGCATGTGTTACACACACACATGTGAACAGGTCTGTGCTCATGTAGTTAGTTATACTTACAAAAGTAATTAAATCAGTTAGTTTGTGGTTCCGGAAACTACGAACTTAACTAAGCCATGCGACTTAGCTTAGTTTGTTGTTGTGATAAGAGGCTAAGCAAAACATTCATAAAACAAGTAGGTATACACTTCTTTTTCTTTCGTCTCTTTTTTATTCTCTAATATAACAACAGCCGATGAGAAATAAATCATATATTATTATACTTTTGGCTTGGGAGCGAAACAGCGCTATAGTAGGTGCCTAATAACACCGCAATACAGGTCATTCACCCACCTTCAACACGATGTCGGAAAATTCAATTTATGTATGGTAAACAAACAGTACTAACGAGATTCGAGCGATACCGTCTTAGCGACAGGTTTGTATGGAAAGCGACAGAATTAGCCATACATAAATTGAATTTTGCTACATCGTGGTGAAGGTGGGTGAATGACCTGTATTGCGGTGTTATTTGGCACCTACAATACACCTATTCTTTGGGCTGGAGGTCTACCCTCCAGGTGCACCAAAATCTAATAAACTGTTTAAATATAATGTTTAAGTATGTATGGACCATGTTCTAAACAGTGTTTAACCTTTAGTCGAATGAAAAAGGTCAGATTTAGAAATCAACGGTTTAGTTCTGGTGAACATAGGTCATGTTAAACACTTGGTTATTTGCAAATCGTAGAAATAGAAGAAAACAATTATTGAAACAGCTAATTAAACTTATGCAACGATTATAAGTAAGGCGGTAAAAATAAAAGTTATACGTATGAAAGCAATCACTGAACAAAATCAGAGGCAAAAGTTCCAGCGCAAATATTATGCAGGACAGCAACTTGCAAAATTTGCAATCGCGAGCAAACACCAAAATTAACATTCATTTATTTAATCACTCCCATTGTGTAATAACCCAGCTAATATGCAGTTGGCGTGCAATTTACTGCTTTATCCGGCACAAAATAAGATTTATTATTCCGTATTTTAATCAACGGCGACATTGTTGGCCGTATGTCATGGGGTAAATATTTGCGTGGTTGTGCGAAATCTTGGTCTCTATTTGAACTTACGAGCGTCTTTGACGCGTGGAATAATAATTTATTGCTCGAGATACGTATCTGTATTGTGCGTGCAAATTGTGCAGCTTTTACTAACATGATAAACTACGGGTCACCATAAAAATATTTTTTTTACTACCTATTACAAATGTTGCAGATATAAATGCTATAAAGTCCAAAAAACGGGTTAGTCTCATAATCCCGTTTGAGATGTCCCCTTCAAGGGGATAATGAGACTTTTTGTCTCATAATTTTCAGTCTTCAATCATTTCCAAATTTAAAATCACGGGGATTTTGATACTTTTTAGTCGCAAAATCCTCTTTGGACAAATTACACCAAGACAAAGTCCAAAAAGTCAAAATGCTTTTATTCAATAAAATGTCACTGATCACTTTGAATCCCTCTGACTCACTGGGGCATTATTCTGTATGACTTAGGAGATTCCTTGCCGTAACCGTATGACGTCACCGTAAGGAATGACATTTATGGCATAGGAAATACGGCATAGGCATAGAGCGATTTCACGCCGCTGTCTTGTCGTGCTGCGTAACGCGCTTGTAATGGTCATAGTGAATAAGGCCCCTGTTTAGAACTTGAACGTGGATGGTCGTGGGCGAGGGACAACCTATATGTTTTGCGCCACGTGCCCTTTCCAACGCCTCTCTACATTGTATATAGCATAACTATACTTATGTTGCATGCTTAACCTAGCCGTGTGTACTATACAGCGTCTGGCTGGTTTTTTTTGTAGGTAAAATCTGCTTCAATATTTATTTTCAACAATGTTTGCAACATAAATAAATGCAAAAGTTAAAGCTAAACAATAATTTTGTTTAAAAATAAAATAACATCTTGGCACTCTTTTGAGGTAAGTTATTTAACTCGCGGCGTCCGATGTAGGTACACTACGGCCGGCGGATCTAGACCGGTCTGAAGTTGCGCTTTCGGAAATTGTGCGCAGGTACAGGCGAGACAAACCACCTATTCGACCCTAAAAGTGACTACTGCGCAGCGTTCCGAACGAACTTAACGCCGGTCTAGATCCGCCGGCCGTACTGTACCTATTGAACGCGTAGTTGCTATGCTGCGCTGTGCTGTCAGCCGGCCGGCCCTGGCCGCTCGGTGGCGGGCTCCGCGGGTAGTGAGCGAGTATGCCGTCCGTATTATTTTAATTTACCCTATGTTACCTATAATGTAAATATGTAGTGCTATTTTTACTCAAGTATGTAGCTAAATGACAAATGTGTTTATGACAAGGAACCTTACACGTCAATGAAGGTAAAACGCTTGAACAAATCCCCCCCTTTATTTAAAAATGCGCACTTAACAAAGTGTTCATAAAATGTAAATATAAGCTGTTAGTAGGTACCAACTATTTTTCTAAATTTAAGATTTACCGAGTAGTCAAAAACTCATAAATAGTAATTTTGTTAAAAAACTTTTAGAGGCGCCATAACCTGTCGAGTTATACTATACTAGGTTTGTAGTGTACTAAACTGTGTTTAGCTATGTTACTTTTATATTTATCAAGATAAATAAAGACCTTTTAAAACAAACAAAACAAATAATTTTGTTGCCGAAGTAATAAAATATATTTCAAGAAGCGTATAAGCTGTAAAGCTGGTCTCAAATCCAAACCAGTCATAAAGGCGAAAACTGCTCATTTTCTAAATTTCACAATACTGTCGGGGGAATAAAAGACTCCCTTTACAGCGTCGTTCGGCGACAGACGTCTGACAATCCTAATTTGTAGACGTAAACCACCGCGGATTGAATTCGCAGTTTTATGCATGCGCTTTGATGTTAGTATACATACTGTGATGGGTTTATACTGTGTCAGGATGTATGACTAAAGGTGATTTTACGCTAGTTTTTTTCTAACTCATTAGCAAATGCAACTCTAGAATTTTTATTACAAAATTAGCAGACTTTCAAGTTCACATTGACAGGCGTTATGGATGTAGAAGTAGAGGTAGGCCTAAGAAAAGATGGATGGACTGTGTGAAAGAAGATATGAGTAAGAAAGGAGTGAACACCGAGATGACGACTGATAGAGGAGAGTGGAAGACGAAGACATGTTGTACCGACCCCACTTAGCGTGGGACTAGGGTAGAAAGATGATGTTGACAGGCGTCATGGCTCAGTCGGTAGTAGCTCTGCCTTCCGTGCTGTGAGTCGTGGGTTCGATGGGGCAAAAAAAAAATTATGTATGTATTCTATCAGACATCTAGTTTCCATTGTACAAGCTTTGCTTAGTTTGGGACTAGAAGGCGTTGTGTTAAGTGTAAAAAACTGATTTTTTTTTTAAATACCGGTATACCGGTATAAAGTTACTCTAAATGACTTTTGTGATTGGTCTTTAATTAATTTGTGATTACATCTTAAGAAACTCAAACACTATCTTAATTAAATAAAATTTATTTTAGAGATAATTTGATTCTCCAAAATAATTTGACGTCTAGACGGTAGACTAAAAAACAGTCCTTTGCATCATATCCAGATGATATAAACAGGAGTCACTTTTTACCCATATCCCGATGAACGAGACGCTGCAGTACCAGTACTTCTAGATGTAGTAGGCTAGCATCTATATACCATCGTATCAACCTAGTATAGCCTTATCGATAGGAAAGCAAAGCGTGCGGAGCTGACTAAGCCGTAAGGGTTTCCTTACGATGTTTTCTTTCACTGTTTGAGAGCACAGAGCCCGTAGTCTAAGTTTTGTTGTTATCTGCGTCAAGCGAGAATCGAGAAACTCGGAATCGAAAAATAGTTTGCAAATCTCCCGCTAGAGGCGCTTATCGGATTTTCATACAAAATATCTCGCAAGTCGTTTCGCGATATGCCTTTCTGGCAATGCGGACATAAAGTCGATTAGAAATATCAATTTTTGCTCATAGATTGGACGGTTTGCCTCTAGCGTTTCTGTTAACAAGTCTGCAAGCTCCCTAACCCTGCTTCGTATCCAGCGATAGCTTTTAGTGAGCGTACGTAATGTCATTTCGTAATTTCGCGATGGGGGTGTTTTTATTTTCATCCGCGTCATAAGGAAAAACGTAATTTTCCGGAAAAAAGCGACATTGGCAATTTTATGATGTGAAGTTGTGTTTTTTCTGAATATTTAGAAATTGCTAAATGAGAAAACAAGGCGTAATTTTGTTCAAAGTTGAACTGGAATATTTCTTTTTTTTTTCAATTGTTTTATTGAATTTTGTATGAAATTAAATGAATGTTGGCACACCTAAATCGAGAAAACGAAATAACTCGAAATAATATCGTAAAAATTAAAAAAAAATTAAGTTCAATTCTTTTCATCATTGTTTATTTTGAGCGTTGTGTGATATGTGATATCTCCAAGAATATTTATTTATTTAACATTATTTACCTACTTACTAATATTATAGCTGTAGGTAACATTGAGATTTTCTCGGTAATACTTACTCAAGAATGTCCTGTGTGTAATTTCGGTATAATTACGATTTATGGCTCGCAATAATTGTATCGTATCATCTTACACAAGTGTGCAAAACATTACGACCTTACTTATAATCTTTGCTTAAAATATAGGTGTATTTTAAGGTATTGCTCACTTGCACGTTACGAGAAGACCCTAATCATTTAGGTTTAGACTCTTTTATGATCAATTAATCTTAAAAAAAGATATCTCTTACTAATCCGTATAATAAATATCCTTGGAAATTTCGCACAACGCCCGCCGTAATGTCAAACTAGAGCCAATGTAATCGCGCACCGCGAGATATTTGTCATGTCGTTCTGTCAAAATGTCAGCATTTTGTACCAGTTTAGGAACTATTGCATTATCTGTGGTACCTAATGGTGTCGACAAAACGCGCCATAATGTACACTTTTGACACTTCTTAGTCGTCGTACCTATCTGAGGACGAGATAATAGTCATGCAGAAATGTCAAAATTTGAAAATTTAAAAGCGCGGTTTCTCGACCACATTACCACAGATAATGCAATAGTTCTTAAACTGGTACAAAATGCTTACATTTTGACAGAACGACATGACAAATATCTCGCGGTGCGCATCTTACGCCCGCAGGTGTTATTCAGCGTTTATAAGTAAGGTTTGTAATGTTTAACATAATACATGTCATTACCAACCACATTTTGGGTCCGGGGCCAGATTTAAGGGCATCATTAAAGCTGAGACAAATTAGTTCATTACCGTACGCGATGCTAGTACAAACAGAGTTACAGAATGTGTACTAAAGTGTACAAAGTAGCTTATACCGCGTGCACACTATGCCCATGCCGCTGCCGGCATTAATGCCGCGTACTTATTGCCACGGCAACATCACCTTTATTCTCACTAAGGAGCTAGGGCATGAACTTGGCGACGTTGCTGTGGCAATAAGTCCGCGGCATTCATGCTGGCAGCGGCATGTGCATAGTGTGAACGCGGTAAAGAACAAAGGCGATGTTGCTGTGGCAATAAGTCCGGAATTAATCACGGCATTAATGCCGACAGCGGCATGGGCATAGTGTGAACGCGGTAAAGAACAAAGGCGATGTTGCTGTGGCAATAAGTCCGGAATTAATCACGGCATTAATGCCGACAGCGGCATGGGCATAGTGTGCACGCGGTATTAGGGTTGTAATAAAACACCAACCAAATTATAGGTGGCGTTTTTCGTAACAATACCTTACACTTACTCATTATAAATGCAAAAGTAACTCGGTCTGTCTGTCTGTCTGTCTGTCGCGCTTTCACGCCAAAACGACCGATTACTACACCGATTTAAATAAAATATGGTACACAGATAGTTTAGAGCCTGCAAAAAGACATAGGCTACTTTTTAATGGGAAAAAGGGGGTTGAAAGGGGGTAATGAAAAGTTGTATGGAAGTTATTAAAAACGCTACGCAAAAACCTTGTTCCACGCGGACGAAGTCGCGGGCACAGGTAGTAAATTATAAGTTTAAAAACTGGAAAAACCGACTTCAATTTGATACGCCTTCATCATCAAATGATGGTGATAGTGATGATCGCAGTTCATAGGGACTGTTATATTGATCGTAAACACCACAGAAAAGTCACAGGAAAGCAAAATACGGAATGTCGTGTTCGTGGATGACGTGTTTTTTTCAGTTATTCTCATTAAACTACTGACTGAACCAATTTTGATAAAAAATGGGACTAATCTGCAAGTATCCTTTAGGTAGAAAATTCTTTTTTTAATCGGTTCATATATGACGGAGTTCTCTGAGGCAACAAACATTTAAAAAAATACAAACGAATGGAATACCTTCTCCTTTTTTGAAGTGGATTAAAAAGAGCAATTTTTCGGCTAAACTTTGCCATTGCAGAAAAATCCAATATGCAAATATTCATTGGTATTGAAATCTCTACCCCCCTGCCACGAATCATCCACCCTCCATGTTACACCCTGTATTAAAGAGTTATCATAACATAACCCCATAGATTTTTTAAAAGAAATGGTCACGCCACATGAGACCGCATATATTATTTTCGTTGGTAGCAGAGCACGTTCGTTGATTTCGGCAAAAAACATAAAACAATCGCTGATGGAAATCCCGGCGGTAGGGTTACCACAGTTTGGTTTACGTAGAATATTTAGTCATTTTTGGTGATAATTTTTCGGTAAGTTCATTTCCGAAATCTGTTATATTGAAGTGAAACTTCTAATGCGACTTCCAACAAGGTTGCGTTAAACGTATAAAGCTCCTGGGGAGGCGGAATAGAAGGAGACAGAGCGAGAGTGAATGCGTGGCACTCGAAGTTTCATTTCTTCCGCGCGTAGGGACTCCACGCACTATTTTGAAATGAAACTTCTAATGCGACTTCCAACAAGGTTGCGTTAAACGTATAACGCTCCTGGGGAGGCGGAATAGAAAGAGACAGAGCGAGAGTGAATGCGTGGCACTCGAAGTTTCACTTTTTCTGCGCGTAGGGACTCCACGCACAATTTTTTGGTATGTACATTTCTGAATCTGTTTGTAGCTTTGCCACGTGGTAATAGCTCAAAAAAATGAATCTTTAAATAATGTAGTAATGAATGTAGTAGTTCTTAGATTCTTTATTGCACACAGAAAAATATGAACAAACAAGTTAAAACTAAAGATATGTACCAAGCCGAGCTTAACCCTAATAAGAAGTTCTAGTTTTAACATCGAAAAAGTTTCGGATTCTTATGTTTTATATTTAGAACCGCAAAGCTTTCAATCTTTCAAGTAAGCGAAATTATCAATAAGTATTATAATTATTATTAAGTATTATAATTGTGGGTTCGATCCCCACCGAGGATAAACATTTATGTGTGGCAAACATAGATGTTTGTTCTGTGTCTGGGTGTTACTATGTATTATAAGTATGTATTTACAAAAAAAAAATTATATATGTATTCTATCAGCAATCTAGTTCCCATAGTACAAGCTTTGCTTAGTTTGGGACTAGAAGGCGTTGTGTTAAATGTCCGTGAATATTTATTATTTATTATTTATTTATTATTTAATCACTGCGCGATCGCTTTCAAACCATTATAAAAGCTAATGGAAGTTCTAATCGCCCCACAGACCTATAACATGTCACTTTTAGTACTTTCAGTAGTGTTTCAACCCTAGGAATATACGGTTTCAAAGAGGTTTTACTTGTTCACATTTTGTCGGGTAATGGTCAGGTTTGAGCTACGATTTTCCCTAATGGCCTTCGAATGTTGCCGTTAAACTTACAGGATATATAGAATATACAATAGTAAATTAGTAGCCAAGGGCTGTAAGGCATCAATTGCAGCCCGAGCTAACTACTCTGCTTTACATCTCGATTGTGAGGTAAGTAGAAAAAAACCGGCATTACAAGAATAAAATATTGTTAATTGCTGCTTCAGCTTCCATTTTCATTGAATCGGGAGTGCAGCTTATATCTTCATCACTTGCAGAACTCATATTTTTCCTAATTAGCACGTAATTATAAAAAAATCCCAAAAACAAACAATATTTAGAGTAAAAGTTTTCTATTCCCGTCTTTTTTCATCTTTTTTTCAAGAACGAAATTGAGCTTCGCCGTTCGATATTTAAAATTGATGACTATTATACTCATACGAAGACAAGGCTGAATAGCGAAGCGACCTCTTTTGTCATTGGGCTTAATGCATGATGTCTATTGCCAGTATGATGGTTAGATGTACGCGAACTTTTTGAAAGAGTGAAGTGTTTTTTTTTATTACTTACCTCCCTAGGGCTTTTCTAGCTACATTATTACCCTAGAGCGCTAATTGGTCACCTACAAGCCCCATTTGGGGGTAATAAGGACCTACTTACCGAATATGAGAGATGTAAAGGTTTATTACACCACTCCCAGAAACTTCTGGGGGGTTTGAGTATTACCAGTAAAATTGCCGTCTGACCACTTTTGAAACTGTTTCGCTTGACAGGGCTTACCCAGACATTTTACAATCTAGACGGTTCACAGAAAATGCACCCTTATGGTGGTAAGGCCCTTTGGTGATAGTACCTATGGCACCATTAATGTTAAAAGGAAAATAAGAGCTGGGCCTCTACTCTGAATAATGACTTACGAAGATTCGGTAGCGTCGTTTCTGTTACACTGCGCAATGACGCTGTCACTTCGCAAGAGCCCACGTCATCGTTCGAGATGACCGCGCAGTGTAATAGAAACGATGCTACCGAATCTTCGTAAGTCATTCATTATTCAGAGTAGAGGCCCTGTTTCATACCAAAAATATCTTGGCAAAAATGTATGGAACACCAGACTCTTTACTCCCGCTAACACGATTCCATAGGAATAATGTCTGTATTGGTACGTTAACCCCTCCAAAGATTTAGAGAGTGGTCTTTTACACTTGGTATAAACTAGTCTACAGCTTCGGTCTCGGTCAACTCATCGTCATCCGCAACATCATTCAGCCACTGGGTATAAGCCTCTTTATTTATGCCACTCGTGGCAAGTGTACTTTTATGGGTGGGTTAATTGAAAGTCTGAAAAGTGTATTAAACGCGTTTTCTATAAAAAAGACGCGGAATACCGGAAACTGTAAATGGCTGTTAAAACAGTGCGGTGCTAATATTAGAGTAATTTCAATAGGAAAGCATATGAGCGATGATTTACAACTAGAACGACAGTTTATGTGCCGGCAACGACACAGAATAAACAGAAGTAGATAGCTTGTTGCATCACTGGGTACTTTTTGGACCATTCGCTTTGACAGTTAGAAATGATACCAAAAACATTTGCTGCCGCTTTGGTTCATTCCACTCGTATAAATTGTAAGTTGCCATAGACTAGGGGACAAAATCTCGAGAAATGCTGTGAAATCGTGGGATAATTACGGGGACTGTCTGGCGACAATGCCGCGGGACAATTTGCTCGACCATATTACCAAGTATGGCTAAGTAGCCGATCGCAGAATTAAAAAAAAAAAATCTGAAGTTGTTTTTGAGATATCGCATGCGTCCTCATTGCAACCCAAACGCTGTCGGGGGTCTGTCGCGAGACACGAAGTCGCGGGAGGTCGTCGCCTGGAGAACGTCAACAAGGGACATATCGACGTTCCCTGCGACGTCGCTCGAAAAGCAGCGTTTCGGCGATCGTAACGCACAACGCTGCGGTGTGCAGCTCAACGCAGAGTACCGCGTTTGCTCTTCGCCGCTGACGCAGACTGCGAAGTAACAAAATACCATACTAGACGTTTTCCATACAATTATGTGTCCGGCGCTGCTTGTTGCATACCCGCTGCGATGTGCGTTACGATCTCGAGACCAAAGCTAAACGTTGAGTTCATGTCCCGCGCAATGTCGAAAGACAAAGTCCCCTAATGATACCGGGGCATTCCACCAAAGTTGAGTAATACAGACAGACATTACTATCATCTCCCTATCCGTTTCCCACATCACGTGGGATTGGTACATCATGTAAATTCTTGAGTGACGCAGACAGTTGCCACAGAAACTATAAACGACAATGTCCAGAACTGACCGTACGATGAAATACGTCAAACGACAATACGACCAATGATGTAATGTTCCGGAATAAACCATACATTTATCAGTTATTTGTTTGTATGACATTGTAGCGACCGCAGGAAGTCAACGGGTATATTTTATGGAAAAATAGTCGCATATTTATAACGAGCAACGGGCTGTTTGTCTTTTTATAACGTCGCTAGCTGATACCCTCGACTTCGTACGCGTGCTACACTTTCCATCAAAATATCTGTCAACCAGCATACGATGAACCTCGTGCCCACTAACTCATACGAGCTTGCTTGCTTACTATACGGTTTCATTTATGTCTGAGCCACTATCCAAAAAGGCAAGGAACACTCTTCTTCTTCTTTTTCGTTACACTCTTGGCAGAGCGGTCGTGGTCGTTATGTATTACTTTTACCAATGGATGTGGCACGCCTCACGATTTCTCGCCACTTCTCTCTATTTATGGTCATCCGGGAGCATTCTTGTAGGTTTCCACCTACCGCCGACTTTATCTGGTCACAACACACTAGAACAAGGAACACTCTAGAATTCTTTTAATTTTCCTTTCCGTCGCTCATAATAAAAGTATTTATACGAAAGCGAGTCCTTGAAAAAACTCTGTTAAATTACACGGTAAACTAAATCAAACAGGAACTTTTGGCAGTTGCGGTTTTATTTTTGGAGCATTTTCTCATAATCTGCTGCGGACCCTTTGTACCTACCTCTGTGTGTTTTGGAGATGTATACTTAAAAGCCCTTTTTTGGTTTGGCCCTTTATAAACCGACTTTGGGTTTTATATTTTAATTAATAGTGATGTTAATTAAAGTAATTATTCGTTCGTACTAACAAAATATAATTTTAGAGAGGATTAAAAGAACTTAGATGAGAAGTATTTCACGAGTAGCACAAACTCATGATACAGGTAACCTAGAAGCTAATTTACATGAATAAGTACAGTGGATCGTCACAACAAAAATTATTAAAATCAAAAGTGACGATTGGGAGAATTTCTCCCAATTTTTTTCTCCGAATCGTACACTAAGTCGGAGAAATAACTAGCCACAGTATTACACTGCGCAGTAGCGTATAGCACACACGTCTAATAGTAACAGTAGTAGTAGTAAATCGGCTAACAGTAGTTTATACTACTGTTAGCCAATTTATAGAAATAGAAATAGAAATAGAAATTATTTATTTTACGCAAAAACACACACAAAGATACAATGAAATAAACATCAAATTATAAAGAAAGATGCGTAAAAAGGGTACTCGCTCAGCAAATGCTAAAGGTGCACGGTGGCTCCTTTAGCGCTGGTTTTCAGGAGTGCCTGGAGTGAAGTGGCGTACAGCCTCTGCGACATACTATTAACTACTATTAGCCGATTTACATAAGAACTTCTATCTCTTAGCTCTTGGTTGTCGGTTGTCCTTCGTATCATGTATATTAGCTGTTGCCCGCGACTTTGTCTGCGCAGGATTAGAAGTGCAATTTTCTATGCGAAATCTTCTATGCGTTTTTGAAGAGTTCGCGTCCCGTTGGATCCCGTCAGTTTTCCTGGATAAGAAATAGCCTATGTGTTAATCCAGGTCACGGACAATATATTTGCTTAACATTTTTTTACCTGACTGTACTCAACGGCTTCCTTAATTTGATGTTCTCCGAATCGTCACAACAAAAATTATTAAAATCAAAAGTGACGATTGGGAGAATTTGTCCCAAAATATTTGGTCCGAATCGTCACTAAGTCATATAATGATATATTCAAAGTTGCATCCAAATCAGATCAGTAGTTTTTGCGTGAAAGAGAAACGAACAAACAAACATATATACATACATACGTCCATATATACACTTATAAGTAGAATTAAACTAAAGAACGTAAGCTACACAATGTTGTTATTATAGGATTTACGATATCAGCAAATTTTTATAAATTAATAAAAAACACATACCCACAAATAACTCAAACAAATGTGGCATGGTACAGGTGTAAGCTGTTTATGTAAAACACGATTCTTTATTCAACAACAGAAGTGTCATAAACCTCTCAATCTGACGACTACGAAAAACTAAAAATCATGTGGAATTCGGGTTACACTGCGCGGCCGCAACGGTCTTTTTGCGGCTTCTTGATTAAAATTATCGTGTTGTCGCGCAATAGGCCGTCAAATTATAAAACGTATGGTCGTTTATCGCCTTGCGTAAAAATATAATGTGCAGTTTAAGTCACATTATGTCCATTCACAGATTTGTTATATTATTACGGAAAATATCGTTTTCCAGTTTCTTTAAAAGTTTCAAACTTTCAATATAAAATAGGAAAGTTTGTTTGTTTGTTTGTTCAATATTCAGACAGTAAAACGGTTGAACCGAAGACTTAGCAACTTAAACTTTTAGCACAGACTTTCTTAATATTATCGGTGGAATTCCGATCACTGTATTTTAATTCTTACCAATAAACCCGGCGTTAGCTCGGAATTGTTATGACGTAGCTTTAAAACAAGGTACGACACGACTATTCCAAAGACGCTTGTTCAAATAGACGTCGTTAATAATTTTTCGTGTAAGATAACGTAATTTTACCGTAATTGCGCTGTCAAATTGAATATTTTTTTTTATTTAAATCTAGTATTGTTGCAATAAATTTAATATGCACAGTGTTACATAATTACCCTATAAGCCCGAAAGGGGGGTATTCTACAGGTCATGGCGAACAATGTTTGTTCTACAACTTTACTTAGATATTCTATCAGAAATCTAGTTTCCATAGTACAAGTTTTATTTAGTTTGTGACTGAAGGACGTTATGTAAAATGACTAAAAATATTTACTTCATTATTTATTGTAAAATCTAATGTTGAAATAAAACATTTTATCTGAATTATTGAATTAAATCTTATGATATTAAATCAAAACATAGTTCAGCAACACCGACTCGAGTAAAAGATGACCGTAAAGTCAGGTGAGTCGCTAGTATAGGGATAAGTAGGTAGTGGTGGGTATTCAAAAGATTATTCGATTCCATTTTCCAATATCTTCGCCGGTTTTTGCGGCTTTGAGTGAGTGGAAGCATTTAGAGTGTGAATTACGGTTAAATACGACTGAGTGAGTCGATCACTTCAAATTTATTTCAGACGAGTTGAAACGTTTTTTTAGGCTGATATTTTTTTTTTATTTAATTTGAAAGATAATTTAAGCGTGTTTAACGAACCCTTAAAATTGCTCGTAATATTGAATATATTGCAAGCTAATAATGCATTAAACCGTTATTTTTTATTGAATTACGGTATATTAAAACTGCTTCTACAATAGTCTGATTTTTATAGATGACCCGGAATTTTGGGTATATAGAAAATACTTTTTTTTTATTATTTTTTCTTTACATATCCACTTTGCATGACTTAATAAATGTCAATGATAAATACACAAACACTCAAAGCGTAGACAATGCAACTGGGTTGGCTAGCGCAATATTTCGCTTTCATTCAAAAGGCTGGCTCCTCGACCCGACGTTAATGAGCAGAGTTGCGCCATTTCAGCCGCTAGGTTTTTTTTCAGCAAACAAAACACTAACGCTGCATTTACGGAAAAAACAGGTTGGTCAAGAGACAAATTTTCCGTAAAAATTGACTGGTGGAGCAACCAGTGCCTAGTGGCGATTGTTTCAAGCCTATAAGAAGAGCGTGTGAACTTTCTCATGAATTTTGTAGGTTTCAGTTCTTTTGGAAGTTGTGACTAGCAAGTGAGAATGATGCTCTGATTGCTCTTCTCAGGCGTTATTGTAGGCAGATTTATCCATATACATAAATTGTGTTTATTGAGAAACCAACTCCTCCCTATGACACTGATGTATGGACTTAGTGACGATTCGGACAAAATATTTTGGGACAAATTCTCCCAATCGTCACTTTTGATTTTAATAATTTTTGTTGTGACGATTCGGAGAACATCAAATTAAGGAAGCCGTTGAGTACAGTCAGGTAAAAAAATGTTAAGCAAAATATGATTTAGCTATTTAAATTGCTTTGCGAGCGTGTGGTTACATTAAGGTGGTTCGATTTCCATACTAATTTATTTAACCAATTTCGGGGAAATTATATTATTATACCTAACAAGCAATTTTTATTTCTTTCTTGAATCTTAGAACTTAAAATCAAGATCTATTTTTTTGATGACAGCTGTCAAACTTCAAACGCCCATATCTCGGAAACTACTCACCCTAGAGTTCTCGTTCCAAAACCAAATGAAAGGTGTGATCAAGATCTATTTTTTTGATGACAGCTGTCAAACTTCAAACGGCTATATCTCGGAAACTACTCGCCCTAGAGATCTCGTTCCAAAACCAAATGAAAGGTGTGATCAAGATCTATTTTTTTGATGACAGCTGTCAAACTTCAAACGCCCATATCTCGGAAACTACTCACCCTAGAAATCTCGTTCTAAAACTAAATGAAAGGTGTGATCAAGAACTAAATTTTTGATGACAGCTGTCAAACTTCAAACGGCTATATCTCGGAAACTATTCATCCTAGAGTTCTCGTTCCAAAACCAAATGAAAGGTGTGATCAAAATCTATATTTTTGGTAAACGTTTGAAGTTTGACAGCTGTCATCAAAAAGTTAGATCTTGATCACACCTTTCATTTAGTTTTGGAACGAAAACTCTAGGAAGAGTAGTTTCCGAGATATATCCGTTTGAAGTTTGACAGCTGTCATCAAAAAACTAGATCTTGATCACACCTTTCATTTGGTTTTGGAACGAGATCTCTAGGGTGAGTAGTTTCCGAGATATAGCCATTTGAAGTTTGACAACTGTCATCAAAAAATAGGTCTTGATCACACCTTTCATTTAGTTCTGAAACGAGAACTCTAGGGTGAGTAGTTTCTAAGATATAGCCGTTTGAAGTTTGACAGCTGCCATCAAAAAAATAGATCTTGATCACACCTTTCATTTAGTTTTGGAACGAGAACTCTAGGGTGAGTAGTTTCCGAGATATAGCCGTTTGAAGTTTGACAGCTGTCATCAAAAAAATAGATCTTGATCACACCTTTCATTTGATTTTAGAACGAGAACTCTAGGGTGAGTAGTTTCCGAGATATAGCCGTTTGAAGTTTGACAGCTGTCATCAAAAAAATAGGTCTTGATCACATCTTTCATTTAGTTTTGGAACGAGAACTCTAGGGTGAGTAGTTTCCGAGATATAGCCGTTTGAAGTTTGACAGCTGCCATCAAAAAAATAGATCTTGATCACACCTTTCATTTGGTTTTGGAACGAGATCTCTAGGGTGAGTAGTTTCCGAGATATGGCCGTTTGAAGTTTGACAACTGTCATCAAAAAAATAGGTCTTGATCACACCTTTCATTTCGTTCTGAAACGAGAACTCTAGGGTGAGTAGTTTCCAAGATATAGCAGTTTGAAGTTTGACAACTGTCATCAAAAAAATAGATCTTGATCACACCTTTCATTTGGTTTTGGAACGAGATCTCTAGGGTGAGTAGTTTCCGAGATATAGCCGTTTGAAGTTTGACAGCTGTCATCAAAAAAATAGATCTTGATCACACCTTTCATTTGATTTTAGAACGAGAACTCTAGGGTGAGTAGTTTCCGAGATATAGCCGTTTGAAGTTTGACAGCTGTCTTCAAACATTTAGATCTTGATCACACCTTTCATTTGGTTTTGGAACGAGAACTCTAGGGTGAGTAGTTTCCGAGATATGGGCGTTTGAAGTTTGACAGCTGTCATCAAAAAAATAGATCTTGATTTTAAGTTCTATGATTCAAGAAATAAATAAAAATTGCTTGTTAGGTATAATAATATAATTTCCCCCAAATTGGTAAAATAAATTAATATGGAAATCGAACCACCTTAATAGCTATATCACATTTTGCTTAAAAATTGTTTACCTGACTGTACAATGCAGCTATTTTTAAAGTTGTCCGAATCGTCACAACAAATATTATTAAAATCAAAAGTGACGATTGGGAGAATTTGTCCCAAAATATTTGGTCCGAATCGTCACTAAGTCGATGTATGCAGTAGGAATGTACTCTTCGTAGTAGCTCCAACTCGAAAAAATTCAGAGGTAATGCGCCGGTAAAAAGTAGGTGCCGTTAAGTACCGGTAACCGGCTTTCTGCGCACACCAAAACACTTACACCTAGAGTGGCCCAAGTCGTAATTTAGACGGAATGCGGGTAGAAAAATAATGTTGCAAGAAATGTAACCAATTAGGGGGTGGGATCGCGTTGTCAGGTACTTGCGAGTGAAGTCGGAGCTAATGATAGAAATACTGCAGAGAAATACGAGTCTTCATTACTTTTTCAGGTTTTATATACAAAAGTTCCAAGAAATGTACGTTTGTGGATACCGTATCTTCTTTATACTTTTCCTCGGTTTTGCTATTTTCAGGTCAGTGGTCGGTTTCAGGTAAAAAATATAGCGAGAAGTTTTACAAAATGTTTTTTTTTAATTCACTTAAGTGATTTATTTTGTTTCAAGTATGCAGTGTACAATGTCATTTTAGGTACCAATACTAAGACGATTCACTTCAAGCGAAGAAGCCTAAATATGAAAATTATCAAAATATGTGGGCGCGAGTGGAATAAGATTCCAAGGTTCCAATTTCACAGCTAAAAATAAACCTCTAAGTCCCAAAGGAGGGGTATGTGAGAAAATGGCGAAATAAAATGGTGCTCGTTAACTATACGCGGCGGAGCGTGCGCCCCCTGAACGGACATGAGAGGCAACCTTAGGCGTCATGCGAAAGCGTGCAATGCAAAACGAGCTTTAATAACGCACATTTTTGAAATACGAAATATTCGCACAACTTGAATGTCAGAAAATGCGTGTGTTTCTTGAAAGTGAGCTGTGATGTGCTGGATTTAAGTTGCAATATTGCTCGCTACAGATACAAAGATGCTAGTTTTCCTATGAAATGATACTTTCTGAATTTGTGATTAGTTTCGTGTGGTCTTTAGACTCCTTCTAGATCCGTTTTACTAAATACTTACAGAGCCCGTAGTCTGAGTTTTGTTATGTTAATTTGCGACAAGCGAGAATCGAGCAACTCGCAGTTATTGTATGGAGAAAAATAGTTTGCAAATCTCTCGCTAGAGGCGCTTATCAGATTTTCATACAAATTATCTCGCAAGTAGCTTCTTGATATGCGTTTCGATCAACAAAACAAAACTCAGACTGTGTTTTTCGTTTCTTTAATCTAAAATCTCAATAATAAAACCCCTCAGTTAGGTACTAAAATATTCTAGATGGTAACAAAAAAAAAATAACGCGTGGAGTCCCTCCGCGCGGAAGAAGTTATACTTCGAGTGCCACGCATTCACTCTCGCCCTGTGTTTAATTTGAAATTAATTTAGTATTTATTTTTATGTACTTAACCAATCTTCTCTTCTTCTTCCTGCCCTTGTCCCACTAGGTGGGGTCGTCACATATTCTTTTCTTCCATTCTCCTCTATATGTACTTAACCAATATGCAGTACTTATTTAGTTAGAAAAGGTTCTATGCTCATGTTGCCTAAATCAGAACTAGATGGCGCTGCTAAGTTTGGTCAGATCCTAGAACGCGCTATCAAAGTGTTTTGCGTTTTGTGGGGGTCTTCGTATGTGATCACTCTCTCTGTCTCTTTCTATTCCACGCATTTACTCTCGCTCTGTCTCTGTCTATTCCATTATATTTAGCGTTAAACGTTTAACGCGTTGAGTTTTTGGAAGTCGCATTAGAAGTATAACTTCAAAAACAAAAAGACTAAAAGTATCAAGATATCGTGTTTCTTGTAAACAATGCCACCTTACTAGAGTAACGTTACGGTAACACAAGTACCCTTAAATCGAGCCGCGTACAAAGGACCGGCGGCGCTTTAATGAATCAGAGACGTAGAATGCTCATTTAGCCTTCATGAGGATTACGAAAACTTTCCCAGTCAAAGGGTTCTACTTGGGAAAATTATATTACAAACGTTTCCATTGATATTTCGATTTACATTGCGCAGTAAGTTACGCAGTTGATTAGCCCCTGCCGTATATGCCGCTCAGTGTAACTCGAACTGTCAATATAAGTTAACCGATTTGCAGGGTAGACAAGGGTTTGATGCCTTGCGTACTTGGATGGTAAAGTTACAAATAGCTGGAACCCTTCTCTGAGTAATTTATAGATCCCGTTTCTGTGTGGTGCTATTCTCAAACTCTGGGTACAATTGTATTGTGAAACTTTACTAAGAACTCAGTAGGTACTTTTTGGACATAACAATAAAATAGTTTCTAATAGAAATAATTTTTAAACCCGGAATCAAACCAGCGGGCCTAAGATGCGCACCGCGAGATATTTGTCATGTCGTTTTGTCAAAATGTAAGCATTTTGCACCAGTTTAGGAACTATTGCATTATCTGTGGTACCTAATGGTGTCGACAAAACGCGCCATAATGTACACTTGTGTCGTACCTCTCTGAGGACGAGATAATAGTCATGCAGAAATGTCAAAAGTTGAAAATTCAAAGGCGCGGTTTCTCGACAACATTACCACAGATAATGCAATAGTTCCGAAACTGGTGCAAAATGCTTACATTTTGACAGAACGACATGACAAATATCTCGCGGTGCGCATCTTAGGCCCGCTGGTTTTTGTTTTTTCTGAGTGATCTGTGTTTAACCAGATATGCAAAGAGTCATGTGTATCAGTGGACATGATGTAAGAATAGTTATTAATATTACTTTTCATGTTACGAGTATGTAAAACATCTGTGGTTATCATATAATACCTTAAAAGTAAGTACGGGTTTTGTTCGTCAACACTTATTTTTGGCACATAGTACTTCTACTAATATTCTTTGGCCATAGGAAATTTTACTTGGCAACTTTGACGCAAACATTTAAATGGTGATAGATAAAACATTACCATACCAGCTGTTTTCACCTGACTGTGTAACATGTCTTTGAATGAATTTCTCTTTGATTACTCTCGTGTGTTCAAAGAGGCAATTGAGAAATGACAAGCTACTGAGTTCGTTGATCTGCAATTTTATGATTCCATATGCGTGCAGTTTTTTTTTTTGTGAGCTATAACTAAGCATTTGGCTGCCAGCACACCTGGTGGTAAGTGTAGCTGCAGCCTAAGGTGGAGCACGCTTAGCTATAATCCATCTATTCACTCTTTTCTTGAAATAGATATACTAAGAGCACAAAAAATAAAGTCGTCGCAGGAAACAGATTATTTGTCTATATGCTAGACTAGGTGATTCATAACAGATGAATTGAAGTCACTACACTGAGAAAAATGTCATTTTGGCATAATCTTAAAATATCGTGACGTTGGTTTAAAATAGATGCGTTGTCCTAAAATATGTTGATAATAAGTAAATATTACGCTAGAACTGAAATGTGTTAAGATGGAATCGAATTGTTTGGGTAACTAATGCAATATTATGATACTTGTCATCGTAAAAATTTGTAAATATGAAATAACATTGTCTTCTTCAAATAATAACACAATGTAATAGAAAATGGTCCACTGTCCCATAAATTAGTATGATAATTATAAATAAGATTCTAATTAAAAAACACAATGACAGTCACCGTATTATAATATAGATTTCATAGTTTAATATGAAGAAGTATCTCTAAAAATACGATGACCTCCCCCTAATGTACCATATTAAATTAAAATGCTTTAAACTTATATTTTTAAAGTAAGCATCATTTTTTAATATTACAGTCATATTATTTTATGTGAATCCTATGATAATACGATTAAATAATCCCATATTTTTAGAGTAAGCATCAAAGTTCAATAATATAGTCATATTATTTTATGTGTATCCTACTAAATTATTATTACAGAAACCCATTTATGAGTAGCATCAAATTTTGAATGATGTCCTACAAATTTAAGGTGACGGAATTTTATAATGGCAACCCTCTCTCACTTCATTCCGCCGCCATTTTTATTTCACCGCTGCTGCTAGCCGGTAACGACTCTCGACTCGTGTTATTATTCTTTAATAATTCTATCAGTTGCATGCCAGTGAACGTGTTTGATCAGTGCAAAAATGGATATGGCTACGCGTGATCTTTTGAAGAAGTGGAATTTGGAACGCTACATCGATCGTTTTGAAAGTAAGTTGACAAACCTAGTTTTTAATTACATTTTTACACTCAACACTTTTTTGGCCGCCGTACACTCCAACCAAGAATAGTCTTGTCGTATGGTACCTACCCACCTACCTAGATATACGTTCATATTCATATTAAACACTAGGTTCGATGTGCAACTGCAACCCAAAAAAAAAAACAAAATTTATGTACCAACCTACATTTTTTATAGTCGATGCGACGTAGTGCATTTCACAGCTGCAATCAGGGCGCTGTTAAATTTACCTTTTTTTCAGCTGAAAGAATTGATATCGCAACAATGCAGATGCTTAGTAAACAAGACATACATATTATGTTCCCTCAAATAGGGGACCGACTCCGGTTTGAAGCAGCTCTGGCCATGTTAAAAAGCGACCAACCAAAAGATATGGTTTGTTTTCATGTTAGATTTTATGTAAATTTTGTTTCATCTTTTTGCTTACACATGCCCTGCGTCGCTTAAATGCACATTCCCCTACTTGCATATTGGTAGGTACCTACTTATTAACTTTTATTTAAAGTCTGTAAGTTAAATTAAGATATCTAACAATTTAACCCGTGCAGTATTTATTTAAAAAGTGGAATAAAATCCTAACTTTTCATCAGTCTTGTTAGTTTACCAACTGAGTACATTATTATTAACCTTTTTAAATTTCTTGTTAAATTTTAGGATAACTCCTACAATTCATCACTCTTTGAAGAGGTCCTGAGGAATGACTTGTTAACTAGTCTACCTTGTAACTTAGAGCCTCTGCCACCGTGTGAAAGACTGCAAAGCTCAATCCTCAACCAAGACTGCGAAGCAGGACTTATACAGGAAAATTTGGTAAGTTATGCAAAATTGTAGAAAAGTACTCGTACTTACTGTTTTTTGGTTCAAGAGCAATATGTATTAATTTGTACTTACATCCATACTAATATTATAAATGAAAAAGTAAGTCTGTCTGTCTATCTGTCGGCTGGGGCAGGACCTTTTCACATTTTCATACCTAAGACACTGAACCGATGCAAAATTTGGTATAGACATTCTTTGAGACCAGGATCAGTCCTGATCTTGATCGATTAGTTTTTATCAGGGCCGGATCAAGGAACGAGGGCAGGACCGTTCACACCTGCAATGCTGAACCGATTACTAGTAAAAAAATATAACACTTCCCTTGAGTTAACCCCGGCTAGGGCTAGCTATAGCCTGTTAGTTAACGGTCGCACTCAGACACATTTAGTGATTATTTCAACGATTATTCAGGTTAACTGACCGTACATACTCATATTATCACACCTTTTTGTTACATGTACTATTATAACATTGTCTCAAATTAAATATTATTTTAGGATGGTGACATACTGGTGATACCACTGGCCTCGTCGTCGTCAGTGGGTGAAACAGTTACACAAGAGTCCACCGGGCGCAATTTAGTAAGTTATTGCCTATTACTCTGTACTTTTGATAAGGAATTTAAATTGACAGCTATAACTAACGACTAAATTCATGATGCCTAGACTGGCACCGACTCCAACTGATCATTATACTGAATAGAAGGTTTCTTCTATTCAGTATTATAGTACTTATTGAACCTGTATTTTCAACATTTTAGTGACATTTTTTTTTTTACTTTTACCTTGCATATTTAGTTTGTAATGCTATACTTATACTATTTGTGTTTCAGGCGAATGTCATACTGAATTCATCAGTCGAGGGAAAACAAATAATAGCAATTGGGCAGAAAACGGGCGCCTTACCCTCAAACGTGCGTGGGCGTTTATGCAAGCTGCTTATGGAAAAGCTCATTACGGCCGAAAACCCGGTACTTCTGAAAGATTCGCAGCTGCTTGCCTTATCCTACGACATTGGCAGAATATTTAAAGAGGAGTCACCACCCCTATACTACGCGCCGTACCTGCCGGCTGATGCTTATCAGGCTAAGCGCAATATCTCTGGCTGGTTAGTCACCGCCAGAAGGGCTCGACAGCAGCATTTAGTTTCGTTGGGCCTTATTGAAAAGCCCAAGTCACGTTCTCGCTCCAAGTCCAGTCCTAGGCTAAACAGCGCTTCACTCGCTGGAATCGACCTAACCGGACTTAAAGAAGGTAACTCCTTTTCCACAAATTTTATGTTTTCAGATTGAATTAAATTATCAAGAACAAAATTATTGAGAAAAATATCTGAATTAGTATAAATTTTCGTTACAAATTACAAAATATCTGAATCTAAGAACCGTTATTGTTATTGTACTAATTATTAATCGTTTTAATTTTTGTGTGCAGGTGAAGTGGAGGACGTAGCGTCAGCATTAGAGCAGCTGTCAAGTCCTTCAGCTGGTCCGTGGCAGGAGGTCAGTGCCCTGTGGCGAGAGACGGTGCGAGCTCGCCTCCGGTACTTGTACTACGAGGAAGGGACATTACAGGAGTACTTCAATAAGTATCCTATCCTGAAGTCAAGTGATGGATGGCGACTCCTGACGTATGACTACGAAGCACTGTTCCCTGATAAATCCGGGGGCCTCGACGCCTTGGATGCTTCATCGGAAAACATACTAAAAGCTGCTCAGCAGAAGCTTAACACCACAAAGGACAAGTTTCTTCATCGAAAAATAGCTGATACATTGGCAATTTGTGACGGTAAGGAAATGATTCTGTTATATAGTTCTAGGTGCTCGCCCTCCCTGGGTCGCACGGGTGGTGAACCAGTTATAAAATATATAGACAAAAAATAATTTAAAAATTATCTAATATGGTGCAGTTGTTCAGAAGTAACGGGCGGGCGGACACACATTTCGGCAATTCATTTTTACTTATATAGATCGATTTTATTTTGTTTTGATACTTTTCCCTATTTGCTCAGTTAATGATGATGTGTTGTGTCAAATATACTATTATTATTTTCTTTCCAGATGAACAACCGGAGACAAAATTAATAGCAGCGATTTTGCTACTCGGCTGTCTCTTTAATATTCCTCCTGCCCGTCGATCTAGAAAAGACTGGCAAGCTTCACGAGCGGAGATATTGGATGGATTTGTGACCATCGTGGATGATGACGCAGACGTGCAAGTGGTAATTGAGGAGCGTCGCCAAAAGCTTCAAAACCTAGGTATTAACCTCCAACCATTTATAATTTGGTGCCGCCAGTCAGGTGTCTCCTTCACAGTATGTGACAATACGTTTTACAAGTTCACAACACTAACTGAGGCTGTTGATGTGACTTTTAAAATATTTCATGCTACTGCGGCTAAATATCCTACTGAAAGCTATAGCATTTGGCTTATTATCCAAATTGGTTTTTACAAAGTCAAAACATTGTACGATCGTATGTCACAATCTGTGAAGGAGACATTAGTTACTCTCGGAGTCACAATTTAAATTAAGATGAAGTGTCACAGTTGTAAAAGGACTTTTCCCACGTTTTCTTCACTTATTACCCACATAAGGAAAGAATGTGAAAAAATTGATATTACTGGAATTTATAAATGTGGTGAAGACGCATGCTACCGGTATTTCACGGACGTTAGACAATTTAGAAAACATGTTAACTTAAAACATTTGAATAAAGTAAACACTCGTTATTTGCCATCCACCTCAAACGAGGCTTGCGTAGTTCCTATGTGTGAAACAGAGACTACCGAAGTAGCAACTGAGCACATATACATTGAAGCTGATAGTGAACCTGAAGTCCTTGATAATGCTGATAGTATTATTCATAAAGAAGTTTTGAAATTTATTTCAACGCTTTATGTAAATCCCTCTGTATCTCGATCGTCTGTACAAGCTATGGTTAGTCATTTGCAAACCCTTCTTGACAATATTGCACCGTCTTTAATGTCCGTATTCGGCCCTGTGCTAGCTGATGAGGAAAGCATGTCTGGAAGCGAAATTAATAAACGACTTCATAAGTTCAACACAGCTTTGAAGGGCATCTTTTTTCCGTTTCGTTCAGAATATTTGAGATTCCGAGAATTTAATTTATTAGGTTCTTTTATACCACCACATGAAGTAATCGTTGGTTATTGTCCTGACATTTCACAAAGGAGTAACACTTTAACATTACACACCAAGCCACGTACAATGCAAGTAATTCAACTTCGCCAGGTTTTGAAGAATTTTTTTTCCATTGACACTATTTGGAAAGATGTAACGGATTATTTGAACCACCTAAGGGGTAATTTAGTAATCCGTGAAGAAAATCCGATGAGGCCAATGTGTCTTGAAAATGTAATGCAGGGATCTGTATGGCTGGCAATGTGTACATCGCAGGCGTCGGACATTATTCTTCCTTTAGTAGTATACTATGATGATTTTGAAATTGGAAATCCTTTGGGGAGCCACGCTGGGGTGCATAAGCTTGGTGGTGTATACGTTTCCTTGCCAGCACTCCCACCACATTTATTTTCATTGTTGAATAACATTTTGCTGTTAGCTATTTGCCATTCTGCTGACAAAACTAAATATGGAAACAAAGCTATTTTTGACCCTGTTATTGAGGAATTGAATTACTTGCAAAACAAAGGATTTTTTATAGAAAATAAGTTTTTTAAAGGAACCGTAAAATTGAAGGTTGTTGCTATAACTGGCGATAATTTAGGCCTGAATTCAATTCTCGGGTTTACTGAAAGTTTTTCAGCTAACAAGTGTTGCAGAATCTGTAACATTGACAAGAAAGGTTTGCAAACTGCTCTATATGAAAACAGTAACTTGCTTAGAAATATGACTTCATACCACGCTCAATTGCAAGAAAACGATACACCTAACACGGGCATTAAAGAATCATGCTGTTGGCTTAAGGTGACAGGATTTGATTTATTTCAAAATGTAGCAGTAGACCCAATGCATGATATATTAGAAGGTGTAGCTCGTTATGTAATGACCTTTGTCATAAACCACTTCCTTGCCGAAGGTCTTTTAAAGATCTCAGTATTGCAACAAAGAATAATTTCATTTGATTATGGACCAGATAGGAATTCAAAACCAAGTAATTGTTTAGTTGTCCAAGGTTCGAAAGTAAAATTGAAAACTTCAGCATCAGAAATGCTTACCCTTATTAGATACTTCAGCCTAATAGCCGGGTTTTACATTCCTTTAGAAAATAAAGTATGGCAATTATACATTATGTTGCGGCAAATCACCGACAGGTTATTAAGTCATAGGGTCTTCAGTGACACCAATATTCAACTCCGGGTTATAATAGCAGAATTTAATCAATTGTACACGGAGCTAACAAAATCACCCCTGCAGCCAAAGTTTCATTTTCTGACTCATTATCCTACCATGCTAATGAAGTTCGGCCCCGTACGTAACATGTGGGCTATGCGTTTTGAAGCCAAGCACAGGGTATCTAAGTTAGTGGCTAGATCATCTTTTAATCGAGTCAATGTTTGCAAGACTTTAGCAATAAAATGTCAACTTATGCTCAATGACTTGTTTGTGAAAAATACAATACCTACAACAAAAATACTGGGGAAAAAATCTGCATTAAATTCAGGAGACACTGTCAAGTTTTCTCTCGGCACTGGCGTTGTCCTCAAATATTCGGTTACTTCCGCTACAATAGCTGGTGTTATATGGCAGCGGAACTCTATTGTTACTGTAGATATAGATGATGAACAATTCTTACCCACTTTTGGCCAAATTGATGCAATTTTGGTGACAGATACTGAAGAGGTTTTTTTCCGTTGCTGTATGTTTGAAACTATTGAATTTAATTCTCATTACAATGCTTATGAAGTTAAACGTGGTAATGATTATCTGTGCTTTCCTTGCCAAAATGCCGTTTCTCCGTGTCCTAACACGCTCACTCTAATGCGAGGTAACACGTCATATATTACAAGTAGATGGTACCTGGAGTAAAAATTTCAAAATTCTGTAGGTATTCTAACGGCTTACGGTCGCTGCTAAAATACCTTAAAAATGCGCAAACGAGTTATCTCGTTTGCACATTTTTTAGGTATTTTTATTTTGAATCCAGTAATATCAATTTTTTTTGGAAACGTTTACATAATTATTAATTAGGTACTTATACCGTACGCGGCGTTGCTAGTTTGAGGCACTGCAGAGTCCAAAGGGCAGTTAATTTTTTATAGCAGGGTGCGCTCAACTAGTATTCTACCCTTAGTTACGGTATTTATCGGATATCCCTTTAGGATATCCTATAAAGACGGCCCGATAACGGTGTCCGCATAAAGTGATGGTATGAGCCAGCACCAATAGCTGGTTTAAGGTGAACGCACACTTATCAGAGCCGAAGGAGGCGAAGGAATCAAATTTTAGAATTACTTGAATGAAGTCCAATGTAACTTCGCACACTTATCCGCACCGAATCGGACGACCTTATTCGTCCGATTCGGTAAGTGTGCGAGGTTTCATAGGATTTCATACAAGTAATTCTAAAATTCGATTCTTTCGCCTCCTTCGGCTCTGAAAAGTGTGCGTTCACCTTTAGTAATAGATTTTAAAGTAAAGTATTTGTATGAGGGATAGATTAGTCTCATCGGAGTGTTTATAGTAGCACTTTACTTGAAAATAGATATTTACTATAATAATATAACCAATTTATTGTATGCAGCTTTAAGGTGAAAGCGTCAGGGTAGCCCGCGAAATTCAAATTTTCTTACGTTTTTTGCAATTTGCAGGCCAGTGCTAGGTTGTATGTTGTTATGTATGTTAGTATTTAATGCAACATTTAATCAACATACAACCTAGCACTGGCCTGCAAATTGCAAAAAACGTAAACAAAATGGCTACCCTGAAGCAATCACCTTAAGGGCAAAAATGTTTTAGTTATAGGTACATTAATGTAAAGTTAGTTATTTTTTGTAAATTAAAATAAAAGTTTTAAATTTCTACTTGTCTCAACCTTAGTTATAGGTACATTAATGTAAAGTTAGTTATTTTTTGTAAATTAAAATAAAAGTTTTAAATTTCTACTTGTCTCAACCTTTATTTTAATTTATAAAAACTAGAATTATTGAACATAATGTATATAATGTTTTTATTTAATGATTCTTTATAATGACCGACAAATAGATACTGTAATCATTAAGGCGAGGCACTCCATGTGTATCTTCCGCACAGTAGCGCCACTATAAATTTAACATTAAAATAAATGTTTAGAGTTTATAATATTCATTCATACTATGGAAATAAAAATACCATTGATTCAAATTTCTGTTTAATTTATACATACATCCCTTCTTACCATTTTTGCCTAGGTACTTTTACTTGCTCCCCATTTTTTTAAGGTTCAAGTTTAGGGTTCTTCAGTTTTTTCAATATTGAGCTCACACCTAATAATATTTAAAAGGAAAGAACCAATATTGGATACTTAAAAATAAGGGGATCATGTAAGTCCAGTGGCGCCCTCAATTATAGGAGGATTGTGATTTCTAATAATCCAAACGATTTCTGTGTAATCCACCAGTGATTAGTTGTAGTCCTACAGATGGAGAATGAGTAGAACTACAACTAATCACTGGTGTATTATAGAGATATTAATTGGTTTATTAAAAAACACAATCCTCCTATTGAGGGCGACCTCCGTAAGATAATAGGCTATAACCAGAGATATGAGGAAATAGTAGGAAAAGTAAGAGGACCTAACCTAAAATACGAGGAGGTTACCGAAAAATAGTAGGAAAAATAATAGAATATAACTGCATATATCATTAAGTCATAGAAATATTGTATGACATAACTAAATATGAAAGGAAGTCACCGAAAAATAGTAGGAAAACTAATAGGATATAACTGGATATATGAGGAAGGCACCGAAAAATAGTAGGAAAAATTGTATGACATAACTGAATATGTGAGGAAGTCACCGAAAAATAGTAGGAAAACTAATAGGATATAACTGGATATATGAGGAAGGCACCGAAAAATTGTAGGAAAAATTGTATGACACAACTGAATATGTGAGGAAGTCACCGAAAAATAGTAGGAAAACTAATAGGATATAACTGGATATATGAGGAAGTCATCGTAAAATAGTAGGAAAAATAGTAGGACGTAACTGGATATATGATAACGTCACTGAAAAATTGTGGGAAATATTATAATATAATGTATGCTCGTCCTACTAAATCCATGGTGACACATCATCTTAAATACTGTTATCATCAACATCAGTATTATCATCGTTCTTTTTGGTGAATCACTATGCTCCGTCCTTGGAGTGAATTCATCATACTTTAAGCTGAATTCACCTCTTTTATGATTGCCAGTTTTCTCAGTGTAGAAACGGTATAGTCATCCCCTTACATCTTCTTCTTCTAAATATATAAAAACTCTTTTGAAGCTGACTGACAATCAACGCACAGCCTAAACTATAAGTCCTAGATGTATGAAATTTGGAGGGTAGTATCCTTATATAGTGTAGGGGTGCACTAAGAAAGGAATTTTGACAGGGTCTAAAGTCAAAGTCAAAGTCAAAAATCTTTTATTCAATAAAATCTCACTGATCACTTTGAATCGTCATTACGTTTTGTATGATTAGGTATGATTACATTTTTTTTTATTGGATGAGTTGGAGGTAGTTCGTCCCAAGCTTGTTTGTCTTCTAAATAATCAGATATTTTATAGTATGCTTTTAAAAGAAGTCTCTGTTTTATTACGTTTTTGAACTTGCCAATCGACAACTGAGACACATCACTTGGGATTTTGTTAAAGAAGCGTACACCTTGCCCTTTGAATGATTTACAAATTTTTGTGAGCCTAGTGGTGGGAACAGCGAGTTTGTCTTTATTTCTAGTGTTAACATTATGATTATGATTATGATTATCACTTTTTTTGTTGAATAGATTGATATTTTTTTGAACATACAATAAGTTTTCATAGATGTACTGGCAAGGTACTGTCATTATATTTATTTCCTTAAACTTATTTCTTAGTGATTCTCTGGGACCCATGTTATAAATTGCACGAATAGCCTCTAACATTAGGATCAAAGATTTTAACCAAATAATTCGTATGCTGCTACCACGCGAGCAAAGCCGCGGGCGACCGCTAGTCTCTTGATAATTGCCTATACTCTAGGGCCTTTGAGGGTGAAAAATGAATTTTTGTTATCAAAACAAACTTTTACAATTTTGTTGATAAAATTCTAATATGGAAGCAGCTTAGAACGAGTCATAAAATCTGTCGTTCACGTTTATGATCTACGTAAATATTAATGGTATGGGGTAATGGGGAATTGTGGCGCCCAAGATAAAAATATAATTACCAGTTTGTTTCCTAGAACTAAGTAGGTACTTATTAGAAAATAGAACTCGGAAAATACCCCGTTTTTACTTCCAGCTAGACTCTACACAAGTAGTCAGACTCATATTATGAAACTAGGTACTAATTAATTAATAATTAATTAATTACTAATTACTAATTAATTACTATTAAGTGTCGAACAAGCAACTTATACTTTAGAAAAGCCAGACGCAAACGCGTAGAACCGCTTTTTTATAATCATTGTTAAGAACCAAAACTATTAGCTTTCTTTCTCAGGTTAAGTTTAACTGAAACACTAAGGCCTCAAACTCATAACATTTAAAAACACCTGCCCTCATATTGTAAGCTCGGAACTGCTTTCACTGTCCAGCATAATGTCAAGCGACATGCCTACTAATATGCTCGTACGAAGACAAGAAGCTTTTGACGGCAAAAGACGCGCAGAAACGCGCTAATGTCACTATTCAGTCACAGAATACCTATGATTTAGTATGAAGACAGTTCGGAAAACATGCCAGGCAGTTTTTATGAGACAACGATTGCCCCCCAGAAACGGAAGCGGTCAAAACAGTTGTGAATAATCCGAAAACTACCTCAAACTCAATCAATAAAATAACTACATTCAAACGATACAAGCTCGAAACTAATACAATAAGAGCCAAAGTTTACAACAGCTGTGCAGAATAAGCCCGTATTTCAAGAGTGGTACAAAATGTCTAAATAGAACATACCTATTAAATCAAAGTTATTTAATACCATGACATTATCACTATTTCATTATGCAGGTAATCTATAATATTAATTGACTACTGCTATCTACTTTAGTACGATTGCTGCGCCCTCACAGGGTACATGACTGTTCTTTTAGCTAAATAAGACCTAAGCTATATATATAAACCATGTATGCAATAAATAAATAAATAAATAAATAAATAATATTCAGTTTAAAGCTAAGTAAATGAAGCGCTCGTGGCTAGGCTTGCTTAGTCGATCTTCACCGATTATCTAAGTTATGCGACGTTCTGCGCGGTCACTATTTGGATGGGTGACCGTTAGTGGCATTTACATCGGAGCGTTTTGTGCTTCGGAGGGCACGTTAAACTGTCGGTCTCGGCTCTAACCGTCATGACGGAGGCCTTTAGGCGGCCTAAAAACTCCGTCACCAGACTTGGCCACTAACTCATACGAGCTTGCTTTAATATTCAGTTTAATTCTTCGTTTACTTGAACGAATAAGCCAGAAGAAGAAAGGATAATGGGAAAATTCTTAATGCACCAAAGTGATTATCACCTTTTTTGCGAAACTGTGAGGTTGGGAGAAACCAAATTGTTCGTAATTGGAGCGTACGATTACCAATTTGTACTCTTTCATTTGCCTCGAGATAAATAGGTTCGTAATATAAATATAAAATACAGTTTGCAATTAGTCAAAGAGTTATACAATGTAGACGAATAGAGAAACAAATCTTTTGGATATTTATAAAATCTTGTAACAACTCAAGATAAGATAAATTTATTTCAACCAAAGAACAGTGTATAGGTACAATGGTACTAATGATGGTAAGTAAGTATATACTAGTACTACATACAGTATATAATAATAATATAATAATATCTTTGGACATTACACACAACGCCCTCTAGTCCCAAACTAAGCAGAGCTTGTACTATGGAAACTAGATTGCTGATATAATACTTATTAACATTTTTTGTAAATACATACTTATTATACATAGTAACACCCAGACACAGAACAAACATCTATGTTTGCTAAACACAAATGTTTGTTCTTGGTGGGGATCGAACCCACGACCCACAGCACGGAAGGCAGAGTTACTACCAACTGAGCTATGATGCCTGTCAATAATAATAATATGTCCTTAGAAATATATACCATTAGGAACACTTGGACTAAATAGCCAGTGGGGTCACAGTGATTAATCCTGCGGGCCTAAGATGCGCACCGCGAGATATTTGTCATGTCGTTCTGTCAAAATGTAAGCATTTTGTACCAGTTTAGGAACTATTACATTATCTGTGGTAATGTTGTCGAGAAACCGCGCCTTTGAATTTTCAACTTTTGACATTTCTGAATGACTATTATCTCGAACTCAGAGAGGTACGACGACAAAGAAGTGTCAAATGTGTAATGTACACATTTGACACATGGCGCGTTTTGTCGACACCATTAGGTACCACAGATAATGCAATAGTTCCTAAACTGGTACAAAATGCTTACATTTTGACAGAACGACATGACAAATATCTCGCGGTGCGCATCTTAGGCCAGCTGGACTCTCTTCGAATATCTATATTATATCTTCTATATTATAACATCCCATAATAAAGTTGGATTGTGCTGAGAAAGTCCTGATGTTTTACAAAATTCCAGTATTTTCAGTCATTGTTAATCAAGCCATAATTGCACGAGATAGCTCCTAGGTTAACAAAATACCTTCTATCACCTTACTTATACACGGTGTAACATAATTACTTTATAAGTTCGAAGGGAGCGTATTCAGACCTGAGTGCTTGGACATGTGCAAAGAGTCAATAATTCATAATTGAAATTTCCATGTGTCCCGAATAGGGGATACATCTACACCAGTGGCGATCACAATAGGCCTTTCAGGGCGCAGTGATATCAAAGCCGAAAAAACAAAAAAAACCTTGTATAGACTGTCTGACTCTCTACCTTTAGAATGCGCGCATCTAAAATTGTTAACTCTGAATTCATGTTTCTGTGAGAACGCTGATGGAATATAATATTCAAACTGTATATAAATGTGCTGAGGAGAAACATATTCATTGAAAAGTAACGTGCATATTGAAATTGTGTATGCAGCTTTTCGTTTGAAAAGGATTATCATTTTACATTTTATACTTGAGAGCTTAGGCGGATATTTTTAATATTTCAATTTACTTGATGTAACATTATTTTCATGTACGTTTTCTGGTGCTGATATTGGTTTTCAAAATGCATTAACATAAACAGATGACACCATGAGTGTGGTTGGGTACGCAAGGAATGCCGAAGAAGAAATGGTTTGATTTTGTGAAAGATGATATCAATGAATGTGACAGGAGTAGATTCAGATAGACGAATGATAGGATTGAGTGGAAGAAGAAAACATGTTGTGCCGACCCCACCTAGCGTAGAATAAAGACAGGGAATTGTTTCACAATACCTATAAAAAAAATACAATAACAAAAACGTGACAAAAATAACAAAAAAATGCAAACAAGGTAAAGAAAAGCAAACCAACTAACAAGAATCTTCAGCGCATACAAAACCGTAATCAATAATATTGTTATACAGATACCAGTATACGAGCCATGCATAGAAATTCCGAGATAATAGTAAAGATGCCTACATAACTACAAGCCACAGTTGGACATCGAGTATTTTGCATCCTTGAGTGAATCCCTCAGAACTGTCTCTCCAGTCAAATTGGGCTTTCCGCTCCAATAAACACCGGATATGTGGGCAGATTGGTAAAGTGTACCGACGGGTGGTGCTTTGGCGGAAATAAAAGAAATGTCTTGACCAGACCACAGAGACGTCTATGATTTAATCATTGTGACTGGAATTTGGAACCTCACTTCAGAGTTACGGATTCTAACGAAGGTCACAAAAGATGTACAAAGATAATATGGATATGACTCTTTCACTAAGATATTTCATGAGTGGGTTTTTAGTAGACACCGTGTCTGTTTATGTGGGATTCATGGTAAATGTGCTTATTGGTCTCTGTTGGAGGCATTGTGTGAGCAGTTGGTCATGGGAAAGTAAGTTGATCAGTTTTGATCAAATCATTACTCTCGACCACAGTTCCAATCCGGATCCATAGATTTTGACAGAAGTCGTGTCATTTTTTAGTACAAAATGACACGAAATCTGTCAAAATCCGGATCCGATTTGGAACGGCGGTGGTCAAGAGTAGCCCTACAGGACTGATCAACTCGTCAGAGAGTCCACGATTTCTGATGAATCTCTTGTCCTCTTTTAGGCTATGTACTCTACCCAGTGCTTCTTTAAGTCACTCGTAGCATGCCCAAAAACGTTGAAATTTCTACGAACTCTTCACATTTTCTAAATAATTTCGTTTGTGACAGTAACTTTTCAATTGGGAGCGCAAAAGCCATCGGTGTAGAACAGCGACCTAATCACGAAATTCGTCGCGAGTTTGTTTTTAACTGACGGAACCCAGTGCAAACTGCTCAAACTCTACCACGAACGATAAACCAAGATTTCTTGAGCAGTTTTCATTCACACTGCGCGGTGTCACAGTCACTCAGCATAATACCGTGCGTCAGACATATGCCAACCGCGCAATGTGCCTCAAAAACACTAGCGAATTTTAGTGTCGTTTTTCGTAGTACTCGATTCGATTCCCATCAGTGTTACACAAGAAATATGTTAATAAAATTAAAAGGCATGAAAGTAAGTAAGTTAAGTAAGTAGTTTAAAATTCATATTAGGGTTAATTTTTGTATCGTAAAAAACATTCGTTGTTTACATTCAAACGAATCGAGAAAGCAATCTATCGTCACTTTCGTTGCTTCAATCAAATTGTTCTGAATAAGTACAACGTATAGTACACCTTTTCAAGAGGTTGAAAGATCAAAAGGTCGATTCTGAACAAAAATAGTCAAATTAAAGAAAAACTCAATTTACTGAGCGTGACTGAAATACGAAATACTACACCAAATAAAAAGGTATGGTATTGTACAATTCTTTTGCCTTTCAAAGGCTAAGCCAAATGACAGAATAAACTAAAAAGAAGTACTTAGCTTGCCGCCCATTGAGTCATATAAAACAGAGTGATGATTTTTTTTACAAAATATAGTTTAAATAATATTGAGCTTTGTTGAGATACTCCTCATTTACGTTACGATTGACTGTATATTATTAATATTTAACAATAGCTGAATGATTTTTAATAAAACTTTTATTAAAGCAATCTACAGGGTTTTTAATACATATTCTGAAAAAAATATAGAGAAATAACCCTCTTATTACTACACGTTATCATCAACTTATAGGGTTCATAATACCTATTTCCTAAGACATTAAATTGAACAGAATGGCTTCTTGAGTTGATACGTTTTCTAAAGAACTCGCTACTTATGAGAATACTATTCAATGAAGAAAAAATACCTGGAAGAGTTCGCCCGGGGAAGTGCTATCCTCGTACCTATTTATGCCGCAGAGGAGTCATGCATTTTTAACTAAGCCAAAGTGTCAAACAATAAAATACTCACCGTAAATGTTAATAGGGCAGGCAAACAAAACTGAAATCGGAAAGAAACAGTACACAAACTTGGCTTAGTGCCACGACCATCGGTCTGATCTCCAGACAGCATTAATATTCGCTTATTGGATGCACTCGTGGCCGATGCCTGGTTAGTGTCCGGACTGTCCGGTTTTAAAACGTAATGAGTCGCGGTTATTAGTGGTATTTCCTTAGCAATAGACTCTTCAGACTGCTCAGGAACTGCATGATCTAATATCACCGTCACCTTTCTATCAAGAAGCAGCAGCCTGGTTAGCATTCCACCCATTCACACCAAGCGTTTTGGCTCTACGTGCATTATGCGAACTGCTAAGGAATGGAACTCGTTTCCGTCTTCTGAGCCCCGAGTCTGTGCATTTGTTTTGACTTTCAACTCGATTGTAGCACACGCAAACGCATTTGCAAAGCGATAAACTTTGTATGAAACCCGGATAAGCGCCTCTACCGGGAGATTTGGGAATTATGCAATTTCCAACAAAATTTCTCGCTTTGCGAATGCTTTTAAGTGTGCTATATTCGAGTCGAAAGTCTTAACAAATACACAGACTCGTGTCTTTCCTGAAGGCAACAATTCGGTATTTCAAGGCAAGAGTAAATAGGTGTCTCTACGTGTCCGTCTAGACCTGCTTCATCGCAGGCTTCACTGTCCCATACCACTATGAAATGGTCGCGAAAAGACATTCTATTTCATATTAAAAAACTGTCCCGAAGCAACATACGCTTTAACACCTTGTCGACACTGGCATGGTTAATATATTCATTACTGAATGAATGAATGAATAAAAACGCTGTATTGTACACGAGACATATTCTTAATTATGATATAAAATAAAACAGGTTGCATTAAATATACAATGGGCGGCCTTATCGCTCAATAGCGATTTCTTCCAGGCAACCTTTGCATGGAGAGGATTTGAATAAATTTAGACATGACTGGATAAAAAAATTGTTGTCTAGTTTTGGGATTTGTCTGTCAATCTCGTGTCCCTAGAGACCTGATAGAAAAAGCTTTGGTGCTGAAAAAGGGATCTAATATGAGTGCCTTCTCCGTAAGTAATATCGTAAGGGTTACTTAAGGCTTACCGTTATTTCCCTGTATATTTTATTCGGTAAAAGCTCCCAGAGATGTATGAGTAACGAAATTGTTTCTCTAAATCCGTTCTTGTAATAAAGATATAGATCATATTTAAGACCATCTTCAGGGGAGATATAGCTGAGCTTACGGAATTCATTATCAACCGTGAGATGTCCAGTATTAGAGAAAGGTCATCCTCAAAATATCACCTCGAAGAGTATTAAGGTCACCTTCATCTTATACTTCTTGTTGCTGACACGATAGTAAATAAATATTTATAGTCACGTATAATTTGCATAGTCCTGAAGTAATCGAAGCTATGGAAACCAGGTTGTTGAAGCAATATCTTAATAACAATTATTTAGGAGACCTTTATTTGTGAATAAATAGTACCACTTAGAACAAAATCATAGATTGAATTCAAAACATCTATAATAAAACTGTTAAAAAGCCAAAAACTAAAATTAAATATTATGGATAAACTAAATATGCAGATCTACTAAATAAACGATGCTGAAAATCGAGTTTAAGTTTCGCACGCATACGAAGTCGCGGGTATCAGGCAGTATTTTAATAAAAACTACGTAAGGTAACTATGGAAGACGTTAGTTTAAATAAAGACACTGAAATTCTGAAGCTCGCATAGCGAATCTAATCAACCAGTTTCCCCAAAAACTTTGCTGAAACTTCACTCCAAAATTACAATTAAACGCAGTGTTCGAAACAATAGAAGCAGCACGAAGATATTATTTTGATCCGCGCTCAGTTACCCGCAGACTAGATTGCATCGCTTGCTTGTAAAGCTTTCAAAATGACGCAAGTAATCCAGATTTCATTGCATTGCAAGATCAACAAGTACGTATAATGGCGACAAAAATTCAGATGGCGTACTCGACACGGAGGGGAGAAAGTGGTTTCGAGTTGTGAACAGCCGGAAAATGTAGGGTCTTGGTTGAGTTCGATTGCAAAGTTTCGACGCCAATTTGATGAGGTCTGTCCGGCGCTTCATGCTGCATACCGCTACGTTGTGCGTTACGATCGCGAGACCAAGGCATTAGTTTGGAATATTGACAACGTGTTTTGTTTTTTGCATTAACAAGTAGATTCAAACTCGATGAAGAGACAGCACACGGTGTATTCCAAGCTTACATCGAGTTGATTATAACAGGGAGAATGATTTATCCGGCTTCTCCAACTTCACTAGACAAGGTGGGAGGGTTTCCACAATGGAGCTCAATGCAAACAAGGGGTGGGGGGGAGCAAAAACGATCGACGATTGTCGAGTGGAGGATGTTTGAGTAAATACCGCCCTATGAAACAATGCTCAATGGATTCTATAGTGTCTGGAAATGTGAAGGAATAGTTCGGAAATTTTGGGAGATGGAAAATTTGAATGGGTCTTTCATTATTTTCATTTGTAAAGAACATTTTTGTATTGCGTCTGGTTGATGAACTGTGAAATTAATAATAATAAATAAATAAACATTTATTCACAAAGAAAATTACAACTAATAAAGTATTTACAATATTCATCGGGGGGCACGGCAGTGCCTGCGCCAAGTCGAGCGCGAAGCAAACACTGCCGTACCATCCTTTACTGGAACCATTTCGCCGCAATTTCAGGCTCCTATTTGAGAACCTCTGGAGACCAGAACGCAGAAATTTTCGTCATCTAGTAAGCTATAATCACATACTTAAAATAAAAAATTTCAAGTCTGTAGGTCATTTAGTTCCGAAGTTAAGCGAAAGCAAAGTGTCGCATTTATGACACTCGCTCACTCACTCATGATCATCAGAATAGAACTACAGAACTACAGAATAGTAGTACTTCCCATAAACTCAGAGAGCTAAAATTTGGTACAGAGTTAAGGTTTAATAGCCACATAAAGGGAAAACTATAAAAACTAGGATAGTTGAAGACCTGGAATACCTGGTGACCCTACAAAAAGAAGTGAAATCCCACTAAAAACATTTTGTAAAAAACTTGTAACAATTTCTTTATTATTATAGTTAATGTTGTGTGACATTAACTATAATAATAAAGAAATCGCAGTAAGGAACCTTAGACTTGGGACGACTTTGTCTAGATTTCATTACTTTTTAAAGATAAACAAGCAGCTCCATCGAGACTTGGCTAGTTTTTTACAGAATGTTTTTGGTGGGATAATATTTACAAAATACACATGAAACAGTTGAGCTATCTACAAACCGTTGCAAACGATTTGTAGATAGCTCAACTGTTCCAAATTAGTACCAATTTAATACAAATGAAAAACTGTGAAATTGACTGAAAATCAATTCGCCAATATTGTGTATTTTATTTGGATCCCGCAGTGAACGTGCTCAGTGAGGCAAAGCATTGTATACCACTTACATTAGGTGAATTATCTGTTTGTTCTATCTATAATTGTAACTATAAAAAAATGTTTTTAGACATCAGTTTGCATAACTTTTTTAAAATTATTTTATTCTTTTCATATTTATATCGAAAGCTCCAAAATCCAATTCAGACTCGTAAAATTTCACACGGCTATAAAAGTTTTCACACTGGACGATACCGACATCTACACGATATTGTTAGTGACTGGACCAAGAATAGATGACTACACGGTGTAAACTAAGCCCACTATGCAAATGAGCGGGCTCGATGGGAAGTTTTTTTCCCATCTGGCCCACCAGTGGAGGGTGGGCTCGATGGGAATACCCACTAAACCTATCAGATTAGTTCACCGCCGATATCGAGCAGGTGTCGTGTCGTTAGCAGTATAATACCAGCCCATATGTAACGTCGTTTTATAATATCCACGTGAAAAATTCACCAAACAGCATGAATAGATTTGAAAGAATTCGATTGCAATACCAATTCAGAACTCGAATAAATAATCGAGTCAGAGCTAGTTTGAAATGCGTTGAAATGTTTTGATTTACTAATGATTTATGTTTTTGAAATCGCATTTTTCATATTTCCCGTGCTCTTTGATAAATTGGCTTTAAAACTAAAATTTGCATTTTTTTTACATAAAATTTGGTTGATTAATGCTAATTGACCGAGCGAGCGAAGCGAGCGAAGCGTCTCAGTTTCCACATTGGCCAAAAATGCGTTTTTCCGGATGTCTGTCTGTCTGTCTGTCTGTCTGTTCTCCTCTACAGGTCGCATTTTTCAACCGATCTGGACGAAACTTGGTACACAGGTTATATGACTTATTAGAATTTTTTTGTCGTCTGGGATTTTTGATTGGAGGGGTACTTCCTTCTTTCAAAACTCTGAAATAGCTTTTGCTAAGGCAGTAATAAATAGCTCACTTTTAGTATGCTCGCGAGGTCTACAGCTCCCAGAGCCACTAGTAACTATTTTTAAACAGGTAAATATTTTATTTTCGGTTAATTTTATCATTTTTGGTAAGTATACAACCAAAAACGATGTTTTCACAGCAATCACAGATTAAAAGAATATATTGTACTGATTTATAAGTTAAGTTCGCACGCCTTTGTTTATCTTTGTTTGTTTGATCTACGCCGGTCCCAGGCGGTTCAATACTAAATCTAAAAGAATGAATGAATGAAACCTCTTTATTGTACACAAACCTTACAAACTTAAAAAAAGGTTAAAAAAAGAGTTTGGCTTTTTTCTTAGAAGAACAAGCAAAGGTTGTGTTGCATTATATATTATTTTAGTTATGTTATAGCATAGAATATAGTTTCCTACTCAAAAGCATATTAAAACCACGCAAGCTCTATGAGTTAGTGGCCGACTCTGGTGACGGAGTTTTTAGGCCGCCTTAAGGCCTCCGTCATGGCTTAACGACCGCTAGAGCCGGGACCGACAGTTTAACGTGCCCTCCGAAGCACGGAAGCGCTCAGATGTAAATGCTACTAACGGTCACCCATCCAAATAGCGACCGCGCAGAACAGTGCTTAACTTAGATAATCGGTGAAGATTGACTAAGCAAGCCTAGCCACGAGCGCTTCAAAAAACATACTATAACCACATGACTAGCCACAGAGTTCAAACTTACCACTACAGATTGAACTACTACCTACATCCCAATCTAGCTTAGTCTAGCTACTAACTAGGTATTAATGCGAAACGGGCTGAAGTTGTGCGAATATTGATGAAGGGTTAAAATTGTAACGCGTGTATTAAGATTACGGCGACAAAGGTTAATTTCTTATAATACAATTCGAAGCTATATGCACATTATTGTTATTCACAATATGTGATATTATTTAATTACTAGCTGATACCCGCAACTTCGTTCGCGTCCCGTTGCGGATCCCGTTGGGTTTCCGGGATAAAAAGTATCCTGTGTTTCTTCTAATACCTCCAAGAATATGTGTACAAAGTTTCATGATGATCGGTTAAATAGTTTTCGCGTGAAAGCGTAACAAACAAACTTACATTCACATTTATAATATTAGTATGATTAATAAGGCTGGGAACGAATCTGGATAAAAAAATTAAAGATAAACAAAATTTAAGAAAAAATTGTTTAAAATTTAATATAAACTGAACTTATACAGTTAAAACAATAAATACAGTACAATTAGTATAAATAACACGAGCCAATGTTGGACTGTACGGTCGAAATTTCTATTAAAATTGATGGCGTTCTTAGTACCAGGAAAATGTTTAGCATGACAAAAAGTTTGCACATAGTTATACCACCAAAAACGTCCAACAAACACTGAAAGTCTAATTTATCCACATTTAAATATTATCACGCTAAAACCAGCTGGAAGCTAATTGCAATATCCTGCAGAGCGGCTTACACAGCTTAAACGTACATAGCTGGCTTCATTCTAAGCTTGCGATAAAGGCAACATAAAACGAACTCAGTTCAGGTATTGAAAACGCCGTAGGTACAACTATTTGGATATAGGTACCAGAATATTTACTCTAGCTTAATTTTGTATATTGTTGAAATCAAAATAAATTTGAAAACTAGAAAATAATAATTTACACAACAACAATGAATATTTCACTGCATTTAAAAAAAAGCGGAAATATCAAAAACCCCAGGTAAGAATTGAAGACCTTTCCATATGGAATGATCTAGCTGTGTCACTCGAACCCAGTCAGCTTATAGCTAGAATTAATCCTGCAACACATGCATGTAACATCTCAATTTAAGTTGAGACCCGCCTCTGAATGAGAAGTAAGCTCTTTGACGCTGCAACTTCAAACATCCACACGTATACTTCTAACATAAGTACTGGTATCTCGCTTGTATCACTTTATATTGGAATTTAATCTAAAATGAACTGTACTGAGGTAACTTCAGATGTTACTACAACAGGTTCAAACATTTCTGTCAATATCGTAAATTTTTTGACGTCGATTTGGAAACAAGAGACTGACCGATTTTGGTAAGATTTCAATTTTAATTTTTTAGCTGTTTATCTATTCTTGATCCTCAGCTGAGGGTTCATCGTTTGTCTACACTCTAGACAAAAGCGGTGATCAAATCCACAGCGATTCATGATATGATCAGAGATTGGTTAAGGCAAACAATAAAATCAAAAATTTATAAGTTTAAAAAACTGGAAAAACCGACTTCAATTTGATACGCATTCATCATCAAATTATAATGATGATGATGATGATGATAGCAGTTCATTGGGACTTTTTTATTGATCGTAAGCACCACAGAAACGTCACAGGAAAGCAAATACGCAGTGTCGTGTACGTGTTTTTTCGAGTTATTCTTATTTAACTGCCAAACTACTGAACGGATTTTAATAAAAAAATTATGGGATCAATCTGCAAGCATACCCTTTCAGATAAAAAAAAGAATTTTTCAAATCGGTTCATAAATGACGGAGTTCTGAGGTAAGAAACGTAAAAAAAAATACAACCGAATTGAGAACCTCCTCCTTTTTAAAGTTGGTTAAAAATTATAAATTATGAGTATCTTATCTAGTCAATATCTGCAGCACAACCTACAGATTTCGTAGGAAGAACCACTCTGGGTTTTAAACTTTGTATTAATATGATTCTGAAGTTTGTATTCTAGTGATCCTGGTATGAAACTTCGATGGCCGTACTATTCCATGTTTTGTGGTTATTACATAAATACAGGGTTGACATGCGACATCATTAAAACAGATTCTCGAGTGAAGACTAACATGCGAGATTTATAAACTTTGTGAAGTTTCCATGAAAGAGAAACTTGACAAAGTTCAAAAGACTGGCTATGATGTTACCTTTCAAAAAGCTCTTACAAGAGCTATTAAAAAAATGCTTTATGTAAATCTTTCAGCGGTCTAGTTCCCTAGAAGCTTAGCTTAGTTTGGAACTAGAGGGTTTCGTGTGAAATGTCCATGAATATTTATTAGCATTTTATCTAGCCATTGGCGTTTTTACAATATCTACAGATTCGAAAACATTAAAACTGTTTAGGGATAGTCGCATGACTTATCATGTAAGAAAACTTTTCTATCATTTTAGACGTTCTCCATTCATCGGTATCCCTCAATTTTTACAATGTTGTCTGGAGTAAGGGCCAGTACAGTTCAACGTCCGGTTCATGGTCGTCATCTAATTTTGTGGTTTCATCTGAATTCAAACGACACGGTACGATAATCCACTGAACTAGTTCATGATTTATATTTAAGCTCTCCAGTAACTACTTTCCTATCAGCGAATTCCGCAAATCACAAGTTTAAATAACTCTGGCGATGTGGTGAATCCAGGTCTGATCCAGCTATTAGTTTTCTGTGACAAATTTTGGATATTGTAAAGTTTTGTAGTACTTAGGTAAGAGAAAATATTTTTAAATTGATTCATTGTGCTGTACATTTGCCCGTAGAACGTGTGGTAGCTATGGTGATTTCCATTTCTTAACTTTCTAGTTGGCAGCCCGCCAAATGATCGATGCGTTGGCACTACGCCAGGGCATCTGTCGTCCAAACAAAAAAGGTAAAATAACTATTTACTAGTTACACGTAATTTGGCACTCTTCATTTGTGTAAATGCTGATTAGCTTGTTTTCCTTTGAGGATTAACCTTTTCAAGAACCAAGCTCGCTGAGTTATCTCATCTATACTTCTGGCTTTTTCGAACCTTATTATGTGTGACATAACGCCCAAACTATGATAGTCTAGTATTTAAGAATCAGCTTGAAAAACCGCTTGAAATTGTAGCTGCTCGAAGGGCCTATTTAAACATGAACGCGTTGTGGTTGAGCACGAACTCTGACAATAGTAAATAGTAACATGAGCTGTCTGTTACCTTTTACGTTGAAATAATAGTTTTTTTGTACTGATGAGAATGATACCACAGTCAAATATACAAACTGTGACGGCGCGGCGTAGAACATTGCTCGCCCTAATTACCAAGCTACTTCAGTAATTCGATCTCACCAGGCAATGACATGCGAAGTCCACACGTGCAAAACTCTCGCGTTTTTGTCGCCTAGTGATAGGCACACATGCATAATTGGATCGTCTATTTCAATACCAATTGTGATACAGAAATAGGTATCTATCAGCCCGTTGGCCGTGCTGATTCCTCTGGATGATTTAGGACAGGTGTATCTGCTGTAATTTAGCTTTGTACTACCGGATATTTTATAAGACATGGAATAGAGTATTTTTTAAATTTTAAGCTTAGCATTTAGCAAAGAAGATATTTATAGCCACCACAACATACTTTTTCTGCTGGCATTCTATTTTGGAACTTGAACTATTTAATAAAAATTTTGCTCTTTTTTTAAGTATCACAACATTATTTTTTCTGCTGCCATTCATGTGTATTTTTATTTTGGTACTAGAAAAACTTATTGAAATATTTTGTTTAATTAAAAATAAATCGAAAAATATTCTTATCTTAATGATTTTCCTTAGTAACAAATACTCTAAATAAAAATACTTACGATTTTTTTTTGTGTTATTTACGAATTTGAATAAATTTTCATATGGAATATAAATTTATTCAAATAATTTTTTTTAGTACGTAAATAAATATAGTACTTAATAGTTAAATTTGTTAGTTAAATTCTCTAAAATTTTGGAGCGGCGTAAAAGGAGCATTGCCCAGACACATACTTCTAACATTGATCTCAAATTCTCTTACGACAAATTCACTTTACCAAAAATTTCTCACGTCATTTCTTTAGATTCCTACGAACAATAATCAAGACGACGAAATTTTATGACGTCATCTAGAAACAGACAGTGTAGTTTTATCGTCTCTATGTAGGTCAGACGCAGCTGACCGCTATAACTTATCCTCTATTGAGCGGCTATTAGACGACGATCAGAGGGACTTAATGTCACGCATTCTTCTGGAGAATGACCCGGCCTTACACTTAAGAAACTACGATCTTCCAAATTCCTTTGAATAGTGTTGTTTTCTTACATATGAACCAAATTGCACACTTTGCACCGGGTTGAATTTAAAGGGTCATTCTCAATCCTGTAGCGCTATTATTTAAAACTAAATGAATACTTACTTTAATTAACCACCTGCTAACACTGGACAGGGTAGGACTTTTAATTTTGTAGGTGATTTTTTTTTGTTTGATTTCGACTATGGTAAAATGACTCTGTAAATGCCGGGACTAAAGAAGAACTCAAAGTAGGCATCTCAATAAAGTCACTTCTATTATAGTAATCAGATGCAAGCTTAGTCTGCAGGAAGCAAGGCTTCTTGTATGGCCTAATTCACTTGGAGTAATTTTAATTATTATAAAAATGAAAGAGCACACGTTGACGTTTTTATTGAGAGTGAGTGAATGGCATAGAAAGTGAACGAACACTAACTAAATTTAATGTTTCCAACATAGTCTATTAGGTTTTTTTAAACTGAATAATGAACCAAGCCAATGGCTGAGGTTCAGAGGTTACCACTACCCATAACGATGCATTGCCACACTGAGGACGTGTTTTGTGATGCATTGCAATGCGCCCATCACTCTGAGACATCGCTGAAAACATACATTTTCAGCAATAAATTGAATTGCAAAACGCAGTATGTTATAGTAGGTGCCAAATAACACGGCAATACAGGTCATTCACCCACCTTCACCACGATGTCGCAAAATTAAATTTATGTATGGTAAACAAACAGTACTAACGAGATTCGAGCGATACCGTCTTAGCGACAGGTTTGTATGGAAAGCGACATAATTAGCCATACATAAATTGAATTTTGCGACATCGTGGTGAAGGTGGGTGAATGACCTGTATTGCCGTGTTATTTGGCACCTACTATAGATACTATACCGATATAGCGCCGTGCGCCAATGAGTCATTGCCTTCTGCGCATATTAATCTCCCACTAGGTGGTGACGGAAAACATCGCTAGGAAACCGGCTTGTCCTAGTTTCATAACAGAACTAGCATTATAAAGTACTTCATTGTTTCAAGCCCGATCGATCTGTGGATAATTATTCTATCAAAATGTAGTAGATAGAAGTATCATTGAGATTTTCTTGGCATGTCAATGAGTCCACCATTTTGTGACGATGACTTCCCAACCAAATTTTACTAGATTTTGTTAAAGATTTTTTTATCCATCTTTAAGAACCACCATCTTTATTTCCGAAGTCAATGAACTTAATACATAATAATATACTTATGAGTACATATCTTATACTGTTTATTACTTTTTAAATTTACTTTTATTTACGTACCGCAATAACAGTAATTTTCAAAACCACTTACCATTCTATATCAAATCTTAATATGAAATTAATGGGCACTTAAAGATGAAATGCAAAAACAGAAATAATTACACAGCTATAAATTATAATATTAAAACAGGTAAGCAAGCTACCACGTAAAGATCACGTACACTCGCTCGTAAAAAGAACTTCATTGGAATTTACACTAACATGTAAAAGTGGATTTGTTTGTTTGTCCTATCCGTTGGTCCCAGTACCTCTGTAATAGGTGATATCTACATTTTACGAGTGTTTGTTTAGCGTAGCAGTTTCTACGTTGTCCCTGGTATGCCTGAATTGTATAATTTACAAGCAACCGTTAGTTAGCTGATTGGCTTCATCCCGGACGACCACGGTTTCGCTGGACCACGGTTCAAAATTACCTAACAAAAAGTTCCGCTGGACCACTTGGTATCATCTAATCAGCTCTTAGTTTTACATTAACCAATGCACTAAATTACTTAATAGACGATATCATTATAGATGTGTAGAAAAAATAACTGGATCATCTTCCTACCCTTGTCCCACGCTAAGTGGGATCGGTACAACATGTTTTCGTCTTCCACTCTCCTCTATCAGCTGTCATCTCAAAGTCAAAGTGAAAGTCAAAAATCTTTTATTCAATAAAATCTCACTGATCACTTTGAATCGTCATTACGTTTTGTATGATTAGGTATGATTACATATTTTTTTTATTGGATGAGTTGGAGCTAGTTCGTCCCAAGCTTGTTTGTCTTCTAAATAATCAGATATTTTATAGTATGCTTTTAAAAGAAGTCTCTGTTTTATTACGTTTTTGAACTTGCCAATCGACAACTGAGACACATCACTTGGGATTTTGTTAAAGAAGCGTACACATTGCCCTTTGAAAGATTTACTAATTTTTGTGATCTCGGTGTTCACTCCTTTCTTACTCATATCTTCTTTCACACAGAATAAATAACGAACTCTATTATTTTTCGCGTTGCGAATCATTACTTTTGTACAAGATTAAAAGAGATTTAAGCTCGTTTTGAAGATAAATCAAACGTCTAGCAGTGCCGAGTAACGAAAGCATTCGAAAAGCCCGCGCATTAGCAACGTTTGTGTCTGCAACTAATTTGTCTTGTAAAGTCTCTGAGTAACTAAAGTCACTCGTACGTGCCGTCGTCGGTTCGACATCAAACAAAAGATATTCATTATTTTTTTAGGTTTCTCCAAATTCGATATTCCTGTATTTTCATACTTACTTTATAAATGCATTTTATACTCGTACTAATGATATGACCACGCAAGCGCAGTCGCCGACTAAAGACTAAATCACACAAACCCATAAAATTAAACATTAAAATTCTAAAGCGAATTAGCATTTCCCAAGGATTATGAATCTATTTCAAACGATACTATTCTTTTTTATTTTTTAAACTATAGGACAACAGCTGATAGCAATAATTCACAAAGACAATGCTAGAGACATCAATTTAAGCTAATTAATTCACGCTGAGTTAAAACAGTGTTTTTAAAACGGCGTGGAACAATAAAAATAACTTTGAGAGTAACACATTTGGTGAAGAGATCGTCACTCAGAGGGTTAATTTTTATGTTGAAATTTAAAAAAAATAGTGCGATGTTGTCAGCTGTTTTATTACCTTCATTATATATTTTTCACCATTTTTTTTGAGAAAACCCAGAAAAAGAAGGCTCTAGCAGTCGTCAAGCCACGACGGAGGCCTTAAGGCGGCTTAAAAACTCCGTCATCAGAGTTGGCCACTAGCTCATACGAACTTGCTTGCTTACTACAAAAACACCTGAGAATTATGGAGGAAATACTCTAGATTTCAAGAGTGATAATAACAATGCTTATAGCATCTTCATTGCTTACGAACTCAAGTTCAAATATAATTTATGCTTACATTGTTGCGATCACAAATCATAAGTTCGCGCCAGTGATTAAACTAATCGCTCCTCAAGTGCGTGTCAGCCGCTAAACGGAGATTGAGTTATGTATTTTAGTTTATTAACTACTAATTTTATGAATTAAACCAGAAACGTCTTGCGAATGCTAGTTTCTCAATCATTAGTACTTCTACTTTGACAGGGTTTGACGTTTTACGAGCGAACGTGTCCACTTCTGGACCTGTGGTTTTAATGTTCAGTAAGAGTGATTTAGGGCCTTTTCCATCCATCGATTTCCTGCGATCTTAACAAAATAACGTCGTCGGTTCATCAGAGGGGTGATCACGAACAAATCTGACAGTCGCCGCGTTACTCATACCCAACGGATTTGAATCATATTGCGCGTCATCGTCAGCTCGACTGCCAAACGTAGTAGCGTGACCGGGCAGTGTAACACGCTAGGGTTACGATACGTTTACGATGGTCACATTTTTGAAGTTATACTTCTAATGCTTATATAATAATGCTAATGCTAATACTTCTAACTGACAGGCGTTATACGGGAGGAAATATTCTCTGTCTCTACCCCTAACTCTTAGATGGCAGTGTTCAGCATTTTTTGAAGTTATACGACTTCCAACTGACAACGTTAAACAAAAAAAAAGAGACATAGCCGTAATTTCAACCATCAGCAGCAGAGCTACTGCTGGCCGAACAGTGATACCGTTGGACTGCGGTCAGACCGACAACGGGAGCAAGTTCCAATCCAAACCGACATTATAGACTTTTTGCAACTTTTTATTTTGAAGTGAAAATTTAGTACTGCATATTGGTTAAGTACATAAAAAGAAATACTAAATTAATTTCACAATAAACACAGAGCGAGAGTGAATGCGTGGCACTCGAAGTATAACTTCCGCGCGTAGGGACTCCACGCACTGGTTTTTTTTTCGTTATCAAGGCACAGGTGTGAAGGGAAGAACTTTATATTCCTGAGCGATCGTCAGTTTTTGCTGCGATCGATATTTTTAAATAAGCTTCGATCCAAAAGGACTTTTGCTTGTATTTGTGAATTATTCGACATCCACTACTTAATATGATGATGAAGAGGTATTTTTCCAAAGGCCAATATAACTAGTGGCTCTGGGAGCTGTAGACCTCGCGAACATACTAAAAGTGAGCTATTTACTTGAAAACCATCGATTGTTTGATGAGCTTTCCTGTTCATCATGCTGAAGATCCTTATCAGATCTTCGCCAAACTTTTATGAAACCAACTTATAGTTACTACCTTTCAAATAAAAAAAGAATAATCGAAATCGGATCTCATTTGGTGGAGATATCCAGTATATCAAATAGCCCTCTTTTTGCCCTTTTTTTGGGGGAAGTACCCCTCCAATCAAAAATCCCCGACGACAAAAAAATTCTAATCTTCTAAAGTCATATAACCTGTGTACCAAGTTTCGTCCAGATCAGTTGAAAAATGCGACTTGTAGAGGAGAACAGACAGACAGACAGACAGACAGACATCCGGACAAACGCATTTTTGGCCAATGTGGAAACTGAGACGCTTCGCTCGCTTCGCTCGCTCGGTCAAAGATAAAATATATTTCCTATCAGCAAACAGTGAATCTGGCACAAACATAGTGACTAAAGGATTACACTACCTAATTGATTGATCGATCGTAGACGGCTGGTGTTGGATTCGAGTAAGGCGTGTGGTCTGTTCCAACTAGTTATATTGCTGGAGGTACTATATAATATGTTAAGTGATTTAGGCTACATACCTTTCTATCTATTTAAAGGTTGAAAGAAAACATCGAATACTTTTGTTACATAGACAAACGTAATCAAGAAATAAAGTCGTTACACCTTACTTCGCGGCAAAAATATATTACCAGCTTCGCTTGTAAAACCAGCACCTAAACTAAAGTTCAATACAATTTACCTCTATTAAAATAAAAACTAGATTAAAATAAGGCGCCAGTTTCGAGTGCCCAATGCCTACTCATCATAATGGATGCCTTTTTTTTTACGTGATGAAATCCATCATGGATACCTACTGCTTGTTACAGCGGTAGGTTATGTCAGAATCTACTGACTAAAACCTCACGGTCCGTCGGGCACTTTTACCGGGGGACGCGAGGATGGATGCCTGCCTAATATCTATGAATATTTTCCAGTAAAGATGGTAAAGATACCAGACTGATTCATATTACAACACTTTTACAATCTTAATGCTGAAAATACGACAGAAAGTATGAACCCTGACCCTGGAAAAAATAACAAATAGAGTCGAAAAGTTTCAGGCCGAATGTAGGCGGAAAAGTTTCGCAATCTGGTATTTACAAATCGTTTTAGGAAGTTTTCTTTGCTGTTGTATAATTGAGAAGATTTGCCTTGAGCATTTCTTTCGGAATTCATTTAAAAGTTAACATAGAAAGCAGTAGTAGAGTTTCTTGTGAAGGAGCTTGTGCGGGGAAATGCTATCACCGTGCCTGCTATCTGCCGCCAAGCAGTGATGCTCGCATTGCTGTGTTCCGGTTTGAAGGGTATGGGTGCCGGTGTTATTACAAGCACATGAGACTAAAGCTTGGAATAATGAAACGTCACTCAAATTTAAGCAACACTTAAAATTGCTCTGCCTCTGTTTGACATTACTCATTTGTAAGAGATGGCAATAATTTAGGCGTGAACTTAATTAAAGTGGCGTTTGAGTGTTCCAGCCTAACACTTTTATGTCTCAGAGTGAGCACAGTGCAACGCATTAAAGGGAATGTTCGTGGACGTTCTCGGTGAGACAATGCATATAGGCAGCAGTTACCACTTAACTTTACGTGGCTCATCGGCATGTTTCAACATTGTCTTAGTTTTAAATAAACACAGTTTAATCTATACTATTATAAAACTGTAAAAAAGCCAAAAACTGAAATTAAAGATATGGATAAACGAAATATGCAGATCTACTAAATAAACGATTCTGATTCCGAAAGTCGAGATTATTTGTTTGTTTGTTCGCGGATCACGCCTTAACCACTGAACCAATTTCAACGAAACTTATACCATTCGGAAGCTCTTTTTCCGCTATATTTTATTGAAATTAAAGACGTGGATTCTTAGATACAGCTTGAACTCTCCAAACCAAAAGCAGCCATTTGCTATGAGGTTCATCGTATACTGGTTGACAAATATTTTGGTAGAAAGTTACGCGTACGAAGTCGCTGATATCAGCTAGTCTAAAATAAATTGAATTATTCCCTGGCTTAATAGTTGTTGTACCAATAAAGCATACCGCAATTATACCACACCCATTAACTACATAGCTGCGCCCACGCACAGCTTTGATAAGTGACAGATGATTGGTCGAACAATAACGCCTACAAACTGCCACGCCCACATCGCCAGTGACAGAGGACATGATGCCGACATTGCCGACCCTGGCTTTATGCCAGGATGGGAACAATAAATGGACTAACGGGGTCACTGTGATCAGTACCTGTAGGAATTGTCTGTAATGGCTTCAAGATACTGCGAGGTTACTGCCAAAAGTACATGAAAGACGTTAAGTCGTTCAGTCCATAAAAAATATTTAACTACTTCCACGTTTGTTGAATGGTTTTCATCATTTGAAAGAATAATAATTTAAGTACCGATACGAAGATATATATCGTACGAACAGTTTATCGTTGACTTGAAAGTCGAAGTTCTCGTCGAATAGAGATTCATCTATTTCTTATAGAGACAAAGTCCAAGTCAAAGTCAAAAAACTTCTCACTAATCACTTTGAGTAGTCATTAAAATTAGCTTACATCTGAAGTTCGTCTGAGATCAAAGCACTTCTTTAAAAACCAACTGAGCAAGTTTTACTGATGTCCAATGGGTATCCACGTAACCAGCGATAATGGATACAAATTAGCTTGTAATTCCTCGCTCGCTCGTATCAATGTCATTTCTCTTCAGCAAGTTTACAAGTCCAATAACCTTTCCAGGAACTGTAACAAGTCCAGCTGGCCCTTCAGCCTGGATTGAATGCGTGTCGACAGCATTGTCGCTGGCGACGGTCCAGCGCACCTGTTGCACTATCACAGCAATACAGATAGTGTTGAATGGGTGATTCCGCATTGGCTGTGAACTGTGTAAGTCTAATCTGGATCCCGCTTCTAACATGTGCTGGAGTTCAGCAGCCGTATAGTGAAAATGGTATCAAAGTTTTTGATTTCTACTACCATTTCAGGCGTCACAATCGGTAATAGTTTTCCGTGCGTGAGTTCAATACCCACCAAGAACAAAATATTTGTGTGTGGCAAACATAGATGTTTGTTATATGTCTGGGTATTACTAGGTATGTATTATAACAAAAATAATATGATTTTTGACAGACGGACGGACGGACAAAGTCGCACCATAAGGGTTTTAGAACCCTACGAGATCGTAACCCTACAAATTATATAAGTATTCTATTAGCAATCTACAATAGATACAATCTATCTCGTAGTTCCCATAGTACAAGCTTTGCTTAGTTTGGGACTAGAGGGCGTTGTGTGATATTCCCAAAAAGACTTTATTTTACTGACAAAATAACTCTTGCCTGAATGAATTAAAAAATCCCTTCTTTTATTAAAAAAAAAACAATCAGTCAGCACTAAAATTAGTGTTGCAAGAACAGAGTATTACGCCGACAAAATAAATTTGTACATTTGCAAGCCTAAATAAAGAGCACGAAGGATACTCGTCACTTTGTTTACACACACGATTAAGAACAGAGAGGTCTCAGCACGAATGTGGCAATCGTAAAGGTAAAGTATCCGAAATACACTGCGCGGTGACGCTACAGTGTCCGTCAGTCGAGCTGGCGTTGACGCGCAATATGATTCAAATACGTAAGGCTCACGTAAAGTACTGCCAGTTTTATACGTGCTTACCCACAGAGCACAGGCGTACTTGACACAGCTAATGAGATAGTACGAACACATACGTGTCCTTATGTATCTTGGAGAATATAGACTGTTCCTAATAAAAAGGGTCATGTCATTGTATTTGTGGTAACAATGAGTAAACTCATAAAACGCTACAATAAATGAAGTTGATCATAATATGGGTTGTATAATTATATAATCCAGAAGTAAGAAACTGGAAAGCCCCAAAGCTTAGAAAAAGTTATAGTGTTAGTGAAGTACATTAAATTTGTCACCGCTAATAAATAGGTCTACTGCTACTGGTTCAACAAACACTGGTTTTTTACTGTAAATTTGTTGAGGATTTGTTATAAATATAGTAAATTACTGCAGCGGCCCGCAACAGAGGCAATGAGGGAAGATCGTGTAAATGTGGGCCGAGTCGAGGACGAGGCACACAGACGTGAGTCCCTCATTGCCTAGTTGTGGCCAAGGCTTGTATAGTACTTTTCTCAAATAATGCACGGAAATTAAAACTAAGCACCTAGGCAAAACTCTTTAGTTAAAAATACAATTACTTTTCAAAACCAATAACGAACAACGAAGTTATAGTCTTCATTTGTTTTTTTTTTCAATAATCAGCTTTCTATTTGAAAGCCTGTTCGAAATTTGAATAAAACCTTTGATAAGTTACCTCCTTGGTTGCCATGTTATGGAGCAAAATATCGTTCCATTTTTAAATTACACGCCAGCAATGGATTTTCATACATTTTTATCTGGCCGCTGCTCGCATGTATTTGGCAAGTACTACATTTTCGATTTATCTCGAAGAAGGTTGTCAAAATAATGCTCTAATTTCCTAAAAATATATTAAACGTCCAAAACGTCGGCATTCCCATCTTATTTATTTGAAAAAGCTCTGGGTCAAAAGTCTCAACAGCAAGGTATTTTACAAACTTTTTTTTTAAATCTTTTGGATAAGCGCAGAATATGTGAAGGTTTCTAAACGCTTTTATTATCTTTCTCAAAGGAGCTGAAACTCCCTGAAAGCAACGAGCTTCCATAAAACAATCAGAGCGGGAACAGTCCTTGTGCTTAGGGTCAAGGCACACTGACGTGGAAGCCAAGCGTCAATCTAAAACTTTTATTGCATGTGGACCCTTATTTCCACAACGTTTATTATCTCGATAGAAATGTTTTAACATTACGAGTTACGTAATAAAACCATTGCATTACATAAAGGCTGTGTTACGTTTCTTCGAATAACGATAATGCTGTTTTTTCCTATCACAAAGTAACCAACCGTCCGTTATTGCGAAGCATCATTAATCTTTCGTCAAAACGATGTTATCAATGAAATAAAATTCAAATCGATTAAAGCGAAGCCTGTTATTTGCAGTAACGTCTTTACATATATGATTTTTTAATTGACACTTGACTTCGAAGTCAGTGTGCTTTAACCCTTAACAATAAGCTTAGCCGGCAGACCTCAATTCTCAAAACGTGAGTCAGCCTGGTCGAGTTTGTAATACTATCCACCGCAAATTGAAACTTTGTTTAAATCAAGTTGTAAGCATTTACCATGCAAAATTTTTGGTACCTACACCGGGTTCGTATTATCAACCCTCGACTGTCTGAAAAGAGGGGTGTTTTAAGTTTCAGATCTAGTCGGTTTGTGGCCTAGTAGCTTTAAAACGAACGCTCTGATTTAAATCATTATTTTTTTACGAAAGCTTTTACATTTTTTATATTAATTTGTTTAGAATAACATGCTGTAAAGTTCTGTCACCGTACAGAGACAGGTTAAAGTGATGGAGAAGATCAATTTAATTTTGCGTTTTCTTTGGCAATCCAAAGGTTAAATAAGTCCGACGGAACACGATAAGCCCAGTTTTATTTAATTTACCCTTTAGCAACGTACGACACAAAGTTTGAACTAGGTACAAATAATTAAGATATATTGCGTAAATGCTTATGAGTAACTAGCCGTCGCACGCGGCGTTGCTCGCGTTCTAGATAGACCCTTTAGAGTGTGACTTTTCAAAATTCCTTTCATAGTGCACCCCTACACTTTAAAAGGATACTACTCTCCTCATACCTCTAAGATTTATAGTTTAGGTTGTGCGTTGATTGTCAGTTAGCTTTAAAGAGTTTTATATATTTGGAATAAGAATCTGTTCTCAATCCTTCCCTGTAAGTTCTGTTCATGCTTCTAAAAAATCTCATTATTCAGAACAATCTAGAAAAACACGGCCTACGTGTAAAGGTTCTTCCGGACCACTGGTTTTCAAAGGCTTTGGATTTACTTTAGATTTAATTTCCCTAAAAATGGGGAAAATATAAAGGTTGCGTGGATTTATGTTGCCAGTCAATTAAGACGATTAATCATAATTATATGTGTTAAAATATCAATGGTAAAAGTTACACATAAGCACAAGTAATTTTTTATGAAAAATGTCCCGAAAATGTAGTCTTTAAGTGGTTACATCTGCTTATAGCAACTAATGTATCGTAAGTAACTAATGTATCGTAAGTACGTAGCATTAGATTATTTTGACAATGATATTCAAGAATGTGTTTTATAGTTTACTAGATTGTCATCCCATGTAAAGGCTTGGTCTCGCGATCGTAACGCACAACGTAGCGGTATGCAGCATGCAGCGCCGGACACATAATCGTATGGAAAACGTCTAGTATGGTCTTTTGTTACGTCGCAGTCTGCGTCAGCGGCGAGGAGCAAACGCGGTACTCTGCGTTGTGCCGCACACCGCAGCGTTGTGCGTTACGATCGCGAGACCAAGGCTTAAGGGGTCCTCTCTGTTCAGTATAGTGTCATATTATTTGGAACACCATAAAGTGCCATAAAGCGTCAAAAAGTAAATAGGATCCGCTTGGGTACAGTCACAAATATCCGGTTAGCGAATACGAAGCTATAATCAAGATTTTTCGACGAGCCCTCGTCAGCCTCTTAAATTTTTCTCTCATAACTATACCAGTGGGAGTTCTTAAATTACCTCACCGTATTTTAAGCCAAAAAACCAGCAAAATAAGGTTGAGATTCTAATGAGGTCGGCTTTTTAGTGCTTTGAATTCTTTGAAGAGCTGTAACATAATCAAGTTAATGAGACGGCCTCATTACGTTCGTCTGTACGTCAATTGAATTTGATGTAACCGACGCACAAAAAAGTTCCTTGGAAGGATTTTGATGATCACTGTACCTGCCTACTAATAGTTGACAGCACTTTTGACAAATTTTTGGATTAGTGCTATCAATTCTAACAAATTTTTAATATTTTCCTGCCTAATTTAGATCTTGATCTGAGTATAGGATCCCTCAGTTCTGACGCAGATCAGAAATTCTGGGTCATCCATAAAAACTTGAATATCTTGGAAACCGTGAACGCTAGCTTAGTGAAATAAATTATGTTTGATAGACAATTGAATACTACTTACACTCAAAGTTTCAAAATTTGAATTTTTTTATAGATGACCCGGAATTTTTGCTCTTGAGTATGTACAAACCTCAGTTGGTTTTCATTGGTGTCATTGGCCCCATACAGTGGCGCCCTCAACAAAGATTAATTATTTCAAATTAAACTAAGTTCTTAGTTCAAAATCTAACAAGGACTTTGTAGAGCCAACTGTTGTGGTATTTCATTGACTATTGTTTGTATTTTAGTGTTTTCGTATTTGACGGATTTTGTGAACAGAAAAATGTGACCACTTTTGGATTACAAAAGACACCCTCTCAGTAATTGCAAATGTTTTGTTTGGGTTTCAATGATAGTGCCCATTGATTATTCACGGCACGTATGAAGTGGACCTTCTATACTTATATATTCTGTGGTCTTGTGGTTCAGCGTTATGTACACAACAAGGGTGTCTTAACAAGATGTTGGCTCTGTAGTATGCTAATAGCGTCTTAAAATAGATTCGTGTGTACAACGAAGCTTCATTTTAAGCTTTGCAAAATTTGATGGGTTTGAGGGGTTTGCATAAAACTTAAACTAAGGGAAATTTTCTTAATAAACTCGTAAAATATCATTGGGTTTTGTTGTCATAAGAAAGCAGCCAAATTCATAATAGTTTCTTTAACAAAATTACTCTTTTTATGTTAGATATATCAAACAGAGTATATTTTAATTAAACCTAAATTCTCAAAGGTTACATAATAAATATTGATAGATTGGTAGTTTAAATAAAATGGCTTATTCCATCAGTTTATTGCAAGATTTATACATATAAAAAATCTTTGATACTATGTTCCTAAAAATAACTAAAAATGTTTTTAACTTCTGCCCTTTATTACACGGACTTTACTTAGTACTTTAAATGGTTGAAGATGTCACGTAAGTAAAATACAGAGAACGTAATGAAAAAAAAAATTATTACAGGAATAAAACCTCCATTGAAAAATTCCTTGAGCCGACTCGTGAGAATAACAAATGTTAATTCTACGCAGGCGTTGGAACAATGAAAAGAAAGAATATTTAAAACGCCTACGCAAATTCTTGCACGGTTTCAATTCTGTATGTCAACATACAGGACGTCTACGTAAACGTATCATTTGAATTACACTGCGGATCCGCCTTGTCTTTTCTGCGTAGACTAGCAAAGCTGCCGTTTCGCCGCGCAGTGTACCCCAAAACTCCAAACAGAGTCTTTTAATGTTTTGCGTAGACACTCAGATATGTGAAGACGCCTAATTACTTGGGTAATGTACGCTGAAACATTCGCATAGTAATCTTACAGTGTGTAAACTTCGCTCGAACGCCCTTGGCTGGAGACACGCACACATACGCGCACTTTTGCATAATTAACTGAAACGAAATGGTCCAATAACATAGGCGTAAAATTGTTTGAAGACTTTGCGTGCTGTAATAGGTATTAAATTTTTTCTGCGTGCGTTTTTTTTGCTTTTTGAGACATACTTAATACATTCATTATCATTTTAGACCGCCCATTGTGCATATATAGCTATATTAAGCTAATTAGCTATATTCTTTTTATAACTTTTTATTCTTGTTTATTAGTTTTAAGGTGTACAATAAAGTGTTTTCATTCATTTATAAATTAATTAATTAATTCATTTAGTCGTATGACGTAATCTGCTGAACACTGAACAAAATTCTCCTTCACAGGTTTTCAGATTTGATCTTGTGCGTCCAACTGTTCCCATAAAGCTTTACTAGGTCGTCGTTTGAGGGCCATCCTGAGCTATAATATAATGTCAAGTAAAGGAACATAAAAGTGAAGTAGACGAATTCCTGGGATTTCGAAAAAACATTTTGTTATTTTTTTTCCAAATTCTAAAACTACTTCTTCTTCTTCTTCCTGCCGTTATCCCACTAGGTGGGGTCGGCACAACATGTTCTTTTCTTCCATTCTCCCCTATCATCCGTCATCTCAGTGTTCACGCCTCTCCTATGCACAATCCAGCCATCTTTTGTTGGGCCTACCTCTTCCTCTATATCCTTCCGCATTCATACTTCACTCTCCTCGTTACATGAATAAATTCTAAAATTACTTTTACGTCGCAATTCATTTACGTGCATAAAAAAATAATGTAAAGTTTAATTTCTGTCACATTTATGGTTCATTTATCCAAAATATTTCAAAGCAATACTGAATGGAGGAAACTCGTGAATAGTATGTGATCTGAACGCTACATACTCGTACGTACTGAAAATAAGCTTATGTTTAATCCTACGGACGTGCTTGTACTTAATATACTTCGTTCTTCTTAATATGCTTACTCTGTAGCTCAGTCAATATTACCCTTACCATAATTGAAATAAATCTCCCTACTTATTTGGTAGGGTACTACCAAAATCCCAAAAACCATATACCTATGTTATTTGAATGGTTTGGTTTTTTTGGCCAATAGAGGGTCTTTCTTTATCACACAGTATCTTTACCTACACAGGCTGTATATTAAACAGTTGCGAAATTATGGAAGCATTCAATCAGCAACAGTAAAAAAAAAATAGTAAACATTGGCTCAGTTTGGATGTGGGTGGGCTAATGTAAATAAAGATATTTTATCAATATTTTCATAAAATTTTCATAACTCTTTTTGATATAAAAAAAAATCATACGTTCAAAGTATAATCGAGAAGACGGAAGATCTAGAACTTGTAGACCAAATTAAGAAACTATTCACTTACGTGTTGAAAATGATAAAATTACGATGTGATAAGTGACCAGTACGAGAAAGATGTGGTTTACGTATCTTTCACTACATGCACTGAAGTCTCTACGTTCAAAGAAAAGGTTACCCGCGACCGAAATCCCATTTAACTCAACCAGGAATAGTTCTGGATTTAGTATAGTGCCGTGCCAAACGCATTGGAGATCGTCACAGTTCTATTCCGCAAAACAATAAAGATTTACATTGATATGTTGTGTTACACTGCGTTGTGTCTTTGTTACAATTCACACGGTCACGCAAACTGCACGAGGCGGCAGCGCAGTGTGTTACAAATAACACAAACTTTCGTGTTTCGTATCACAGAGTAGATTTGGAAAAAATGCATTTCAATTGTTTTTAAAAATCAACTGTGGGATTTTGTTGAAACCGATTTTTAGGGCGTCGTTTGTTTTGAAATCTAGGGACTGTGACAAATCGCTGCCACATGCGTTGTGGCAGCGATTTGTCACAGTCCCTAGATTGTGTGTCTCTTCGCTAATCTTTTGTAGGTAGTTTTATCATGGTTTGAATCTGGTTGCTGTGCAACGGTTTAAGGCCTACGCGGCATCATTTAGAGCATAACAATTTATGTCGTATTTCTATATCAATGCGGTTGAATGTCCATTGTGAAAAAATTTAATCCCTTGCGTCCTGGTCTGTTAAAGCCGATTCAACACATGTCATATTCTAAAACTTTGAGTTTTGTTTGCGAAAAGCTGGCACTTCGGTCCGTATCAACTGATCAAGCACTGATCAGCGGGCCTATGATGCGCACCGCGAGATATTTGTCATGTCGTTTTGTCAAAATGTAAGCATTTTGTACCAGTTTAGGAACTATTGCATTATCTGTGGTATCTAATGGTGTCGACAAAACGCGCCATAATGTACACTTTTGACACTTCTTAGTCGTCGTACCTCTCTGAAGACGAGATAATAGTCATGCAGAAATGTCAAAAGTTGAAAATTCAAAGGCGCGGTTTCTCGACAACATTACCACAGTTAATGCAATAGTTCCTAAACTGGTACAAAATGCTTACATTTTGACAGAACGACATGACCAATATCTCGCGGTGCGCATCTTAGGCCAGCTGGTTTGTTAAAGCCGATTCAACACATATTCTAAAACTTAGAGTTTTGTTTGCGAAAAGCTGGCACTTCAGTCCGTATTAACTGTTCAAGCACTGATCTGGACTCAAGCATATATTTTTGAGCTTTGTATGAAAATGTTTACTGAAATCTATGCTTTAGTAACGATTTTTTTATCAAAATAAGAGTATAGTATCGCCTTTTTATACATTTTTTATATTAGGTAAGAATCTGCCTTGTGTCTAGTATAGTATTATATAATCTGTGCTTGTGTTGAGGCAGTTCACTGCGCGTCCACCACTTTGAGACGTTAAGTTTTTAATCACTACATAGTATAACGCAAAGTCGCTTCCCGCGTCTGTCCTAATGTCTGTATGTATGTATGCTTAGATCTTTAAAACTACACAACGGATTTTGATACAGTTTTTTTAAATAAATAGAGTGATTCAAGAGAAAGGTTTATATGTATAATAATAAAAACATCATCATCATCATCACTGCATTGCACCCGTGCGAAGCCGAGACGTGTCGCTAGTAATAATATATTTTAAAACACTTTAGATAGTAAATTACAACATTCATATTCGTAGTTACATAATAGATTATGATTAATTTAAATAACTATTCATGGACACTTCACACAGCGCCTTCTAGTCCCAAACTAAGCAAACCTTGTAAATACTGTGGGTACTAAACTTTTTTGTACATACACAATCGTTTTCAACGGTTTGTAGATATCTCAACTGGTTCATGTGTATTTCGTAACTACTTTATTCGTCGTAATTTTCTTTGTGATTAATTTTTTTTATGTTTAGTAACAGGTAAAATTAAAACGTTCCTACAATCTATAAAACCTAATTAAAACGATTAATTTCGGAAATAATTAAGTTATGTTTAAGCATATTTCTCAATTACTTTTTACGCTTCATTTGCCTACCGCAATACAATTACATCATTTATAATTGGTGGGAATTATACACGCAGGTAATTTTGATAAATTATTTTATTTACAGGCAAATAACTCCCGGAGTAAATAAATTACCTTCTCGGTGTATATTCGGTTCAATACACATTAAAACTCAGATTTTTTCAGTAGTATAGTTTCTTGTGAAAGATCTCGTCCGGGGAAGTACTATAGTAGGTGCCAGATAACACCGCAATACAGGTCATTCACCCACCTTCACCACGATGTTCTAAAATTCAATTTATGAATGGCTAATTCTGTCGCTTTCCATACAAACCTGTCGCTAAGACGGTGATCGCTAAGACGGTAACGTTTGTTTACCATACATAAATTGAAATTTGCGCCATCGAGGTGAAGGTGGTTGAATGACCTGTATTGCAGTGTTATTTGGCACCTACTATACCACCGTACTTATTTCTACCGCCAAGCAGTGATGCTCGCATTGCTGTGTTCCGGTTCGAAGGGTATGAGTGTCGGTGCTATTACGCGCACATTTGCGTCTCCAGAGTGATGGACGCGGTGCATTGCTTCACAGAGCACGACCTCAATGGACTTGCAATGCAATGCATTGTTTTAAGCAGTGGCTACAACTGAAAATACGGGAGGCCATCGGCTTATTCCATCCTAATAATAGTTGTATATCATTTTTTTTAAACGTATGACATATTCAAATTGTTTGTCGTGAATATACGTAACACAACAATAAACTTAACAGTCTTTTTGTTTTAACACTTACCTATTCACAATACGATAGTTTTCTTCAACAGCAAAACACCACAAAAATACCTGTAACGAAAATATCTCGTTAATGCAGTTCATTCATATTTTTAAAATCCAAAAGTACTTAAACCTAATTCGAAAAGAAACATTCGAACGTGAACAAAATTAAAACCGCGCTAGCATTTAACCCTCTGTATAAAGAAAACGAGTTTATTCACAAAATAAATTACAACTAACACAGTATTTACAATATTTACATAATACACATTAAACAGTTGAGCTATCTACAAACCGTTGCAAACGATTTATAGATAGCTCTCCCTCTGTGTGTTTATATTTGAAAAGGGTTACAATGTGTCCATTTTTATAAAAGGAACGTTTTTACAGCGGTCTTTGAAGAGTTAAGCCTCGGGGGCCCAGGATTTGTGGCAGAAAAACTTTGTCCATTAAGACGGCGGTCGTCAGTTCCGAACTCGCTTTGTTTGTTGTTTTAACACACGTGGAACTTTCTAATTTAAAATAACATGTAATAAATATTACCTATAATAAAAATATACCGACTGGTGGCTAGCATGCAGGATAACTTTGAAACTGCTTCACCAATTTTAACCAAACATATCTAAGAACCATCCCAGATAAATCTCCTTCCTTACAAAAAAACGCATTCAAATAAAACGGCAACGGACAAGGACACAAACAAACATACAGACAACGCCGTCAATCTTATGAAATTCCTTTCATTTTTCGGCCAGGAGTTAACATGTATGGAACAGCTGCTTTTTTACACTGTTGATTCTTAAGGCAAAGCCGTTTATATATTAGGTAGGGTAGGTACTTAACCCCCCGATGTTCCCGGGAGTGTTTTTATGCCACCCGATATTATTATTTCAAAGTAATCGTTCTTCCCATGCACAGTCGTAGATAGACTAGTTTTGTACGATTAATTCTTGGAATGGTTAAAATTGTTCCCGCTCAAATATATTCAGCCTGTTAGGACCCACAAATGGTCGTATTTAGGAATGATTAACGAGAATACTAAATGAAGATAGAGGCTTATTTTAAAGAGGATTAGAAGGGATAATTTTGGGTTTAATATAAAGGCTTTAGGATAAGTCTCGGGTAAGGCGCGAGCAAAACTGATTTAAATATAGATATTTTAGCAGATGTTATATTTCATTGTAAAAAAACAACAATGTAATTAAATTTTTATACAACCTATTTTTTTTTACTTATTCGTCCCTCTGCTGCTTACTCTTCTGGTTGCTTGTTCTGCTGGCCAAAGGTCTCTCCCCTCGTCTTCCACTCTTCTCGCTGTACTAATATTAGTATTTGTTTAATACATGGATTATCTAGCCCCATGAAATCTTGGAAAAATCATTTTAGAAATATGTCAAATTACACAAAATTACTCGCATTAAAATCAAACAAACATCACTCTGATGAACATCACTCTCCTGACAGGCGTCATGGCTCAGTCGGTAGTAGCTCTGCCTTCCGTGCTGTGGGTCGTGGGTTCGATCCCCACCGAGAACAAACATTTGTGTGGCAAACATAGATGTTTGTTCTGTGTCTGGGTGTTTCTATGTATTATAAGTATGTATTTACAAAAAAAAAATGTATGTATGTATTCTATCAGCCATCTAGTTTCCATCGTACAAGCTTTGCTTAGTTTGGGACTAGAAGGCGTTGTGTTAAGTGTCCGTGAATATTTATTTATTTATTTATTTATTACTTCAGTGACCAAGGATTTTATATAGTAAAACGTATTTGAGATTTATTATGAATAACAAGCTTCCGCCCGCGACTTCGTTCGCGTTCCATTTGATTCCGTTAATTTTCCGGGATGAAAAGTAATCCAGGTCACGGACAATATATATTCCAAGTTTCATCCAAATCGAATCAGTAGTTTTTTGCGTGAAATAATAACAAAGATCCATCCATACTCACAAACTTTCGCGTTTATAACATTAGTAGGATTGATACGATACGAGATACTAGGTATGTCTAAATTTTCAACAAATCTATGAGGAGGGCGTTTCCACACTGGCCGACATTGACACTTACGACACCGATATCACAGATCATATAATACTATCCGATACTAATGTCGTAGTTGCTCGAACAATAAAATTTTTTGTCGTCGCACACGCGGTGTATAAGCATCTAGTACAAAAATATCATTAGCGCTACAACGATATCGTGTCGTG